>JAGXOD010000021.1:387500-792500 GCA_020368025.1 Brachyhypopomus occidentalis
AGGGCACACAATTATTTACAATTTTCCTTGCAAGGGAATTAGCACAAGGAATCCAATATTTTTTCCGTAGGCTTGACAGGATATGATTTCTTCCACTGTGCCCTACCTGCTGGTGGATATGACGAAGCAAAAAGCTTTGAAACGTGATGTCCTTTAGGCAGGATGGCAGGATGTTTCTGCTCTTCTGGCATAGCCATCTTGCTTAGACGGCCACCAACCCTCAATATGCCATGGTCAAGTACTGGATCCAGCCTGAAAATCGAACTTTTATGATCTACGTTCTTTCCACTGTGTAAGCTTGCTATTTCCTGCGAAAATCCTTGACTTTGGCAGTACCTCACAATGGCTTCTTCAGCTTCTTCTATATCTTGAACAGAGAGTGACATAGGGCCAGCCTTAAATGTCTTTAAGGCCCCCTTTCTTTTCATGACACATTGGGCAAGTAAGCTCTTCAGCTTCAAAATCCAGGCAACAGCAGTTCTGAGCTTACTCCATGTTGAAAAGTAATTCAGCAATGTGCTGGTGGCATCATAGTGCTCTGCAACAGTGGCATGGACTTCAAGCACTTTTCTTTTCAATTCTAAGTAATCTGGAACGACTGTGAGTTCAACTGGTGGATTGGGCCAATGCTCTGGCAAGTCTGCCAAAAACTTGGGACCATTGATCCAGACATTGTTCTTTAGAAATTCCTCAGTAGTCAATCCACGTGGCGCATAGTCTGCTGGGTTCATTTTTCCAGGGATGTGTCTCCACTGGGACACATCAGAGATACCCTGATTATGTTAACACGGTTTGCGACAAAGGTATGAAATCGTCTGCTGTCATTTTTTATGTACTTCAAGACAGTTGTACTGTCTGTCCAAAAGACAGAAGGTTCCAGTTGCATTTGTAACTCAGCTGCAAGCATCCGGTCTATGCGAACTGCTAAAACTGCAGCAGTCAGCTCGAGGCGATGGGGTGGTCATTAGCTTTAAGGGAGCCACTCTAGATTTTCCCATAACAAAGACTGTGTATACTTCACCCTGACTATTGACTAACCTCATATAGGTCACTGTACCATATCCAGTTTCACTTGCATCACAAAAGTGATGCAACTGTACACACTCTCTTTTCCCAAAATTCTTTGGTTTGAAGCAGCGAACGACTTTGAAGTCTGTAAGAGTCCCAAGGCCATGCAACCAACGTTTCCAAGATTGTGTATGAGCGGTAGGAATGTCCTGGTCCCAACTAAGGTTTAGCCTACACAATTCCTGCAAAAGGTGCTTCGCTGTAAAGGTTACAGGAGCAAGAAATCCTAGCGGGTCATACATTGAACTAACCATAGACAAAATTCCTCGCCGGGTGCATGGTTGTTCTTTGAGGGACACATAGAACTTAAATATGTCCTCTTCAGCACACCAATGCACACCAAGGGCCCGTTCAGAGGTAGGTCTTCAAGGTCTAGGTCAAGTCTTTCCTCCTTTTGCCCTTTCAAGCTCAGGAATGTGAGCCAAAACTGTTCGACTGTTGCTTAACCACTTAGTAAGATTGAAACCTCCCATTGCACACAGAGTTTTCAATTCTTGATATAAGTGAATAGCATGGGCTTCTGTATCCACTGACTTCAGCAAATCATCCACATAAAAATTATTCAAGACCGTCTTTATTGCTTCAGCTGAGAAGTTGTTTTTATTGTCACCAGCAGTTCTTCTCAAAGCATAACTGGCACAACTAGCTGATGACGTTGCCCCAAAGATATGCACTGTCATCCTGTACTCCAAGAGAGGCTGAGAGATATCTCCTTTTTCCCACCACAAGAAACACAGAAGGTCAACCTGCTCTTGTGGTATTTTGACCTGATGATACATCTTCTCAACATCTGCCAGGATGACAACATTCTCAAGGCGAAAACGTAGCAGGACTCCAATCAAGGAGTTCATAAGATTTGGACCCTGCAAAAGCTCACTGTTGAGAGATGTTCCTTGATAAGATGCAGAACAGTCAAAGACTACTATAAGTTTCCCTTTTTGGGGTGGCGTACCCCATGATGGGGTATGTACCAGCCCTTGCCATTCTGAAATGCCAATTCCTTTCTGGGCACAAGTTCAGCATGTCCACATTTTAAAATGGTGTCCATAAACAGTTTGTATTCTTCTTGAAAGGTCTTGTTCCTACCAAACCTTTTCTTTAAAGACACTGCCCTTTGCTCTGCCATCAGCCGATTGTTTGGCATTTTGGGATCCCTTTTAAATGGCAGTGGCAACTGATAGTGTCCATCTTGTAGTTTTGCAGAAGTGTCCATTATTTCCAAAAATCTCAGATCTTCTTGAGACATTTCCACCTTCTCATATGCACGCTCAGGGAAGTCATGATTGAATTGTTGAACCAGAAGCTCACTCACTTTTTTTCTACAGAAATTGGGTGGCTGTAGACATATGGTTTGCCTTGCTTATTCAGATAAGTATGCTCATCTTGAAGGAGACCACTAACAACCCAGCCCAACAGGGTTTTAATTGCAAAAGGCCCATTGCCCTTGCTATTTACCACTCTCCATGGCTCCATAAGGTTGGGCACATTTATTCCAATTAACAGATCAATATCAGCATCAATTCTAGGCAAAAATACATCTTTCAAATGTGGCCATTTCTTCAAATCCTCTTGCTTCGGGATATGACCTTTGTTGACTGGAATTTCCTTCTGTGTATAAACATCTGGCAGTGCAAAGAAGTCTCCACTTTCCAAACTGCTTACTTCTAAGCCTCTAATGACAATGCTGTCAGTGGGTTTCTCCTGACCCATAGTGCGCAAAAGGATCCTGTGACGCCTTCCCTTTGCGTTCAGCCGTCTTTGGAGACTCTCTGTACAAAATGTGGCAGAACTACCTGGATCAAGGAATGCATAAGTCTGGAAAATTTTATTCGAACTACTTAGCTTTACTTGAACAGGTACAATAGCCAATGTGCAATGATCATCACTAGATCCAATGCTTTTCTTTTCCAGTGAGACCAATCCACTATTAATGGACTTCTCAGAAGAGCTCCTTTTCTGGTGTGTGACTCCTTCATCAAGCTTCTGAATGTGTAAAATGGCCGGGTGTTTTTTAAAACACACAGTACAGGTGAGACGTCTTTTACAATCTTTGCTCATATGGCCCTTTCCCAAACAGCCAAAACAAATGCCTTTCTTCTTCAATAATTCAACACGTTCATTATTAGACTTGGATAGCAACTCTTCACATAAATCTAAGGCATGTGTTCCATTACAGATTGTACAAAGCTTGTCTTTATTAGGTGGTTTCTTTATCCCTTCTTGTTTAGAAACTTCACCTTTGGTAAATGTAGGTGCATCTGTCACAGCAGTGACAAAGCTACCTTTACTTTTAAAGGAGAACTTGGAGTCTGACGCAGGTTTGGGTTGCAGAAACTTCTTTGTGTAAAGTGGCTGTTGTAAATCCCCAAAGAGAGGATCTTGCATAATTCTAGATTGCTTCTCGATAAAGTTAACAAGATCTGAGAAGGTAGCCTTAGTTAGTCTGTGTTCCTGAATGTCAAATGCGATTGACCGCCACCTTTCCCTTAACTTAAGAGGAAGCTTTTTGAAACAAGAAGTCTCAGATTAGAAGGTAGACTGAGCTCTCCCATGTCTTGCAGAGTTTGTGACAAGTTACAGCATCCTCGTAGAAAGAGTGCATAACTGGACAATGCCTTTCCATCTTCTGGCTTAATGTTACTCCAACTCAAAGCTTTCTCCATGTAAGCATTAGTGAGCTTTATCTTGTCACCGAAGTGATGCTCCAACAATCTTTTAGCCTCTGCATATCCCTCATCGTTATTCATAAATAAACAACTCCTTACCAGTTCCCTTGGTTGACCGGAAGTGTATTGCTCCAAGTAATACAAGCGGTCCTGATTACTAATGGCCTTATTTTCAATTCCATATGTGAAAGCCTGCATGAAAGGTCTAAAGTTCAAAGGCTCTCCATCAAACACAGGTATATCCCTATTGGAAAGCAATGATAACCTTTGTTGCTGAAGAAAGAGGTTTGCTATATCATTTAGGCCATTATTTGTGTTTGAGTGATATGGCTGCGAAGCTGGGGCAAGAGTAGCTGGAGTAGTTCCTGTAGCCCTGAGCACAGAGGTGATTGGTGCTGTAGGAATGGAGGTGGTTGTTATTATGGTAGGAGTGGAGGTGGTTGTTGCTGTTGGGTGATGAGGAGGATCCTCTGCCAGTGGTGGTTGAAAGGACAATTGGTTTCGCTTATGGGCTGTAAACACCTGAAGAGGAGTTTTGGGGACCACATTCATATTTGTATATTCAATTGAAAGCTCTGAATCCAAAGAGGTTTCCTTTATGATTTTTCCTTGTGTTTCCAGGTAAGAATTCATGCCATCCATAGGTGGCTCTAACTGAGAGACTTTTATTTTGCTTCCTTCCAGCTGTTTCTCATAACACTCCAGAACTTTTACCTTTGCATTTGCTGCAGCAATGTCAGTTCCAAGGCACTCTGTTCTATTGCACTCTGCAGTTGCATCCTTTGCAGTTCAAGAGCATGTTTCTTCTTAAGTCCAACAGCACGTTCAAGAAGAGCTGCCTTCTCTGCTTCAGCCTTTACACGTGCTGATGACACTGAAGACGTACCAGATTTAGAAGAATAGCCAGATCCCTTTGATTTCTTTGACACATTAGAAATACTGTCTAATGGAGTAATGATGGGTACTGGCTGAGATAGACTGCCTTTCCATGCCTGCGCCTCTTCTAAAAATGATAAGAAGGAGTTCCTTTTTTGGTTCATACCAGTTGGCATGGTCATGTTTCCTTTCATCAACAGTCAACATATCTTGTACAAGCAAATGAACTTCGTCAAATTCATTCAATGCATCAATAAGACCTTGAAAGCCATTATCCACATCAACAGTATTGCCTTTATCCATACACTCCTTTAATTCATTTTGTTTCCATGTACAAACACCCAGTTTCCCTCTACGGGTTCCAATGAGCTGGCTTAATTTCTTTTCCATCATGATGGCTAAATCAGTATCCTCTGTAGGAGAATCAGCAACTTCAGTTTCTACTGATTTTACCAAGAAAGCTGTATCAGTAACTTCAGTGGTAGAAGCAATAGGCTTGGCTTTAGTAGCTACTTGGTGAGACATCTTTCAAACAATTTCAGCAATCGCTTTCAAAACAACTTGAATGTAACACGCTTTGTTCCAAAATCCAATAATCCAAAATGGTGTAGTTAATATACACAGTCCAAACAAATCCACAGTCCATTGAAACAAACAAATCCTGTTTTCAAGTTGGAATTTCCAAGTTTTAAGCACTTACTGAAAAGTTTTTACTAATGTTATGGTCAAACTAAATCCAAAGGGTAGATGTCGTATAATTATCACGCGCTTATCTTAAAAAACACTGTGTCCAGCTGTTGCTCATACCTGGGTTTATAGATGGCAGAAGAGGCAGGCAGGTAAGCAGAGGGCAGGTAGGTAAATGGCAGGCAGGTAAGCAGAAAGCAGGTAAGCGGAGGGAATGCAGGTAAATGGCAGGCAAGCAGGTGGTACACAATGGGGTAAATCCAAATGCCTTGTAATTCACAAAAGAGGAGTTAATTCAAGTGTATGTTCCAAGTTTAAAGTTAAAGCGGTAAAAACTATTCAGCTACGACATCCTTTTTTGGCTGTCTATCTGAGACCGATCACCATGTGGCAGAGGCCATCTTTATATTAAACAGGTGACCAAAGGCCATGTCAAAATAAAAGTTCCAATTCAAGGCCAGCAATCAAAATAAGAGTCTAAACAAACAAAAAAAAGTAAATTAGGCTCCAACACCCACAATAGAAGCTTCCTGCAGTCTCTTCCTCACAGCGCAGACACAGACAGCAGGAACAGGACAGTGAGGAACGAGTCACCATTGTTTGTTTGTTTGTTTGTTTGTTTGTTTAGAAAATGCAGACAATTTGGGCGTCCTGCGGTTCCGGCTTAAAGGAGCAGATGACAAGAACAAAGACCTGCTGAGAGGCCTGAACGAAACCATGGAGATCCTCCTCGCCTTCCCTAACGGTGTGTGTGCATGCGAGTGTGTGTGTGTGTGTGTGTGTGTGTGTGTTCCTGTCTTCACACTGAGCATTACACCTGAGTTTCCTCTACTGTGAGGTTTCACTGTGTACAACAGGAAGTAGAATGCTGTGCACTAGCTGTGCACACCAAGACCCAATCTCACACACATTACACACTCACTCACTCCACACACTAAACACCCCACCTCACACACATTACACACTCACTCACTCCACACACTAAACACCTCACCTCACACACATTACACAATCACTCACTCCACACACTAAACACCCCACCTCACACACATTACACAATCACTCACTCCACACACTAAACACCCCACCTCACACACATTACACACTCACTCACTCCACACACTAAACACTCACCTCACACACATTACACACTCACTCACTCCACACACTAAACACCCCACCTCACACACATTACACACTCACTCACTCCACACACTAAACACCTCACCTCACACACATTACACACTCACTCCACACACTAAACACCTCACCTCACACACATTACACACTCACTCCACACACTAAACACCCCACCTCACACACATTACTCACACACTCCACACACAAAACACCTCACCTCACAAACATTACTCACTCACTCCACACACTAAACACCTCACCTCACACACATTACTCACATACTCCACACACTAAACACCTCACCTCACACACATTACTCACTCACTCCACACACTAAACACCTCACCTCACACACATTACTCACATACTCCACACTCTAAACACCTCACCTCACACATTACACACTCACTCCACACACTAAACACCCTACCTCACACACATTACACACTCACTCCACACACTAAACACCCTACCTCACACACATTACACACTCACTCCACACACTAAACACCCCACCTCACACACATTACTCACATACTCCACACACTAAACACCTCACCTCACCCACATTACACACTCACTCCACACACTAAACACCCTACCTCACACACATTACACACTCACTCCACACACTAAACACTCCACCTCACATGCATTACACACACACTCCACACACATTACACACTCACTCCACACACTAAACACCCTACCTCACACACATTACACACACACTCCAAACACATTGCATACACTAAACACCCCACCTCACACACACGAAACACACACTCCACACACTAAACATCCCTTCTCACACACATTACACACACATTCCAAATACTAAACACATAGTGATGTGTACTCACATGGTGGGTATACTCTCACATGAGCAAATATCTTCTGAATTAGGGGTGTCATGATATACCAGTATTGATAATAACCGTGATCATTTAAAAAGTGAAATACTGATATGATACATGACAATGTTTATGATACAAATGTGACAATTGTGTGCCATTGAGTGCCATTGACTCAGCTCCAGTAACTCAGGCAAACTGGGCTTGAGGGATCCATAAAACACAAATCTAAAGATGAATTTGTGTTTTTATTCTTATTTTGTTCAAATCTTCTTTCCACATTATGATTTTTATTTATATTATGATCTTTATTGTCAATTCTTTAAAGCAAGATTATCGTGTAGTGAATATCTGATATCAATATTGTGATTATATCCCTATTTATCATAAATAGATTTATTTAATTTAACAAATTTATCTATGTATAATTAATGATTGATACATTCATTTTAATTAATGTATTCAATTAATATAACTTAGCACTGTGATGGGTGAGGGAGTGCAAAAAAAAGAAAGAAGCGATCATGCCAGTCTCAGTGAAAATGGAGGATTTAATGAATGACGTACACTATCTCAAAACCCGTGACATAATTACAATTAAAGGTACAATAACCAGCAGTCAACTGGTGCAAAGACAAGACATATATAGACAGACAAATGACCCTCAGGTGTCGGGTTCCCTAATGGGCAACGCCCACCTGAGGGACAAACACAATGCGACAACGACAGGACAAGATGAATGACAACTCGAAATACTACCACTGTTGACGGGGGCGGCCGGCTGGTCAAACATGTTATCCTTTTATTTTAAACCAAAAGCATTACAAATGTGATCAATAGCATTTCACAAAGAACCTATGCTGACTGTTGCAATTTACATTAAAAAGGTTATTTGTTTATAACCGTTTATTTGTTTATTACATATTTTACCCCTATTCAGGCTGTTTATGGTTTTAACAACACTCATTTTTTCACTGAAGTGACTTTCACTTCAAGTTTTACTGCTTACACTCCATTCCTCCATAGTTTGCTCTAAAGTTTACTTTAAAATCTCTCTGTTGATCTCTAAAGTCTCAACACTGGAAAGCTTTATGGTCAAATCTTTCTGGAGGTCTGTGAGCCCAGTGCCATGGGGTTACCTGTATAGGGCCCGTGTCTAAGACGTCTCTCTGCGCAGACACAGCGGCTAAGATCCAAGCCACGAAGCAGAAGGCGCATGAGGCGAATTCAACAGCACTGGACGTCCTGGAGCGCCTCAGAGACATGAACCTCAACCTCATGGGTCTGAAGAGGAACTACAGCAGATTGCAGGACGACGTCAAGAAGGCCAACAACCTCATCCGAGATCCTGAGAAAAACAGTAGGAGTTTTTTTTTCTTATAAGTTCTTTTTTTACTGTGTGTATCAAAATGTTCTCAGACACTAATTAGAACAGCAGACATATTGCCCACTTGGGTAAGAAACACAGCAGATCAGATAGCGTTAGCAGATCAGATAGCGTTAGCAGGTCAGATAGCATTTGCAGGTCAGATAGTTAGCAGGTCAGATAGCGTTAGCAGGTCAGATAGCGTTAGCAGGTCAGATAGTGTTAGCAGGTCAGATAGAGTTAGCAGGTCAGATAGCGTTAGCAGGTCAGATAGAGTTAACAGGTCAGATAGAGTTAGCAGGTCAGATAGCGTTAGCAGGTCAGATAGAGTTAGCAGGTCAGATAGCGTTAGCAGGTCAGATAGTGTTAATATCAGTTAATGTTGTGGACCTTGTGCAGAGACTTCGAAAACTTTAGCGCCACCTGCTGGTCAAAAAACTTTGTCGTGGTGGAGTTGCATTTATTACTATAATAAGCAAGACATTCTCACATTCAAACTTTGCTTGATTGCTGTTCTTTCCACTTTAAACTGTAGCCTGTGTGATTCAAAGTGTCTCACTGTGTCTTACGATCATATTTTATCCTTTTTTCTCCCCTGTTTTATTTTGAACGTCGACAGCGATAAGTACGTACGCCACCTTTCTGCTCCACCTGCTCCATCTGCATGAGACTCTGCACACTTCCTCACACACGCACGGGAGAGAGATGGAGAGAGGCAGGGAGGTGGAGAGAGAGAGAGAGAGAGAGGGAGGGAGAATGTTTTGGGAGAGTGCATGAGAGAGAGAGTGACAGAGTGAGAGAAAGAAAAAGGGAGAAAGACTGGGAGAGAGTGAGAGGAAGAGAGAGATTGAGAAAGTGTAGGAGAGACAGAGAGAGAGAGATTGAGAGAAAGTGAAGGAGAGAGAGAGGGTGAGAGAAGGAAATGGAGAAAGACAAGGAGAGAGTGAGGAAGAGGGAGAGAAAGAGAAAGATTCAGATAAAGTTAAGGAGAGGGGGAGACAGTGAGAGGGCATGAGAGAAAGAAAGGGGAAAAGACTGGGAGAGGGAGAGAGAGAGAGAGAGAGAGAGAGAGAGAGAAAGCGATCTGAGCTCAACTGTTTGTTCTCATTCTCTGCTCCTCTTTGCGTCCCTTTGTTGCTACCCAGCAGGGCTAAAGCAGACTCTATTGAAGGCACCGCTAAGCTCGTTAGCCTAATGTGTGCTTTAGCTAAGATTATGCTAATTGGGAATGCACACCGAGTCATATTTCTGCCATCTTGTCCTTTCAATAACAGTTCCTTTTCTCTGATTACATACATTACTAAATGTGACATTTCAAACCTGGATGCACAATCTCCCCTTCTTCCATTATTTTCTACTTCATTTTTTTTAATGGCAAGACGCTGATGTTGATGTTTGATAACACCCTCCCTTTGTGTGTGTGTGTGTGTGTATACATGTGTGCATTGCTTCATGTGTGTGCTTGTGGGTGTGTTAATGTCTGTGTTATTGTGTTTGGCATGGCTGTTTGCGTGGGGTATGAATTTCTGTGTATGCGTATGTGTGTGTATATGTGTGTGTATCTGTGTTTGTTTTCATGTTCATATATGTGTGTGCATTTTGTGTGTGTGTTTGTGTGCATGTGTCTGTATACATTTGTGTGTTTGTATTTGTGTGTGTGTATTTCTTGTGTGTGTGTGTGTGTGTGTGTGTGTAGTCCATGCAGCTGGGGCTAAGGTGAGGGACCTGGAGGATGAAGCAGACCGTCTCTTGGAGAAGCTGAAGCCAATCCAGGCGCTGCAGGAGAACCTCCGGAAGAACATCTCTCAGATCAAAGAGCTCATTAACCAGGCCCGCAAGCAGGCCAACTCTGTAAGTGTGTGTGTGTGTGTGTGTGTGCGCGCATGTGCATTTTTTTGATTTGCAATAGTTTTATAATCATTGAAAATTCATTCAGTATTTCTAATAGCTATTATATTCTAATTTAATTTTATTAATGATGTTTTATCTGACCTTTGACCTCTAGATCAAAGTGTCAGTGTCATCCGGGGGTGACTGCATCCGCACCTACCAGCCGGACATCAAGAAGGGCCGGTACAACACCATCGTCCTGAACGTGAAGACCATCGCCGCTGACAACCTCCTCTTCTACCTTGGCTCCGCCCAATATGTGAGGATGGACACTTTTCCCATCATACCCGTCTCTGTTCTGCTTTGCTTTCAAGAGATTTTAAGCAGATTTTAAAAAGCTGAAAAACAACCTGTCCAAATCAGACCATTTTCACTGCACAATATTTCTCAGTCCAAAGCTGTGCCAGCCAGGTAAAAATGTGTTTGGGTTGTTAACTGGTTGATCTTAGCCTAAACAACTACAGTTAGCGTTCAGCTTCGCACTGCCATCATTCTCTCCTACAGCCCCGATGGCGCCGAGCAACTGGAGCGCCGCCCTTAGGAGAGTGATCATGACTGCCCTAATTAGGCAAAACACTCATCATGTTTATTACTTTAAATCCAGAGATAAACAGAGATTACCTGCGGCTAAGAGTGAAATAATAAAAGCTTGTTTCTCCTTCTCTCATTCCGTGCCACACACACACACACATACACATCCCGTGAGGTAGGTGTGTTATCAGGCCATTGAAGTGAGGCAGCACCAGCAATTAGTTGAAAGTTTAAATGGAGGCTGTTTCATCTGATGTTATCCAATGATTTCCCCTGAGAAATCTCTCTCACACACACACACACACACGCACACACAAATAAAAGTGTTCACATGCCTCTTACATTTTGTTTGCGGGCTTTGTGTAGGTGGACTTCCTGGCAGTTGAGATGAGGAAGGGAAAGGTGAACTTCCTGTGGGACGTGGGCTCAGGGGTCGGCCGGGTGGAGTACCCCGACCTCCTCATTAACGACGGCAACTGGCACCGAATTGAAGCTTCACGGTACACACTGTTCTCTCTCTCTCACCCACACACACACACACACACTAACAAAACACCTGTGTGTGTATCTGAGTGTTACAGTCATGTCTCAGGAGACTCAGACCAGCTGAGTAAAGCTTCAGCCAATCAAAGAGAGCGAAACAGACCTGTTAGGGTACTTTCACCTCTCAAGCTCACGTTTGAGCGTTTCAGTTAAATCTGTCGAGCTCTCATTTGAGAATTTTAGTTAAACTGGTCAAGTTCACATTTGAGTGTTTCAGTTAAACCTGTTGAGCTCATGTTTTGAGTGTTTCAGTTAAACCTGTTGAGCTCATGTTTTGAGTGTTTCAGTTCAACCTGTTGAGCTCATGTTTTGAGTGTTTCAGTTACGTGTTTGAATGTTTCATTTAAACCTGTTCTCATGTGAGTGTTTCAGTTAAACTTGTCGAGTTAACATTTGAGTGTTTTACATAAACATTGAATGCAGATTTTGTACTGTTTGCATATTTTGTGTTTAGGTTTTAATATATTGAGTTTGTGTAAAAGGTTGGAGTTAAAGATTTTTTCAGTTTGGCTTTTGATGTGTTTGAGTTAAGTGCTTTAAGTTCAGTTTTTTAATTATTTGACTTTAATTATTAGTTGAAGTCTTGAGTTGAGGAATCTCAACTTGATGCGTTGATGAGTTGCATGTGCTGGCTCCATTGAGCTCAAGATTGATATATATTCGAGTTAATGGTTTTTAATGTGTTTTAGTTAGATGTGTTCAGGTTTGGATGTGTCGAAGTTTGCTGTGGTGGGCTCAGACTTAGCTCTGTTGTGTTCAGGTTTTGATGTCTTTGAGCTAGTTTGCGTCAGTTGTATTTGACAGCTTTGAGGTGTGTTTTGCTCCAGTGTCGGTCTGAATGGCAGCCTCTCTGTCCGAGCTCTGGAGGGACCTCGAGCGGGAATCATGCCCACCTCACAGAGTGCCAACTCGCCTGAGCACTACACTGTGCTGGATGTGGATCAGAACGCCTACCTGTTCGTGGGAGGCATGCTGGGAAATGTGAAGGTACACTTGCCACAATGCTGCTACACATCACACTCATGCAAAGCAACTGACCATGTGTGTGTGTGTGTGTGTGTGTGTGTGTGTGTGTGTGTGTGTGTGTGTGTGTGTGTGTGTGTGTGTGTGTGTGTGTGTGTGTGTGTGTGTGTGTGTGTGTGTGTGTGTGTGTGTGTGTGTGTGTGTGTGTGTGTGTGTGTGTGTGTGTGTGTGTGTGTGTGTGTGTGTGTGTGTGTGTGTGTGTGTGTGTGTGTGTGTGTGTGTGTGTGTGTGTGTGTGTGTGTGTGTGTGTGTGTGTGTGTGTGTGTGTGTGTGTGTGTGTGTGTGTGTGTGTGTGTGTGTGTGTGTGTGTGTGTGTGTGTGTGTGTGTGTGTGTGTGTGTGTGTGTGTGTGTGTGTGTGTGTGTGTGTGTGTGTGTGTGTGTGTGTGTGTGTGTGTGTGTGTGTGTGTGTGTGTGTGTGTGTGTGTGTGTGTGTGTGTGTGTGTGTGTGTGTGTGTGTGTGTGTGTGTGTGTGTGTGTGTGTGTGTGTGTGTGTGTGTGTGTGTGTGTGTGTGTGTGTGTGTGTGTGTGTGTGTGTGTGTGTGTGTGTGTGTATGTGTGTGTGTGTGTGTGTGTGTGTGTGTGTGTGTGTGTGTGTGTGTGTGTGTGTGTGTGTGTGTGTGTGTGTGTGTGTGTGTGTGTGTGTGTGTGTGTGTGTGTGTGTGTGTGTGTGTGTGTGTGTGTGTGTGTGTGTGTGTGTGTGTGTGTATGTGTGTGTGTGTGTGTGTGTGTGTGTGTGTGTGTGTATGTGTGTGTGTGTGTGTGTGTGTGTGTGTGTGTGTGTGTGTGTGTGTGTGTGTGTATGTGTGTGTGTGTGTGTGTGTGTGTGTGTGTGTGTGTGTGTGTGTATGTGTGTGTGTGTGTGTGTGTGTGTGTGTGTGTGTGTGTGTGTGTGTGTGTGTGTGTGTGTGTGTGTGTGTGTGTGTGTGTGTGTGTGTGTGTGTGTGTGTGTGTGTGTGTGTGTGTGTGTGTGTGTGTGTGTGTGTGTGTGTGTGTGTGTGTGTGTGTGTGTGTGTGTGTGTGTGTGTGTGTGTGTGTGTGTGTGTTGAATGTAGAAAGCAGAAGCTGTGAAAACAATTACATTCTCTGGCTGTATGGGCGAGACGTATTTGGATGGTAAACCCATCGGCCTGTGGAACTACAGAGAGCGAGATGGAGATTGCAAAGGATGTGTAGTCAGGTACATGTACAGGTTCAAATGAATACACACAGTGCATCCATAAACACACACACACGCACAAATCCTAGTCTATGCCAGGCTTCAATGTGTTGCCATTTTCAAAACTGTGTGTGTGTGTGTCTGTGTGTGTGTGTGTGTGTGTGTGTGTGTGTGTGTGTGTGTGTGTGTGTGTGTGTGTGTGTGCGTGTAGCCCACAGCCGTCAGACTCTGAAGGGACGGTCCAGTTTGATGGGGAGGGCTATGCTGCAGTCAGTCGCCCCACAAGATGGAACCCCAATGTTTCCACGGTGACATTTGCATTCCGCACCTTCTCCAGCAATGCCTTGATGATGTACCTTGCAACCAAAGACATGGTAATGTACACACACGCACACACAAGCATGCACTCTGTAATACCCTCTTGCACACACATCCACACAAGCACACACATTCACATTCTTATAGATACATACACACACACACACACACACAATCATACTCTTACATATACACACAATCCATAGGCATGTCACATCAAATTCTGAAAACCGTAACCATTTGTCTTTCCCTTTACATTTTTTTCTCGTTTACCCGCTCGTTTTCTCCCCCTCTCTTTCTCTCCCTCTCTCTCCCTCTCTCTCCCTCTCTCTGAGTAGAAAGACTTTATGAGTATCGAGCTGATCAATGGCCACGTGAAGGTCAGTTATGACCTCGGCTCTGGTACAGGCTCCGTCCTCAGTGAGAAACGACACAACAACGGACGCTGGAAGAGCCTCGTCATGTCCCGCTCGAGAAAGCAAGGTACACAGGACAACTAATACTGGACACAGCACAACTCATACTGCACACAGCACAACTCATACTGGACACAACACAACTCATACTGGACACAGCACAACTCATACTGCACACAGCACAACTCATACTGCACACAGCACAACTCATACTGCACACAGCACAACTCATACTGGACACATCACAACTCATACTGCACACAGCACAACTCATACTGGACACAGCACAACTCATACTGCACACAGCACAACTCATACTGCACACAGCACAACTCATACTGGACACATCACAACTCATACACAGCACAACTCATACTGCACACAGCACAACTCATACTGCACACAGGACAACTCATACTGCACACAGACAACTCATACTGGCACAACTCATACACAGCACAACTCATACTGCACACAGCACAACTCATACTGCACACAGCACAACTCATACTGCACACAGCACAACTCATACTGCACACAGCACAACTCATACTGCACACAGCACAACTCATACTGGACACAGCACAACTCATACTGCACACAGCACAACTCATACTGCACACAGCACAACTCATACTGCACACAGCACAACTCATAGCACAACTCATACTGGACACAGCACAACTCATACTGCACACAGCACAACTCATACTGGGCACAACTCATACTGCACACAGCACAACTCATACTGGACACAGCACAACTCATACTGCACACAGCACAACTCATACTGCACACAGCACAACTCATACTGGACACAGCACAACTCATACTGCACACAACACAACTCATACTGGACACAGCACAACTCATACTGCACACAACACAACTCACACTGGACACAGCACACAACTCATACTGCACAGCACAACACAACTCGTACTGGACACAGCACAACTGATACTGCACACAGTACAACTCATACTGCACAACTCATACTGCACACAGCACAACTCATACTGGAAACAGCACAACTCATACTGCACACAGCACAACTCATACTGGACACAGCACAACTCATACTGCACACAACACAACTCACACTGGACACAGCACAACTCATACTGCACACACAACACAACTCATACTGGACACAGCACAACTCATACTGCACACAGCACAACTCATACTGCACACAGCCAATCCATACTGCACACAGCACAACTCATACTGCACACATCACAACTCATACTGCACACAAGCACAACTCATACTGGACACATCACACTCAACTCCATACTGCACACACAATCCAGCACACAACTCACACTGGACACAGCACAACTCATACTGGACACAGCACAACTCATACTGCACACAGCACAACTCATACTGGAAACATCACAACTCATACTGGACACAGCACAACTCATACTGCACACAGCACAACTCATACTGGACACAAAACAACTCATACTGCACACAGCACAACTCATACTGCACACAGCACAACTCTCTCTTTGGGACTATCCTCTCCTACACTGAGCCCTTGTGTCTCTCTTTGGGACTATCCTCTCCTACACTGAGCCCTTGTGTCTCTCTTTCGGACTATCCTCTCCTAGACTGAGCCCTTAGCGTTAACCAGCGGGGTGTGTTTCAGCTGAACCCAGCTACAAGGCCACTACCACACACCCACTCCCTACTACAATGTAGACATTTCTTCTCATGCACGTTTTCATGGTAACAGCCACTGCAATGATCTTGTTGCATAGGTACGGTGGCCATTGTAGACATGGAGACGAACGCGGAGGAGAAGCTCTTCGTGGAGTCACCAGGTGGCGCCACTGGCCTCAACCTGAAGGAGGAAGACAGGATGTTCTTCGGGGGCACGCCCACTATCGGCAGCTACAGGTGCCCCGAACCTCCACCCACATTCCCTGGTTGCTCTAGATTTGCACGTTGCTTCTTGATGAGATGTCACTTTTTTGGAAATTGAATATGTGCCCTTTGATTACGTTGTTGTATGTGTGTATGTAGGTTCTATTTCTAAATATGTAATCTGGACTGTGTCATTGTATGTGTGTTCACTGCAGGGTGTGTTTCTGAATTCTGACGTAACACACTGTAGCCGTGAGACGTAACACACTGTAGCCGTGAGACGTAACACACTGTAGCCATGAGACGTAACATACTGTAGTCATGAGACGTAACACACTGTAGTCATGAGATGTAACACACTGTAGTCATGAGACGTAACACACTGTAGCCGTGAGACATAACACTGCAGCCGTGAGACATAACACTGTAGCTGTGAGACATAGCACACTGTAGCCGTGAGACATAACACACTGTAGCCGTGAGACATAACACACTGTAGCCATGAGAACACTTGCCTTGTGCCACTGCCGGCCTCAGGAATATGAGGAATATCTAATCTGAAACTGCTTAATGCTGGATTCACCCTGAAGCCCATTCTACACTGTGTTTAAGAACTAGTATCTCACACCTCACGATGTGGTCTCACATCCCCACACAGTGGCACCCGCATTTGCTCTGGCTTTCTCTGCTTTATTCTTGGTCAAAGATAAACGTAATTTAAGCCCACCTGCTCCACTACATCTGAGGCTCTGGTCCGCAGATGCAGATTTCTCACATTCCAGGTCCTAGAGATCCCATCTTGGGTGCATCTATGTGTTTCTGCAGCTCTCACACAGACCCAGATTGGGAATCACTGGATTAAGCCTAATCTAACCCTTACCATGTTTTCAGTAGGGGAATCATCGCTGATCATCTATGTCCAGGGGACTAGCCATTTCCTGGCGCCCTCGATGTTGGATTAGTTATGCCTAGTGAATGAGTTCCTTCTGTTTGCAATGTGTCAGGCCTGAGGTGACTCTGAGGAAGTATGCCGGCTGCATTAAAGATATAGAAGTTTCCAGAACTCCATACAACCTGCTGAGCAGCACCGACTACACCGGACTAACCAAGGGATGCTCCATAGAGGTCAGAAAGGAACAAATGTCTCTCTCTCTCTTTCCCTCACCCCCTTCACTGTTCTCCTCATGATTCTCCTTCTTCTTCAGATGAGAGAAAATTCTCATTATCTTGAGAATGAGAACTGTGCTCAGGTTCTGTTCTCAGCTAAACGCCTTACATAATAACACAGCCGATGAAGGACAAGTCTGTTGGCTATCATCCCGTTTCTCTGTAAACCTAGAGTGTGCAGTTATGTGCCATTCCAAACTATAACGTAGGTGTACATATACATATAAAATAAAAAAATATATAATGAAATAAAATCCAGAAATAACATAAATATGCAGGCTCAGAAATACCATAAGACATTGAGCAAGAACTGCCCGGTATGCTTACTAAGATTTGGCAATACTTCGCAAAGTCCCATGGTAGGATCCAGGTTTAAATGTGTGTGCGATAATAGCGAACAGGTGTGAGTGGGGGCGGAGGATATGGGGAGTGGAATCGTGGAATTCTGGGTAGTGTAGTTCCCATTCCCTGGATGCAGGACAATATGTATGTATAAATATATATACCTTATGATTTGGAATTGCCTGTAATTGCAAATGTGAACTATGATAAAAACAGAAATTGCTTTTGTAATCCAGTCAGTTAATTCTTTGCCTTTTCAATAATCTCTTTCCTGCTTCTCTCTCTCTCTCCCCCTCTCTCACTCTCTCTCTCTCTCTCCCTCTCTCTCTCTCTCTCCTACCCCCCTGTTCAGAATCTGCATACTGTGAGTTTCTCCAAGCCGGGTTACGTGGAGCTGAGTCCTGTGCAGTTTGCCGTGGGCTCTGAGATCACCCTCTCCTTCAGCACCAAGACAGACAGTGGGGTCATTCTGTTTGGCCGAGGCGAAGTCACCACGCTGACCAGGATACACCCGAACCGGAACACGGCCCAGACTCGCCGCAGACGCAGGCAGACTGGCGAGGTGAGATGATCCCCAATAGCGCCATGACGTGTTCCCCAAAATGTACACCCACAAAAACATGCGCCTCGAAAACACCTACTCCAGAAACACGCTCCAGAAACTGGACACTATACACTCCAAAACATCAAAATCCAAACTCAAGCTCAAAAGAAAACTAGTCTCTAGACTCTGCTTCCACACCATCAGCACGTTGTCCTGCAGGAAGTGCTCTGAAGGAGTGTTGATAATTGTGGAGAGGTGGGTTGGAGCAGGAACTGAAGATAAGACTATTAGCACACGTGTGCTGAAAGGATCAACTAATGGTGTTCATTTCGAGTGCAGCTCGCTAGTGTTTATTATAGATGATTCTTTAGTGCGATTATTCTCCCAGTTAAGCACGAGTGCTGAAGGTCATCAGGCAAACGCTTTCATGTCTTTGGGAGCTTTTGTCCTGTGAAACTTGTTGCTTGGGTAACTGTGCTTACCTGTATACAAGGTCGAGAAAGAGACACACACACACACACACACACACACAAGCGCGTACACCCAACATACTGGTTGTAGAGAGAGAGACAGAGAGAGACAGACGCCAACAAAAAAGGCGAGGAGCTCAGACGACACGAATGTTAATGACCTCAGAGGGGTTGGCGGTTTAGCGGTTTGTCTCGCAGCCCATAAAGGAGATTGATTATCCACCAGAGTGGCTGTAATTGCTTCTGGCCCCCAGGAAACTGAAGCAGGTCTCCTCCATAAAGGCCAGGGGCGTGGCCATCAGCTTAATTAAAATATTACATCTCACGTTTCTCCTCCGAAAAGGCCAGGGGCGTGGCCATCAGCTTAATTAAAACATTACATCTCACGTTTCTCCTCTGAAAAGGCCAGGGGCGTGGCCATCAGCTTAATTAAAACATTACATCCCATGTTTCTCCTCCATAAAGGCCAGGGGCGTGGCCATCAGCTTAATTAAAATATTACGTCCCACGCCTCTCCTCCAAAAAGCCCAGGGGCGTGGCCATCATCTTAATTAAAACATTACATCCCCCGCCTCTCCTCCGAAAAAGGCCAGGGGTGTGGCCAAGAGCTTAATTAACACCTAGCATCCCTTTATTCCTCTCTCCATCTTTCCCTCTCAAAATGTCCCTCTGTCTCTCTCTCTCCCTTTCTGCCTCTATTCCTCTCCATTTCTCACTCTTTCTATGAAAAGACTCAGGGGCAGCATATTAATGATGTGTTGGGGATGGCTGAAAGCTGGCATAGCTTTCTTGCTCCACCTTCTCCCTGTCTCCCTGTCCCCCTGTTCTCCCTGTCCCCCGATCTCCCTGTCCCCGCATTCTCCCTGTCCCCCTGTTCTCCCTGTCCCCGCATTCTCCCTGTCCCCATCCTCCTTGTTCTCCCTGTCCCTCTGTTCCGCCTGTCCCCATCCTCCTTGTCCCCCCTGTCCCCCTGTTCTCCCTGTCCTCTCCCCTCCACACTTCCCTCATGCTCGTAAAAATAGATTTACTCGCCGCTCCTTCGATGGATGTGTCCAATTTGCGTTCGCCCTCGCAAGAGGGAGAGGGTCCGGGAACGTCACCTTTGGAGAATCATTACGGATCGTAAATGAAGTGGATGTGGCTCTTCTGCTCTCCTCTCTCTCTCTCTCTCTCTCTCTCTCTCCTCTCTCTTGCTCTCTCTTGCTCTCCGCTCTAGCCCATTAGGGAGGAGAAGAGTAAGGGACCGGGTGGGCGAGAGAGAGAGCGGGAGACGCATCGGCATCTCCATTCGAGAGCAGAACTTGCTCATGCATACCTCCGTTATTTTGTTCTCCATTTGACAGTACTGAGGTGTGTGTGTGTGAGAGAGAGTGTGTGTGTGTGAGCTCCGCCGCTGGTTGGGGTGAGCCAAGCTGCACAGATTAGCTCTTCCAGAGATCGCTCTGGCATTGGGCTAGTCTGAGAGCTGCACTGAGTAGTTGGCTCAGAATAGAAGGTTCATGGACAGATTAGTCCACCCGGGAGACACTGTGGAGACACTGACACTGCACCGCTGCAGAGTGTGATCTACACTACCACTGCACCACTGCAGAGTGTGGTAAGGGTTGTGTGAGTTGTCCTACGTTGTTATTGATTGGTCGCTCCACGTCGGTGCATTTGTATTGGCCGTGTCGTTCTGAAGGGACAGCTACACTGGCTGGAGAACGTCGACCCGCGGCGCCATGGAAACTGACAGTCAGACAGTCGGTTTCCACGTCGGAGAAGTTATGACAGTCACACACTTTCCGAAAAACAAAGGGGAACATCTGCCCTGCATCCATCTCTCAGAAACGATGATGTTGTACTTGGAGAGACAGTTCCACTCACAGCACAAATATACAAACCAGTGTGGCAGGGCTGCTTTGCACGCAAGTGCGTGTAATAGTGACAGAGTTGTGCGCGTGGTAACAGAAGCTTCTAGAAGATGGAGCCTTCTCTGGTGTCGGGTTCATCTATTTTAGAGGGTAACGTGTGCTCAATATGTTTTTTAAGTTATGTCATTGTGAACGATATCTCGCTCTCAATCCCTCTCAATCTCGTTCTCTCTCTCTCTATCTCTCTCTCTCTCTATCCCACCCTCCAGCCCTATCTCTCGGTGCAGTTGAATAAGGGGGCGCTGGAGGTGTTGGTGTTTACTGGGAGCAGGAACCCTCGGCGAGTGCTAAGGAAGCCGGACGAGGGTGTCCTGCACGACGGACGTGAGCACTCCCTACGCATCCTGAGACACCGCGGAGAGTGAGTCCGTCATCTCAGCCCTTCAAGTCTCCCTCTCTCCATCTCTCCCTCTTTCTCGCCCTCTCTCTTGTCCTTCCTTCCTTCCTTCCTCTTGCTCGTCCCAAGTCTATTTTATCAGTCTTTTTTCCTGTTTCCATCTGTAGCTTTCTTGGGCCACTGAATCAATCATTGAAATATGTGTGTGTGTGTGTGTGTGTGTATTCAGGTCTTTCTCAGTGCAGGTGGATGAGGAGCCTCGGTTGGAGCAGGCGTTACCTAGCGACCAGCCCATGAGCATCCACAGGCTGTTTGTGGGTGGAGTTCCAGTGGAGATGGAGACCGGCCTGCACCGACCTGGTGTGGCATTCCAAGGCTGCATTTGGAACCTCCTCATCAATACAGTGTATGTGTCAACTAATACACACACACACGTGCACACATGCATATACACAGATCACTCACTTTAAATGTTAAAGTTATGTTAAACTAATTGTAAGTGTAGTACCTAATAGTGTAGTACCCTAGTGTAGTACCCTAAAAGGGATGTTCAGTACATAATTCCCTTGTTATGTTTACATGTAGAATTATTAGGAAATAATGTTAAATATTTACATTTTTAAATAGCAGCAATAGCTCTTTAAGACAACACTAGTGTCCTCATTTTCCCCTTTCATTCCTGTAGAACAACCCTCAGCAGTTATACGATATTAGAAATGTAAATATATGCATATGTAGTTACTGTAGTGATTACACTGTAGTTGTAGCACCTCGTTGTGTCAGATCGTCTAGATAGGCCTCCTCGGTCAGGAAATCAGACCATCGGCTCCCCCTAGTGGTGTTCCAGTGCTATATCAGTAGAACAGAAGTGCTTCAGCCAAACGGGCCTTTGGGGCTTAAGGACTTTTTTATTACCCTAATAAACTGATCAAGGCTTGTACAAACAAACTAATCGAGCTACGCGTCGTCGTCTGTAATGACATGCTGTTAATTCTGGTGAGCTACGTGAACCATTTCTGCAGTGCTTGTGCAATAACGCGGAGAGGTTAGTACAGCCATAAGCAGAGATGTGACAGTGCTGTATAGTTTTCACCATTCCTCTTGTGGTTTTAAATTAGAGGTCTTGTTTTGCCGGCGGTGCTGTTTTGATGTGCAGTCATAAGCTAAGCGCTCTCATGACATTAATAATCACTGAGTTTTTCCAGAGCTAATGACCAGTATGAATCTCTGTCAGGAAGCCCTTGGTCTACTATGCACCCGGACGAAGCCTGTTCACCTCCATTACAAAGCACTTAACAGCTCTGTCCTTCCTCAGAACCGTGTCCATTACTCACCAGATTACAGTCGCATTACGGCACGGCACACACACACACACACACACACACACACACACACTCATTCACACACAAAGACACTCATACACACACACATACTCACACACACACACATACACACACATACATACATTCATTCATTCTCTACATATAAGTGTCTGTGTGTGTGTTGTGTGTGTGTGTGGGTTGGTGTGTGTGTGTGTGGGTCGGTGTGTGTGGGTGTGGCTATAAGTAACTATGTCATATCTGTCAATCAAACAGCCCAGTGGACTTTTCTCAGCCAGTGGCTTTTGAGAATGCAGAAATCGGGCAATGTGCTGACTTCGCCCTGACGCCTCCCCTACCCGATAAGGGTGAGGAGGAAGATAAAGAGGAAGAGGAGGAAAAGGGACAGCCCATGCCGGACCACGTAGCCCCACCTGTGGAGACTATTAAACTACCACCTTCAGCATCCATGGTAAATGGCTCCACCCACATTGAACTACCACCTTCTAGTTAGATGTTAAACTACCACCTTCAGCTTCCATGGTAAATGGCTCCACCCACATTGAACTACCACCTTCTAGTTAGATGTTAAACTACCACCTTCAGCTTCCACGAGAGAGAGAGAGAGAGGAAAAGAGAGTAAGAAAAGCGAAAAGACCAGAAGAAACAAATGGAAGAGAGAAACAAATGGAAGATAGAGAGGGATGCAGGAAGAGTAAGAGGGTGAGAGAAAGAAAAAGAAGAGGAGAAATGAGAGAGAGAGAGAGAGAGAGAGAGAGAGAGAGAGAGACTGAGTAACAGGGAAAGCTATAAAAATGAAGCAGTTTTCCAGACCATTAGCTTCAAAAATGGTCTAAAGACAGAAGATATATGGAGCCTGACAGAGATGTTAGGAGCAAAGCAAGTGGCGAGAGATAGATGGAGGGACAGAGGAAGAGAGAGAGGGAGACAGGAAGAGAGAGAGGGAGAGGGAGGGAGAGTGACAGATGGACAGGGGGAGAAAGGGAGGTAGAGAGAGACAGAGCAGAGGGACAGGGGGAGGAACTTTGCTAGTAAAGGCTGAATTCTGCTCGTCTTTGTCCTGCTCTCATCTGCTAGACACTTCGCTCTAGCAGAAGCTAGCATCAGTAGCCCTAATTCTCATTAACGCTTCTCTAATCGCTGACTTGTTCGACAGGAATCCTAGATGGATTCTGGATTCCCATCACTATCTAGAGCCCCATCAGTAGCTAGGGTCCAGTCAACCGTTGGAATCCCATCGGAGTCTAAAGTCTCGTCATTAGCCAGATAGAGTCCAATCGACAGCTTAGAGTCCCATCGCTAGCAAATTTTCCACTTTTAGCTAGAGTCCAAACAGCTAGAGTGGCATCGTTAGCTAGAGTTGAGTCATTAACTAGAGTCCAATCAACAGACAGAAACCAATCTGCAGCAAGTGTCTCATCATTAGCTAGAGTCCAGTCATTAGCTAGAGATCAATCAACAGCTAGTGTCTTATCCTTAAGAGTTCAAACAACAGCTAGGTGTCGTATCCTTAAGAGTTCAAACAACAGCTAGGTGTCTTATTCTTAAGAGTTCAAACAACAGCTAGTGTTTTATCCTAGAGTCCAATCAACAACAGTCATTACCTGGACTCCCATTGTTAGATAGAGTTGCATCATTATCTAGTTATAGCGGTCTTCCTGTGCAGAACCAGGTGTGGCTAATCACATAAAATGGAACCTTTGTATTATTGGAGGCACCTACAAGGTGAACCTGTAAGTGAAGGTTCCCACCTCTATTTGTAGTTTACGTTACACAATCTCCGAGTGACATATTGCGAATAATAAACAAGTGGTGGTCATTGATTTACCAACGCTCAACTGATGTCAAGTATTCTAATGAGTGTATACAGTGGAGCTGTATGGTTGGTGATGGTATGAATCATTTATGAAGCCTGGTAGCGTGGTCCGTGCCGGGTGGAGATGATGGATGATGCTGACGTGGTAACGCTGAGGTCTCATCTGTCACCAGGCCTTCCGGATCATTCCACAGTTCTATCATACGTACCAGAATGAATAACAGTGCAGACCGATGGATATGCTGTTTATAATGCATGCTTCATGCTACCATGTACAGCCATGCTACCTGCTCGTAGCGTATATTTGCCTTATATGGATGTGTGCTCGTGAGAATCTGATGCTGAGGCTATGATGGGCCTTGTGGCAGCTGTATGTCACTGCATGATGCTTCGATACCTTTCACCTTCCTGCTTCTGCCCTGCTGCTTCTTAGGCTCCGCCCCCTGCTGAGATCATCCCCCATTCTGAGGTGCCCGGTGTCAATCAAAAATCGGTACTATCATACATACACTTACCAACACACACACACACACACACACACACAGACATCAAGTACACACATGTATACCTAAACATGTTGACATGCACACAAACATCACAATCATAAAGGTTTGGTTGTGTGTGTGTGTTTGTGTGTGTGTGGAAGTAGACAGAGACCTATGAGGTCTGACTAAAGACTCAATATGTAACAATAAGACTTGTTCATGTGTCCAGTCTGTTTAGATTTCAGCCTGTTTTCAAGTGTGTAAGCAGTATAGGTACTGAATGCGGATGTCTCCAAATAGAGTATTGTTGCACCATCTACTGGCCAACTTTAAAACAGCACCCAAAAATACATTCGTGGAATAGATATGTGCACGAGATTTGCCTTTAAATCATAGCATAGTGGCGACAGAAGTATGGCAACACTTTATGTAGTACAATAACCTTTCTACACTTCTGGAAGCTTCTGGAAGCTCCATGTTGCTGTAGAGCAGGGTGTCCCAGCCTCGTGCAGCTGTTAGCCCCGTTCACTCCAGTGTCCCAACACACACGTGGTGGTGATGTGCTACAGGATCCCTGAGATGTTCACCAGGCTCTCCGCAAGGAGAGAGGGAGGAGCAAAGAAAACTCTCTGGTCTTTACAGTGCCAGTCTCTCTGGTCAGATGTATGAGTGGCGTTCTCTTGATCCAATCACACAGGTCCAGTGTGTAGCCGAGGCGGAGCCTGTTGTCTTGGAATTAGCAAAGCAGTTTGGCCTGTCGCGAAACAGCCACATGGCGTTCGAGTTCGACGACAAGAAAGTGAAAAACAGGTGCCAGCAACGTCTTCCCACTGATATCATCGCCGTCGTTCGGCAGAATCCTGACTGTTCTCACTTCTGGCGTGTGTGTGTGTGTGTGTGTGTGTGTGTGTGTGTGTGCATATGCGTCCCTCCTCTCAGCCTAGTGATTGAGTTTGAGCTGAAGACCCAGGCTGACTCGGGTTTAGTGTTCTACATGGCGAGGATCAACCATGCCGACTTCGCCACCGTGCAGGTGAAGGAGGGCATGGCTCACCTCGGCTTTGATCTGGGCAGTGGCAACACGTCCGTCAGCGTCCCGCGCATCATCAACGACGGCCACTGGCACAAGGTACAGCCGCCGAAATGCATCGCCACCGCCGCCCGCACACATCAGCATCGCCCGCACACATCAGCACCGCCCGCACACATCAGCACCGCCCGCACACATCAGCACCACCCACACATATCACTATCACTCACACATATCACTATCACTCACACACATCACCACCACCCACACACATTACCTTCACTCATGTGCGCGCGTGTGTGTACGCATGTGTGTGTGTGTGTGTGTGTGTGTGTGTGTGTATGTGTTTGGTGCGTATGTGTGTGGTGTATGTGTGTGTGTGTGGTGTGTGTGTTTGTGTACATGTGTGTGGTGTGTGTGTACACGTGTGTGGTGTGTGTGTGTGGTGTATGTGTGTGTGTGTGGTGTGTGTATGTGTACTCATTTGTGGTGTATTCGTGTGTGTGTATGTGTGTGTGTGTGTGTGTGTGTGTGTGTGTGTGTGTGGTGTATGTGTGTTTGTGTGTGTGTGTGTGTGTGTGTGTGTGTGTGTGCAGATCCGTGTACGGAGGGATAAGCAGAGAGGCATCCTGACAGTGGACAGCCGGTATTCCAAACACACTGTCAGTCCTAAGAAAGCTGATATCCTGGATGTTGTGGGGATGCTGTATGTTGGAGGCCTTCCAATCAACTACACCACCAAACGCATCGGACCGGTACTGAACACACACGCAACCACTGCTCAAAAAAGCAGTTGTCTAACTAAACATATCAAGATATCATTTCAATACATATACAATTCAGTTGCCTGCTGAACTGTGCTCGGCCACCAGAGGGAGCCACAGAACTCTTAATCAATAAACATTGTGTCCCTTCTGAAGCGACACTCTCCCAGTGATGTTTAGTCCTGTACTGCCACTGCACAATTAACTAGCCGTTCATTTGGTAAAGGCTCTTGAATTTACTCAACGGTCTCCCTTCCCTCAAGTGTCCCGCTAAGTCAGAGCTAACCCTGTGAAGATTGACTCAGAAGGGATTTTACTGTTTCGGCGATCCTGCCTCCAGATGAACTAATGTTTGAGTTCATGCAGAGGTCTTTTCAAGCTTTGTCTTGAGAAGCAACTGAAGCACCGTTACTCTGAGTTCCTCATAGTCTCCTCTGTATCACTATATTCTGCCTTCCATACCATATATTATATACATATTAACACAGATTTGTGGATCACTATTTATAACAATATCAATGATTGTAATTAGGAGTATTAGAAAAATTGTTGCTTCTATGTTTGGTATTTTAACTGTGTGTGTGTGTGTGTGTGTGTGTGTGTGTTTGTGTTTGTGTAGGTGGTGTACAGCATCAATGGCTGTGTCAGAAACTTTCGGATGCTGAATGGGCCGGTGGACATGGAGCACCCTACCTCGAGCTACCGGGTGGGGTCATGTTTCGCCAACCCTCAGCCTGGATCCTACTTCGATGGCACTGGATATGCTAAAGCAGGTGGGGCATAGATACACTAAAGCAGGTTCTAGACACACTAAAGCAGGTTCTAGACACACTAAAGCAGGGGGCTCTAGACACACTAAAGCAGGTTCTAGACACTAAACAGGTTCTAAAGCAGGGGGGCTCTAGACACACTAAAGCAGGTTCTAGACACACTAAAGCAGGGGGGCTCTAGACACACTAAAGCAGGTTCTAGACAACTAAAGCAGGGGGGCTCTAGACACACTAAAGCAGGTTCTAGACACACTAAAGCAGGGGGGCTCTAGACACACTAAAGCAGGTTCTAGACACACTAAAGCAGGGGGGCTCTAGACACACTAAAGCAGGTTCTAGACACACTAAAGCAGGGGGGGGGGCTCTAGACACACTAAAGCAGGTTCTAGACACACTAAAAGGTTCTAGACACACTAAAGTAGGTTCTAGACACACTAAAGCAGGGGGGCTCTAGACACACTAAAGTAGGTTCTAGACACACTAAAGCAGGGGGGTTCTAGACACACTAAAGCAGGGGCTCTAGACACACTAAAGCAGGTTCTAGACACACTAAAGCAGGGGGGTTCTAGACACACTAAAGCAGGGGGGCTCTAGACACACTAAAGCAGGTTCTAGTCACACTAAAGCAGGTTCTAGACACACTAAAGTAGGTGGGCTGTAGACAGGTGGTTACTTGTAACAGAACTCTTAAAACCGCTTAAAACTGAAGAGATGCAGGGCTGAATGTTCAAAATGTACAGTACTATGGATAAATGACGAGTGTGTGTGTGTGTGTGTGTGTGTGTGTGTTTCCCTCCATCCAGTGGCCACATACAGGGTAGGTAACGACATGTCAGTAGATCTGGAGTTCCGCACAAGCAGGAGCAGCGGAGTTCTACTGACCATCAGCAGCCAGAAGATGGACGGCCTGGGCATCGAACTCGACAACGGCAGGGTAAGAGAGAGAGGGAGAGAGAGGTGGAGAGGGAGAGAGAGGGATATTTTGAAGGCAATAATTACAATAGGTAAAATCTAAAGTGTGTGTGTGTGTGTACGTGTTCTCTCTCCAGCTCCTGTTCCATGCTGACAATGGAGTGGGCCGGGTCACAGCCACCCACCAGCCCGACGAGGAGGCGGGGCTGTGTGACGGACAGTGGCATTCCGTCACCGCCCACAAGCTGAAGCACCGCCTGGAACTGATTGTCGATGGCAAGAAGTCCGAGGCAGCTAGCCCAGATGCCCGCTCCGCCTCTGCCGACACCAATGACCCCGTCTACGTGGGAGGATATCCTGGTGCGCCAATCAAACTGTTGCTATAGTAACAATAATAGAATAGAACAGGCATGGTTATATTTACTTGGGGTGCTTAGAGCTATATCTCTGTCAGCTACATAGCGACATATTTATGAAGTACACCGGTATTCAGGGGATGCTTGGGACTGTCAGCTGAAGGGTTAGGGTTAGGGTTAGGGTTAGGGTTAGGGTTAGGGTTAGGGTTAGGGTTAGGGTTAGGGTTAGGGTTAGGGTTAGGGTTAGGTTAAGGTTAGGGTTAGGGTTAGGGGTTAGGGTTAGGGTTAGGGTTAGGGTTAGGGTTAGGGTTAGGGTTAGGGTTAGGGTTAGGGGTTAGGGGGTTAGGGTTAAGGTTAGGGTTAAGGTTAGGGTTAAGGTTAGGGTTAGGGTTAGGGTTAGGGTTAGGGTTAGGGTTAAGGTTAGGGTTAGGGTTAAGGTTAAGGTTAGGGTTAGGGTTGCCAGTTGTGATACACCGTTTAGTTATAGGTGGTGGCAAAAGAGAAATGCCCGAATGTTTTAGGAGTTCTTTTGTTTAGGGGTCTTTTGCCCTGTTTTTTTTGTCTACACAGATCTTTTCATTCGGTTACTTTGTCTCTCTCTGTTGTCTGTGTGTGCGTGTGTGTGTTTGTTGTGTGTGTGTGTATTACAGAGGGATTGAAGCAGTTTGGCTTGACCATCAGCACCTCATTTCAAGGCTGTATGAGAAATCTAAAGCTCACTAAAGCAGGGAAGGTTCTGGAAGTGCAGCTGAACAAAGCACTGGAAATCAAAGGAGTCCAGCCTCTCACCTGTCCCACAGCATAGACACACACACGCACACACACACACACAACACCACACACACACACACACACACACACACACACACACACACACGCACACACACACGCATGCGCACACACACAACAAACACACACACACGCATGCGCACATAAACACACACGCACACACACACACACACAACAAACACACACACACAACCAACACACACGCACACTCACACACAAACACACACGCTCATGCGCACATAAACACACATGCAGACACACACACACACACACACATGCGCACATAAACACACACACACACACACACACGCATGCACACACACAACAAACACACACACACACACACGCATGCGCACACAAACACACACACACACACACACAAACACACGCATGCACACACACACACACACATTGACATAGATGCACTCACTTACAGTCTTCCATATCCTACTAAAATTGATCATTTGGATCTGGTGATATGACTATGAATCCAAAAAAGAAGTAAATGAAAAACCAGGTGCCAAAGATTCATTTTCAGCATGAAATAAAGAAATTAGCCAACGGTGCAGCAGAGTATGAAGACGAAACCCAAAGAATATAAAAGAATCAATCCAACCAAAACATATTCAGATGGACCACTGCTGCCATAGTCATTTCTGTCACCACTGAAACAAAAGCAGCATGAGACTCTGCTACTGCTGGCCCAGCAGGCTAGCCAGCAACAGGAAGAGGAAGAGGAAGTTACAGCGGACTATTGAGGAGGCTCTGTACACCTTTAGCACAGGGTCAGCCTCCAGTCATGGATGGTACACTATGCAGGCATTTTTATTTTTATTTTTTTACTCCAGGTGGAAATGCTTTTTCAAAGATGCATGTATTCCTGAGTTGTATTACTCCGTAATTAGATTAAACAATGACACCCATTTAATGCACCCCTAAAATAAAATGTTTATGTGAACTTGAAGGTTTTTGTGATCATTAGGTTGGATAACAAACTAATTCAGATATTTTTGCTTAGCGAAAGTATGAAGTCGTTTCCCTGTGACACCACAAACTTAAGCTAAATCAAAATAAAAAACAAAATAAACAAGATGGCGTTTATGTCTGTTGTAAGTTCAGTGTCCAAGGCCAAATCGTACATTGTACATATTATTGAAAAACTTAGATGCTTCATATTCCTCAAATGGAGTAAATAGTGATGTAAAATAACACGATTATGCACTGGGAGAATTTAGTCTTGGATACTAATACTGGGATATTACTTTATCGAGATATGCTACCCCTGATACATTTACTGAAGATATTGCAAAACGGTATAAGGACGTGCTCTTATTGTATTCACTCATTTTACTGTTAAAGTTATAAGTTAAAGTTATAGTTATTGTATTCACTCATTTTACTGTTAAAGTTATAATACCATGCGTGTTTGGCCAAACCTTTATGGGATATAGCCAACACAACTGAAAAACATCAGGTAGCATTATTCGACAGGGTAGCATAAACCTGCTACGTTGGCATTTTTCGACAAAGAAACTGTCACGGTGAGGGAGGCTCCCCCTACCGGTCGCCTCCGGTACAGCGGCAGTTGTCCTGTTGTTGTTGCGTTGTGTGCGTCCCTCAGGTGGGTGGGGCTTATTAGCTCCCTCACCTGATGGTCGTTTGTCTGTCTATATATGCCTTGTCTATGTACCAGTTGACTGCTGGTTATTATATCCTTAATCTGGGTCAAGTGCACGGGTTTTTGGTTTGCGACGTTATTCATTAAACCCCTCTTTTTCTCTGAGACTTGGCGTGATCGCTTCCTTTTCGTTCGCACCTCCTGCCCGTCACAGAATAACCAGCCACCTTTCGGAAGCCGCCAGTCTCCTTTACTTTCTCCTTCGTTTGTGGTCATGTCTCGTGGTAAGTGTTTGTCTGCGTTTTATTTGTTACTTTGTTTTGTGTGTGAGGAGAGCCTGGTCACTCACTGCTCGTCCCGCCCGTGCTTAAATGTTTTGTTTATGTATTTTATGTAGCACGGCGGTGAACGGAGCTAGTGACCATAACAGTGCTCTCCTCCAGTGCGTGCGCTGCGCGTGCCTCGCGTTAAGCCAGTCCATCGTCGTTATGTGTTTGTGTTTATATATATGTGACGGTGGACTGGTGCTAGCGAGTGCAGTGTGCACATGTCGTTTGTTTGTCCTGTGTGTTTGTGTTGGTCTTAGCGTGGATACCTGTAATTGCCCGTATGCTCCTCACCTCCCCTAAGTGTGTTTTTGGGGGGGAGCTATGGTGGCACGGAGGGCGCAGCTCCTGAGGGAGGCCCTACCGGGAATGTGAGGGGGCGTGAAGCCCGCCGGTGAGAGGGTAAGTGAGCGTGTGTGTGGTCTGTGTGTATGTGTCGCCCACTTTGTGTTTGTCCTAGCGTGTTTGTGAATTGTTTTATGTAATTCCCCGTACGCTCCTTCCCCAAAGGGGGGCGTTTGGGGGGAGGGGCTATGGAGGGTCCCGTGCCACGGTCTGTGGTACGGATGGCGCTGCTCCAGAAGGAGGCCCTGACCTGGTGGAGGGCGTCTCCTGAGCCGGTGGTGCCCCTGAGTTTGGTGGGGGAATGCAGTGGAGGCATGCGGTACTCTGCTGCAGGGGTCACCACCTGCTAGGATGGAGATCCCTCCCCCTCTCCATGAAAAGGGGCTGAGATGGTCAGGGCACGTGGGCGTTTGTGTTGTGTTGTGTGTGTGTGCGTAGATGTTGTGTGCAGGTTCCTCCTGGCAGTTGGCTGCGGCGTCCCTGGACCTTGTGGGATCTCCCAAGTAGGCAGGAGCCCCTGATGTTATGGGGTGACCGGAGCCCTGGTCGTAAATAGCCCCTCTGGAAGGGTAAGGGCCCCCCGTACGTGTGGGGACTATAAGGCTCGGTCTGAAGAGCTCCTGCTGTGGGCAGGAGCCCCCTTATGTTGTGGGGTGACCGGGGCCTTGGTCGTAAGTGGCCTCCCTGAAGGGGAAAAAGGGGGCTTCCCAGATGTGTGGGGACTAGAGGGCTCCGGACTGAAGAGCTCCTGCTGAAGACAGAGATCCCCCCTCGTGCTCGGGGTTGCTCAGGGTCACGCCTTGCTGGGTGCAAGGGTTTGCCTCGAGCCGAGAGGTAGGTCCAGGAGGCGATCAACCACTCCCTGGGGAGGTAACCTGCACACACGCACACTTTGTGGGGCCCTTGGGGCGTGAGGGCTCTGTGACCGACTGGGGCGTGGTTTTGTCTTGTTGACGGCCCAGTCGGTCCAGAGTCCCGCCCAGGGAGGCGGGAGCTAATCTATGTTGTATGTTTTGTGTTTCAGCTCCGGGACCGCAGGAGGTGTTACCCTGCCTTGTCCCCGCCTTCCTGCCCCTTCGTCTCGCGTCTTTTGTACTGCCGCTGTGGACCGCACATCGGGCCGTAGTGCGGCTTGGTGGGGGGTCTGTCACAGTGAGGGAGGCTCCCCCTACCGGTCGCCTCCGGGTACAGCGGCAGTTGTCCTGTTGTTGTTGCGTTGTGTGCGTCCCTCAGGTGGGTGGGGCTTATTAGCTCCCTCACCTGATGGTCGTTTGTCTGTCTATATATGCCTTGTCTATGTACCAGTTGACTGCTGGTTATTATATCCTTAATCTGGGTCAAGTGCACGGGTTTTTGGTTTGCGCACGTTATTCATTAAACCCCTCTTTTTCTCTGAGACTTGGCGTGATCGCTTCCTTTTCGTTCGCACTCTCTGCCCGTCACAGAATAACCAGCCACCTTTCGGAAGCCGCCAGTCTCCTTTACTTTCTCCTTCGTTTGTGGTCATGTCTCGTGGTAAGTGTTTGTCTGTGTTTTATTTGTTACGTTGCTTTGTGTGTGAGGAGAGCCTGGTCACTCACTGCTCGTCCCGCTGTGCTTAAATGTTTTGTTTATGTATTTTATGTAGCACGGCGGTGAACGGAGCTAGTGACCATAACAGTGCTCTCCTCCAGTGCGTCTGCGCGTGCCTCGCGTTAAGCCAGTCCATCGTCGTTATGTGTTTGTGTTTATATATATGTGACGGTGGACTGGTGCTAGCGAGTGCAGTGTGCACATGTCGTTTGTTTGTCCTGTGTGTTTGTGTTGGTCTTAGCGTGGATACCTGTAATTCCCCGTATGCTCCTCACCTCCCCTAAGTGTGTTTTTGGGGGGGCGCTATGGAGGGCGCAGCTCCTGAGGGAGGCCCTACCGGGAATGTGAGGGGGTGTGAAGCCCGCCGGGAGGAGAGGGCAAGTGCGGCGTGTGTGTGGTCTGTGTGTATGTGTCGCCCACTTTGTGTTTGTCCTAAGCGTGTTTGTGAATTGTTTTATGTAATTCCCATTACCTCCTTCCCCAAAGGGGGCGTTTGGGGGGAGGGGCTATGGAGGGTCCCGTGCCACGGTCTGTGGTACGGATGGCGCTGCTCAGAAGGAGGCCCTGACCTGGTGGAGGGCGTCTCCTGAGCCGGTGGTGCCCCTGAGTTTGGTGGGGAATGCAGTGGAGGCATGCGGTACTCTGCTGCAGGGGTCACCACCTGCTAGGATGGAGATCCCTCCCCCCTCTCCATGAAAAGGGGTTGAGATGGTCAGGGCACGTGCGCGTTTGTGTTGTGTTGTGTGTGTGCGTAGATGTTGTGTGCAGGTTCCTCCTGGCAGTTGGCTGCGGCGTCCCTGGACCTTGTGGGATCTCCCAAGTAGGCAGGAGCCCCTGATGTTATGGGGTGACCGGGCCCTGGTCGTAAATAGCCCCTCTGGAAGGGTAAGGGCCCCCCGTACGTGTGGGGACTATAAGGCTCCGGTCTGAAGAGCTCCTGCTGTGGGCAGGAGCCCCCCTTATGTTGTGGGGTGACCGGGGCCTTGGTCGTAAGTGGCCTCCCTGAAGGGGAAAAAGGGGCTTCCCAGATGTGTGGGGGACTAGAGGGCTCCGGACTGAAGAGCTCCTGCTGAAGACAGAGATCCCCCCTCGTGCTCGGGGTTGCTCAGGGTCACGCCTTGCTGGGTGCAAGGGTTTGCCTCGAGCCGAGAGGTAGGTCAGGAGGCGATCAACCACTCCCTGGGGAGGTAACCTGCACACTCGCACACACACTTTGTGGGCCCCTTTGGGGCGTGAGGGCTCTGTGACCGACTGGGGCGTGGTTTTGTCTTGTTGACGGCCCAGTCGGTCCAGAGTCCCGCCCAGGGAGGCGGGAGCTAATCTATGTTGTATGTTTTGTGTTTCAGCTCCGGGACCGCAGGAGGTGTTACCCTGCCTTGTCCCCGCCTTCCTGCCCCTTCGTCTCGCGTCTTTTGTACTGCCGCTGTGGACCGCACATCGGGCCGTAGTGCGGCTTGGTGGGGGGTCTGTCACAGTGAGGAGGCTCCCCCACCGGTCGCCTCGGTACAGCGGCAGTTGTCCTGTTGTTGTTGCGTTTGTGTGCGTCCCTCAGGTGGGTGGGGCTTATTAGCTCCCTCACCTGATGGTCGTTTGTCTGTCTATATATGCCTTGTCTATGTACCAGTTGACTGCTGGTTATTATATCTTTAATCTGGGTCAAGTGCAAGGGTTTTTGGTTTGCGCACATTATTAAACATTAAACCCCTCCTTTTCTCTGAGACTTGGCGTGGTCGCTTCCTTTTCGTTCGCACTCTCTGCCCGTCACAGAAACACCGTAAATCTGCATTCATATCAAATGGTATTTGAATTCTCCCCGTTTTCACATCAAATCATGTTACGTATTTGTCAGCAAAACAAAGATGGCAGCTGGTAGGCCCGTTATTACTAGGGTTGCCACCTTTCACAAATGAAAATAAGGGACGCCCACCACAGGCCGTGACCAACATGGCCCAAGTTGCCAGACTCGCATTTTACGTTGTGTTATTTGTAAAGGGGTGATCAAGAAAGCAATTAGTCATAAATTAAATTAAATTCTTCTTTATTTTATACTCTAAAAAAATAACAAAGTGCAATTCTTCTTTATTTTATACTCTAAAAAAATAACAAAGTGCAATGAACTTTTAAAATATAAACTAAAGAAGTTGAGAAATGAATGTAACACACTAAAGCATGTAAATGTGTGCAAATACGTATAAATATGTGTGCAAACGCTTTCGTTTCTGGGGACGTGGTGGAGTGTCGGCTGTAGCAGAAGACATTTCAGAGGTGCGGGACGGGTGTGTGGCGTGTTGCTAGGAAGCGTTGACAGCAGCGCCAGCAGGTAACACCGGTCCGTAGCAGGCCGGGGGGTCTTAAGAGGATCCACGACCATTTTTCTAGCCATAGAATTTCCTGTATTTTTTTAATGCTTAATTGTTAATTTTTTTGTTGATGTGTGTGTGCCAGAGATGAGTATTGGACACTTTTGAAAATAAGGAACAAATCGCGTCTCGTAGCTGTTCAATACGGGACGCAACATTTAACTGCCAAATACGGGACGAGTCCGTATTTTACGGGACGGGTGGCAACCCTAGTTATTACTGTGTTTTTTTTTTTTATCGTTAGCAGATTGCATTTCTAATTGCCTACGCAAGTTCTTTTCCTGTCCTGTGTTGAGCCAATGCGCTTGCGATGAAGACTTTGGACTGGTTAGGTCACTGTTAGGTGGTCTGTTACGTAAAAGCGAAAATGAAAGTGAGCTCCAACATGAAGACCCTAATATTTTTGTGCGCTATTTTTGCTTTCCCGTACTTCTGTAATTCAGGTAAGACTATTTTTTACGGAAAACTGTTAAATTGTCTTCCTGTTTGACTGATTTTAAGTCGAGCCGGTCACATGCATGATTGTGTTTAGTTCCGGAGAATAATTGCCTCCACTCATCTTTCACATTGGGATGCAGTTTAAAAGGAAGAAATCCGTTAGAAATCCGTAGATTACGTTTGTGCGCGAGGGACAGTGGACTGCGTGCGCGGGCTACAGATATTGGTAGATAGTAGAAAACCAGTAGAAATAGGTGCTAAGTGATTTGTAGCTGTCTTCTACGTCTTTGGTCGTGGAAGTTGTGGTTTCAGAGGCAGTAAATTAAGGGTAGGTGTGAAGGAATTATCAGAAGTAGCTAATTAGGAGAACGAGGAGAGGACAAACTAGTTGGAGCAATGTACTTTAAAGGTAGAATGGTGGTTTCTAGTGTGACGTGAGTTTGCTTATCGCTATGTGAAACTAATGGTTTGTTGTCGTATTTCACATCCTGTGTGTAATTGCCATTCCCACATTTCACATATTGTTCCCACATTTCACAGTCCACTGTCCAAAACCTGTCTGTAATGTGGTTGTGGTGTTCAAGGCCCACAGACAGACCTATAGTAGTTCTCTACACACACAAACAAACTACAATTATATAACTGTATTCTATCATGATATACAATATTAGGTGATGTGAAAGGCAAGTTAAGCTAAATTTTGGATTTATATATATATATATATATATATATATATATATATATATATATATATATATATAAAATTGTCTCAATTCAATGAAACTGATTCACTTTTTTAGCAACTTGTTGATTTAGTAATTTATCGGTGGTATGAAGAAACATCAGAATCCCTCTATTCCTCTGTGCAGTTTAAATTTAAAAAAACAGGCAACTTAGTTACTTCTGATCTTCTGTGTGAAGTCAGACAAATGTTTGTTTGCTTTAAAGCCATTTCACCGCCACCTTCTTTATGATCCCTGCTCCCTGATCCCTTTACTTTGTGAGGTTAACATCAATAAAATACAAGCCGTAACAACGTTTCCACTCAACACTTGGGTTGTTCCGGGAAAATCAGGCTTACTCAAGAAGGTTTGTCACATTGAAGGTGAGGCAGGATGCCAATGAGAGATTTGGTGAAGATTTCAAACAGAAAGCAATACATACGATGCACATGGCGTCAGAATGATAAACACAAAGGCAGACACAAGGGTATAAGTACACACAGTAACAAGGGAGTGAAAATAATACACAGGTAAGGCACATAGCTATGGGGTTATTTCAGGTGTTTCTGCTGGAGCAGGTACATTACTGCTTAAGCAGGTAATGTTTCAAGCAGCTCTGAGTGTGTTACTCTATATTTAGAGTACTCACATACTGATGTTGGATGAGAAGGCCTGGCTCTCAGTCTCTGCTCTAATTCATCCCAAAGGAGTTCTATCGGGTTGAGATCAGGACTCTGTGCAGGCTAGTCAAGTTAATCCACACCAGACTCTACCATCCATGTCTTTATGGACTTTGCTTTGTGCACTGGTGCACAGTCATGTTGGAAGAGGAAGGGGTCAGCTCCAAACTGTTCCCACAAAGTTGGGAGCATGAAATTGTCCAAAATGTCTTAGTATGCTGAAGCATTCAGAGTTCCTTTCACTGGAACTAAGGGGCCAAGCCGAGCTCCTGAAAAACAACCCCACACCATAATCCCCCCTCCACCAAACTTTACACTTGGCACAATGCAGTCAGACAAGTACCGTTCTCCTGGCAACCTCCAAACCCAGACTCGTCCATCAGATTGCCAGATGGAGAAGTGTGATTCGTCACTCCAGAGAACGCGGCACTACTGCTCTAGAGTCCAGTGGCGGCGTGCTTTACACCACTGCATCCGACGCTTTGCATTGCACTTGGTGATGTTTGGCTTGGATGCAGCTGCTCGACCATGGAAACCCATTCCATGATGCTCTCTGCGCACTGTTCTTGAGCTAATCTGGAGGCCACATGAAGTTTGGATGTCTGTAGTGATTGACTCTGCAGAAAGTTGGTCATTCCCAAACACTTCCATGTTCTTATAATACAGCTGACAGTTGACTGTGGTATATTTAGGAGCGAGGAAATTTCCCGACTGGATTTGTTGCACAGGTGGCATCATATCACAGATCCACGCTGGAATTCACTGAGCTCCTGACAGTGACCCATTCTATCACAAATGTTTGTCTGCATGTCCAGGTGCTTAATTTTATACACCTGTGGCCATGGAAGTGATTGGAACATGTGATTCCGAAAATTTGGATGGGTGAGCAAATACTTTTGGCAATAGTGTATATATATATTATATACTATGTGTGTGTGTGTGTGTGTGTGTGTGTGTGTGTATATATATATATATATAGATGCATGCTTTAATTAATCATTTTACATGTTACAAAGTATCAAAGCTGAATTCAAGTATATTAAATATATACATATGTAAAATGAACTCTGCTCCGGAAGCTTCATTTTCCATTTTCATGGTGTTGCATGTTTGCATGGTGTTTCAACAACAAACAACTGTGGGTAACTGAGTGCTTGGAAAGGTGTGTGTTGCATCCTTAAATTTGCTCTGGACATAGGCTGTGTTTCTAGGCTGTATTCAAAGGGTCCTTCACTGTGTGACCTAGCAGCCTAAAAAATCAGCCTACCTCAGATGTAGTCTAGGCTTTGGAACTGTCATTGAGGATACGCTAACTGGCTAAAAAATGTAATTGTTTTTATTTATAGATACATATATTTTAACCTATAAACAATATACTTCACAAGGGTCCCATTTCCCAGGTCATTTATCAACATAATATAAACCACTAATTTACATTTAGGACATTTAAATGTATATCAATGGTTTATTTTATTGTCACGGTAGTCCGGTCCCTCAGCTCAGGGGAGATGCCCACTCCTAGACGCTCCTCCACACGCACACACCCCCGTTCACAATCACCGGTTTATCGACACATCCCCTCAGGTGACGTCACTCACATGTTGTCATTTACTGTACTACCCACAGGTCCAGCCGTCTGGTGCTACGTATTTCTCGCGCCTCGTCGACTTAGAACATCGTACCTGTTCTCTACGTTACAAAGTAATGATTGTTGCGCGCCTAACGCACCTATTTTGCAGTAGCGCCTTAGCCTTTCGTTGATACGTTCATTGTGTACGTTTATTTATGTTGTATTGGCAATTAAAGATCACACAGCCCCATTTGTGCCTCCTGTTGCTTCTGCCACGTCACAGTGACCTGGGAAATGGGACCCTTTTGAATTATATTGGCTGGATGTGAATAAATGATTTGGTTGGTATCTGTTCCTCTTTTCACAGGATCGCATTTTCTGTGGGCCTTTTCAACATTCATCGTTGGAAATACACCGTTCCCAGAGTTCAGTTCAATGGTGATGGTGGATGATGTTCAACTCTTCTATTATGATTCAGATGTAAAGAAGATACAAACCAGAGAGTACAAACCCGACCAAGAAGATATAAAGAATAAAATTCTATTAATATTTAATCACAAATACAGAAGCATGAATTACAGAGCCATGTATTCTGCAAAACAACTCAACAATACACACGGTAAAACAAAAAGAACTCTTCCAGTAGCTTAATATAATCAGCATCACCAAAACTCACCAATACCTCATCTCTATTTAAATGTCACCATTACCTCAAATGAAATAACTCATCACCAATCAAACATTACCATTAACTTAAATTCACCAATATGTCTACATTACCAATAACAATAAACACCAACATCCAGATCTAGACGTGAGTAACGTCCTCTTTTCCACACTGACAGGAGTTCATGTACTGCAGAGAATGGCAGGCTGTGAGCTACGTGATAATGACTCTCCAGGACCAATGCGGTCGTGGGACGCTTTTGAAGGGGTTAATGAAGAAGACCTCTACTTCAACACACAGCTCAACACTCTCCAGTCTGAAGGAAAATGGCCAAATACATGGGACATGACTGCTCGAAATTATGTTCAGTGGACGTATGCACATTTTTACAAACCTGTCTGCTTTGAAATACTAGAGAATGTCCTGCAGACGAAGCGAAATCATGCCACGAGGCAAGGTAAAACAACGGTCTGTTCAGCTAACCTCAGAATGTGAAGATCTTTTTGTCCAGTTCATAACTTAGTGGCACTGGATTGGTCTGCTGGTTTATTTATGGCTGCAGTAGTGAGATCTGGTGTCCCAGCCCCACCTCTCTAAAGTTCACTTTAAACCAGCATTCCGTAAGCAAAGATACCTTAGCACGCATCTCTACTGGCCAGTCATACACCTGCCGCCCACATTTTCTCACCTCAGCTACCAAGTCTGCAGCTTCTTCCTTTCAAACGTTTCATCCACTGATACTTCAGTTGGAACTGTGTTGTACTTACATTCAGAATAGAACAATTTATCTAGCCTTACCATAGTGACATTAATGCACTGTTGGAACTGTAGTTTTTACACTACCAATATTACTATATAATATATAGCCTAAGCTTGCTTTCCAGTACACTGGACCTCGTGCACAAACCTAATTCCTCTATTCTAGAAAACACTAGAACACTAGAAAAGTGTTACCCTCCATGCGCTTAGTTTCAAATACACATGCTAACAAGCTAAGCATCTGATTATGTCTCCATGCATATTGTCAATGCAACAGACTACTTTACATGCTGATAATATGCTTCAGTTTCTCAATACCCACATATAATTTCAACCAGGATCTTCACCTATACACTGTCCAAGGTTTTTCACTTTTGCTTCTCTGACTTTCCATCGAAACAATTGCCCCTGCTTCCTCTTCCTGTATTCATTCACGTTCTTTCTGCGATGTGGTTTTATTAAACACTTTCCATGAATCACCTGACCCAAGGCCTACTCTTCGACTCCTACTCTGCACAATAAAAACAACTCCTCAGTGGTGCTTATTGGCCTTCAATTAATGACCTTCACCATTTCCTTCTTCAGTCCCACTACTTGCTCTTTATTGTTTAATTCTGCACTACACCATCTGCTTAAAGTCTAAACTCGTGACCATTTCCTGATGTCTTTAAATCCAAGTTTGGAACTAAAGTCTTAAAGTCTAACCAAACGGCAAAGCTATAAAGAGAAACAGAATAATATTTATGATGGAACTCGGTAATAACTAAACTGAACTGTTCGTAATCAGACTGTAATGTGATGTGCTGCATGTCTTTAATTCCTGAAGTAAAGCCCAGAGTCAGGTTCTTCCAGAAGGCTCCTACAGACTCTGGAGGGGCCCTGCTGACCTGTATGGCCACTGGCTTCTACCCACGTCACATCAGCCTGACCCTGCTCAGAGACGGCCAGCCTGTGCCTGAGGAGCGCCTGATGGGAGAGGAGGTGCTACCTAACGAAGACGGAACCTACCAGATGAGGAAGATGATGGAGGTCAGCGCAGAGGAGACGAGAGAGAAACACGACTACACGTGCACGGCCACGCACCTCAGCCTGGACAACAAGATCAACATCAGCATGGGTATCAGCCCTCATCAACCAGTGTGATTTTACACATACTGTCCAAATAAATACACAAATCAATCAATAAATCCATCGATAATCCAATGATGATGCTTAGAGTAATTACTAAGAGAGTAATACTTATTTTTATTCTGTTGGCAGAAATGAGGCCACCAGCAGACAGTGTGTCCACCATTTCTGTGGTGGTTGTGGTACTGGTGGTCGTGTGTGGGATTATTTCCATCACTGTTTACCTCATACACCGCAAGAAACACAGCGGTGAGATGATTGTTTCACCTTTGATTTGTGGTTTGATTGCATCTTAAATGTTTGACACATACAAGACTTAGTAGTAAACGACTTGAAGAGCTGTACTGTTCCTATTTTTATACACCTGCTACTACATGTAACAACTGCTTTAGCAGACCAGGTAATCACACTTAAATGGCTACCATGCCAAACTCTGTATTGCCCCAAAATCACTAGAGTTGCTCAAAAACCGCCAGGAGAGAGCTCTGTGTCTACCACTCGCACGGTCTTCAGGAACAGTGTGTATCTATAGAAGTTATTCTGTGTCAATATTAAAATGAAAATGTAGTACGCAAAATGGCAATGTAATCCTAAATTTGCACTTACAAGTGAGTACACCCCTTAGTGAAAGTTCCTGAAGTGTCAATATTTTGTGGTCACCATTATTTTCCAGAACTGCCTTAACTCTCTTGGGCGTGGACTTGACCAGCGCTTCACAGTTTACCACTGGAATGCTTTTCCACTCATCCATTATGACATCATAGAACTGGCAGATATTCAAGACTTTGCGCTCCTCCACCTTCTGCTTGAGGATGTCCCAAAGATCTTCTATTCTTATTATTAATTTGTCCTAAGTACCCTTCTCTTCATGTGTGCCCATGGTTTATGTGCTCTGCATTTCCCTGCATTTATTTGCCCACATGATTTATCATGTGTTCTACATTTGCCAATGTATAATAATGTTCTCTGTGTTACTTTACTTATATACACGAACAGCTCGAGAATGACAAGTGATCAAATTAGTTCCTGCTTAGGTAACAGGAATGAATTTTATTCAGAATTAGATGCTGGAATGTACTAAATATCCATAGTACTGCTTTCTTTTCTAGTTATCTTTTCATTTCTTTGTCAAGTAGAGGAAAGCCCCTCTCTACCTAAACCTCCTCAAGACAGAGGTAATGCATATTAATTAGATTTGTGATTGTAACTGACCAATAACCTCCATTAGAATAACGCCCCTAAAAGTTAGTTAAATGCCACTTCATGGAGTGAAGTAGTCAGTTCGAACTCTCCAAGAAATTTCAATTCGAAGCCTATCGAGAAGGGAAAAAAAGTATTTAGAAAAATGCTTAGAATTATTTAGTCATTTATCTCATCTTTCAGTTTACGCAGTTTGTCTGAACTTGTAGTCATTTAAAAGTCCATTTCTTTTTCTTTCACCTTGGTAAATTAAAGTTCATTCTGTTTGGCTGTTTGGCTAGTTGATTTTGGTTTAACCATTAGCAAAGTTAAGGTCAAGAATAATTACATCTAGTTCCAGCTATTGTACACATGAGAGCCTCTCTGTTATGTCTCACAAAGCCGTCTGAAATCCCGCAAAGCTCTGAGCTGCCTGAAGAACTTAGACTGGCTCATTTTGCCTCAAGAAAGGCACCTGGGTTGTGGAAGCACCATGACAAGTGCGTAGCCTGTTCAAACCCACTGTCACATAGATCACACAACAAGTGCCGTTGACCGCACACAGACAGGGGTTCCCTTTCATTCGTCTCAAAGCTTTGTCTCCATTCATATGCTGTGCGTTCGGGGTGCCAAACTTGAATCTGAGGGACCCTGCTGACCTGTCTGGCCACTGGCTTCTACCCACGTCACATCAGCCTGACCCTGCTCAGAGACGGACAGCCTGTGCCTGAGGAGCGCCTGATGGGAGGGGAGGTGCTACCTAACGCAGACAGAACCTACCAGATTTCTGGGACAGGAGATCTCTCAGGGACTTTTCTTTCGTGGCAAGCCATCAGAGAGTATGTGACCTACTGTAGGAATGTCACCTCAGTGTGAAAGAATGCACTTCTCAACATTCAGTGTGATGCATGTTTTCAGTATCGCACATGAAGGCAGAGCAAACAGTGGTACACCAACAGAAACTCAATAAACATGAAATACAACAGACAACAAACGAGAAGAAACACTAATAACAACTAAGACAGATTAGAACTAAGTAAAAATCAGATACAGCGGACAATAGCACTATGTAGAGAAACCAACAAAGACTTAAACATATTGTGAATTTAACCATGAACAGTAATGATACATACATTATCTTAGCCAGAATCTGTATAGCGAACTCGGGAACATCAGAACATATGACATTGACCTACAAATAAGACTGGAACACACAAGGAGTATAACACAGACTAATCACCATAAACAAAACACGGAAAGGTGAAACTAAAGGAAAGCAAGACAGACAGATAGGGGCGGAGCTAGACGTGACACCTAGAGCACCATTCGGTTCTCTCTTCCTCTGTGTTGATTACTCCCAACTGCCCCACACGTTGCAGTTCATTTTTGACTCTAGGCAGTGGAGGTAGGGGAACACAGTGCAGTCTTCAAGGAGAAGGGCGCCGTCCCTGATCTCAGTTTAATTGCATTTGGCCAATAGCGTCCCTGGACTGGACAGTCAAGCTGCCAACACATATGACAAGTTCTACACTGGTTATTGCTGGTCTGCCTAATAAAGTTGTGTGTACATGTCTATGCACACATCGTCCAACGACTGCGTTTTACCCTTTTGTAAGAGAACCTTTGAAAGCGCCATCTAATGGGGCATTACCACGTCCCAGCAGGGGTTTGTGCATGGGCTTGACCGCAGGCTTTTTGCAGTCGGCAAACACCACACGGAACATGTGATCTGGTATGACTATCACGTCTGCACCATCAATTTTGAACTGTGCTTTCTCAGCATTGATTTTGATATCAACCATCCATGGTTCTCCATGGTTCTCCACTCCTTTTGATTCCCTAGAAATGTGCCAACATCCTGTTCTAAAACCTCACTCGCATTTTTCACTCTTTGATAATGTCCCTTCTTCCTGCAGGCGCGGCATGTTACCAACATTGTTTCTTAGTGTTCCCTATCTTACTTTGTATTCGGTTGCTGAGAGTTGTTGTTCTGTCTATAGCGCCTTAGTTATGCTACGTGTTTCATGACAGCTAGTTTGTTCTCTCTGTTTTGGTTTTCCCTTTGTTCTCATGTCCTACTGTATTTACGATGACCCATCGGTCTAGGAAGTCTTGTCTCTGTGTCCGAGTGGGCAGAATGAATATAGGCTGCTCTGCCAACAGTGGCTTAGTTTACACGTGTAATAAAACTTCTCTGTGCCTCTCTGTGCATTTGTGTCCACTTTCTTTGCTCCTTGAGTCCCGCTGTTACAGCAAAACATTTAACACGCTCTGAGTTGAAGCTGTCAGCATGAGTCTTCTACTTTATAATCTTCTTATCTTTTATAGGTGAAGTTCAGAGCAAAACATCCTCACACCCCACCCCAAAATAGAGCACTCTTATTTGTCAAGACGTCAGCCGTTAAGCTGCCAACAGCTGACTCTCTACGATGTTGCACATGCCCAACGAACCAGTGACTTTATATACAGTGACAAATTAGCCTTCATATGAAAGGTAACATCTAGGTAGGTGGAGGTTTACACCAGGTGAGGGAGCACAGTGCTCTCTCCTAGCTAGCACTCTAATAAAGTTCTAATAAAACTTATCGGGCTGCTGTGTCAAGTTCATTACAGGTTCAATAAGATGGTCCTATTGCCTCAGTAACGTTAGTGAGGCTCACAGTGCTGATCTGAACAGCACAGAAAGTGAATGGAAGGAGAGGCACATCACTGCGTCCACTACGACTTCATCTGTGGCAAAGCAAACAGTGTTGCCAACTTAAGAGTTTTCAGACCACGCTTTAACAAAATGGCGACTAGCGACAAATCTATGGTGTTGTTGGAGTCGTGAAAGGACATATGGTTCTGCAGTTACTGTCCTCAACGTGAGCCCCTCCCCCGCCCCAAAGTTAAACATAAGCCAAACATATCTCACATGTCTCAGTTTAAACTACCCACTCAAAAATACAGAAAGGAGTGGGAATCAAAGCCTGAATTCAAATGCTGCTTGATCTATATCCTGTATGTTTGATGTAGTTTGAAGTTGTCTGATAATGTTTTAAAGCAGCTTTTAAGTCAGATCCCTCAGTTGCTGAACCTGCCAAATGAAGATGACCTACTCTTTTTGTGAGCCAGCACGTGTGTGCAGTTATTAAACCAATTGTAGTTCTAAACATATTTTGGGTCACTTTTTGTCTCTCCCACGTAATTTCTCTCTTACAATATCAATTACATGCAAATAAGCAATTATGCATTCATGCAGTGGTTCCCAACTGTATTTGGCGTGACCCTTTTGTAGACGAGAATATTTTCGCGCCCCTCCTTGTCCTTCTTTTGCTAGCAATGCTCAAACGTGCGTAGCTGATTGCCCCCCTAGCCAATAGCTACTTTCCTTACTGAGGAGCTGTCAACACGGAAAGCGAAGAAACGCACAACCGAGGAGAAGCAGCGAGCTAAAATGGTCTTTTAGTTATTTTTCTCTCCTATAACGAGCCAATGCGCTTGCGATGAAGAGTTCGGACTTTGGGATTTTGTCGTCACTGGTTAGGTCGTCTGTTAAAAGCGAAAATGAAACTGAGCTGTAGCATGAACAGCCGAATACTGGTGTGCGGTATATTTGCCTTCCCGTTTTTTTGTCGTTCAGGTAAGACTATATTTACTGAAAACGTCAATTGATTGCAAACGTCTTTGATTGCTTAAATAAAGACTTTCAGTGAATCATTTGCACCCCACAGTTTGTGTCTAGTTCCGGGAGACTGCGGAGGATTCCCTCCGCTCATCTTACACTTTATTGGGGTGACGTTTAAAAACAAGCAAAAAAAAAACATGTAAAAAACATGCTGACATGTAAAATTAATGCGAAATATGCATTTCGAAGAAAAATCCGAAGGTTGCACATCATTACAACTTTGTGCAACCTTTACATTTTTTTGTTTTAGTGCAGTAAATCACGTAAATCAGATGTTTTTATGTATAGATTTGTGTCCACTGTTTCTCTTTGTCGATGATTCATAATTTGCAAACGTCACACAGAAACTTTAAAATCTAAAATTCTGCTGAAATGATGACAGTGACTATTAAACTCCAATATCAAACCGACAGGCATATCTAGGAATGTTTATGGTTGTAAATTATGTTCGAGGACTAACACACTGATGATTTTTTATCGGAATGTAAAGCTAGTTAGTCACAGGGACGATATATATGGAGACGCAATAGCGTGTTTATTTGGTAATAATCGCATTGTAAATGCTTTGTCTAGTATCTAGTAAGAATAAGGATATTTCATATTTCTATTTCATAGAAGCAAAAATTACATTTTAGGATGCAGTTGAATCTTCCAGAAGGAAGACGATGAAATATGTAGACTTGGTGAGTAAGGTTGATGTTGATGTTCAATGTTGATGTTGATGGAAGGTTATAGACCAGTCGAAATATGTAGTATGGGATTTTTAGCTTTGCATGTGGAATTTGGTTTCCAAAGCAGCAAACTAAGGGTAGTTGTGAAGGAATTATCAGAAGTACCTGAAAGGGCTATCAGTGGTTGTGGGTGAGGAGCACAGACTAGTTGAGGTAATGCAAGTTGGAATGCCTGAAGTGTTTGGTGTTTCAAGTACATGAAGGATTGGGCAAGTGTGTGGGTTGCTTTGTTGTGCCATTGTTATGTCATGGATGGTAGATCCAGATTAAACCAGAGGCAAAGAGCATGTAGTACTTGTGCCTGTGGAGCTGGGTAAGGCCGTAAGGTTGGAACTGCGGTGTTGAGCAATACTTGGTGGTATAGTAGATAAGAACACATGTGGAACTGGCAGCACAGAGTACACACAGTAGGTAAATATAGGCAGATTAACACTGTTTGCTGTTGCTGTGATGTGTAAATCCCCTATGGACCTGGTGGTACTGATCGCACAACTCAGTGCTTGAGTCCATTCAGGAAAACCAGGTTTACTCAATAACACACTCCTTTCACTTATGCCTTGAATAACCGAAAGCCCCTAGTTTCCACCTATATATACTTCACAAGGGTCCCATTTTCCCTCATCATTTCTCAACATAATATAAACCTCTAATGCTCAAGCCAGTTCCTTCCCTTAGGTTGCCATGGGAATCCCATAACTTGACATGTACCATTGGCTACTTTGATTCCTCTAATCAGATAAACAACCTTGTTTTACTGAACATCAACACTTACTGCCCAGTAGCCTCTACACAGATCATAGGCTTTTGGTTGGATGTGTTGTCTGCGCTGACTAAGCGGTTTGGTTGGTATCTGTTCCTCTTTTCACAGGTGCGCATTCTCTCTGGGCCTTCTCAACGTTCATCGTTGGAAATACACCTTTCCCAGAGTTCAGTGCAGTGGTGATGCTGGATGATGTTCAGCTGTTCTATTATGATTCAGATGTAAAGACGTTAATGTACAGAGAGGACAAACTAGACCATGAAGATATAACACAGCAAATGACATTAATTTTTGACCACCAGTATAGAGACATGAAAAAATGGGTCGTGGTTTTGGCAAAACACTTCAACGTTACACATGGTAAGACAAAAATAACTCACAAATGAACTGTGTGAACTGTCATTCTGTCCTGACTGCAATGCGTAATGCAATGAGCCGATGATTCAGCAGTTTCTACAGCACTTTCGCTCTGTCAGTTTCTTCTGTTTGTTTATCAGACTTGCACTTTTTTTTACAGAATTAGTTTGCTAGCAGTTGCACAGTAATACAATAAAAAACAAGTGTAAAACGTAAAAGTGAGGTATTTGTTGTCAAAAAACCCTATCTCAATGTACCAATGAATCAACATGACCAATAACAGTTAATTGTAATATTCTCTTTTTTAAAATTATGACAGGAGTTCATGTACAACAGAGACTGGCAGGCTGTGAGTTGTTGGATAATGACTCACCTGGACCAATGCGGTCGTGGGAAGCTTTCAATGGGGTCGGTCAAGAAGAGCTACTCTTTAATCCACAGCTCAACACTCTCACGCTTCCAACTATGTGGACAAATTTGTGGGACGCATTTAAAAGGAATCATGTACAGTGGATGTACACAAATGTTTACAGCCCCATATGCATTCAAATACTGAAGAACGTTTTGCACAAGAACAAAAATCAAATCATGAGGAAAGGTACCACACCAGCCTTATGAACTCACACCAGGATATGATTTATCATTTGTTTCCTTATACATGCTAATTTCTCTGCTGTGATAATAGTGTTGATTGGTTTACTGTTCATTGGTTCATAATGTAATGGGATGTGTTGCATGTCTTTAATTCCTGAAGTAAAGCCCAGAGTCAGGCTCTTCCAGAAGGCTCCTACAGACTCTGGAGGGGCCCTGCTGACCTGTATGGCCACTGGTTTCTACCCACGTCACATCAGCCTGACCCTGCTCAGAGATGGCCAGCCTGTGCCTGAGGAGCACCTGAAGGGAGGGGAGGTGCTACCTAACGCAGACGGAACCTACCAAATGAGGAAGAGGATGGAGGTCAGCGCAGAGGAGACGAGAGAGAAACACAACTACACCTGCACGGCCACGCACCTCAGCCTGGACAACAAGATCAACATCAGCATGGGTATCAGCCCTCATCTACCAGTGTGATTTTACACATACTGTCCAAATCCATCCATCCATCCCACTATGGGGATGGCCCCTCATCAACCAACATGATTTCACATATACTGTCCAAATATACACATCAATCAATCACTCAGTAACTTCATTAAAGTAATTATTTTACTCTGTTGGCAGAAATCAGGCCACCAGCAGACAGTGTGTCCACCATGTCCGTGGTGGTCGTGGTGCTCGTACTGGTGGTCGTGTGTGGGATTGTTCCTGTCACTGTTTACCTCATACACCAGAGGAAACGCAACGGTGAGATGGACGTATTGCCTTTGACTACTATTTGTGCTTTGATTGCATCTTAAATGTATGGATCACAGAGTCATTAGTATATGACGACCACCAGATTAAAGCTGTGTTGTTCCTGTTTTACAAACCTGCTGCTACAAGTAACTACTGCTTTAGGAGACCAGGTAATCACACTTAGATGGCTACCATGCCAAACTCTGTAGCGCCCAAATTTCACTAGAGTTGCTCTCAGAAGGTGGACACACATGCTGAAAAGATTGGTCTTCATAAAAAAGTGGTTTTACAGTTAACATCAATATCTTCGCGTAACGTAACAGGCGGCATACGGACCAAACGAGCTAAAGCTAATCAGACAAAGCTAATCAGACTTAATAAGACAAACTAGATACAGGAACTAAACAGAAAACCACACAAACACATGAATACACATACACCAGCAAAGAACATGAAACCATACAACCTAAACAAGCAGACTACACACATATAGAATCATAGATAAACTAACCACAAGACTGAACCCGAGAAAGATAACAAAGATCAAACCAAAAGATATCGAAACCAAGAAGTGTACCGAGTGTTAACGCATACAACCAGGAATAGAATGACGTAATGAACCACAAAGACAGACAGAAAACAAGGGATATAAATACCACTACTAATGAAAACCGAACAAGACACAGCTGAAAGGAATAACAAGGGGCCTTCATGAACAGACCACAACGAACAAATGAAACTTAGACTTGATTGTGAGCTAAGAACAGGAAACTGAGGCTACAATTCGCACAGGCTCCCCAAAATTGGACAATAGAAGATTTGAAAAACGTTGCCTTGTCTGATGACTCTTGATTTCTGCTGCGACATTTGGATGGTAGGGTCAGAATTTGGCGTCAACAACATGAAAGCATGGATCCATCCTGCCTTGTATCAATGGTTCAGACTGGTGGTGGTGGTGCAATGGTGTGGGGGATATTTTCCTGGCACACTTTGGGCCCATTAGTACCAATTGAGCATCGTGTCAACACCACAGCCTACCTGAGAATTGTTGCTGACCATGTCCATCCCTTTATGACCACAGTGTACCCATCTTCCAGCAGGATAATGCGCCATGTCATAAGGCACAAATAATCTCAAATAATACAAATAATCTTTGGGATGTGGTGGAACAGGAGATTCGCATCATGGATGTGCAGCTGACAAATCTGCTATAACTGCATAATGTTTTCATGTCAATATGGACCAGACTCTCTGAGGAATGTTTCCAGTACCTTGTTGAATCTATTCCACGAAGGATTAAGGCAGTTCTGAAGACAAAAGGGGGTCCAACCCGGTACTAGCAAGGTGTACCTAATAAAGTGAGTGTATTTATTTATTCTCATCGTTTGTTATATGTTTTCTTTCATGCATTTTAGGACCAGAACCATCTCCCCAGGCCAATTACATTGCTGTGTTCAGTAAGTAATCAATTTTTTTTTTATTAATATTGTGCTGTCCCACACAGGTTTTCTTAAGATATCACAGAAATTTTTTTCATCATTATTTTTTCAATCGTCGTCAGCTGATTACTTTATTATGCAAATCATTTAATACATTCAGAGTTGGGGTAGCATAGGTCTTCAATTTTTATATTTTTTGTCTTTTACAGGTGAAGCTCTGAGCAAGACATCTTCAGACATCACTCCGAACTAGAGCACTCAAGTTGTTGGGGCCTGTGTGTGTGAAAGAGACAAAGAGCATATGGAACAAGTATTTAAAAATCATAATCCCAGTTTTATGAGGTATTGGTATTTTAACATAAAGCTAGCCCTGGTTCAGTTTATTCTTTTGACCGTTGTTTCTATCTGAGTTCTGTTTTACTGCATATTTGAATAATAGCAAAATACTGTATGTTGCGAGATAATCTCAAATCTTCATAAGCATTGACCATAGTAAAATGACATTTTAGTTAAAACACTACGACTAAAACCAAAACAAAATTTGCTGCTAAAATGAACATTGGTCTTCAGCACTGGAAACCTTTGGGGATTTTCCAACTCACAGTAACAGTTGACAGCTTGTCCTTTTCATTGACAAAATGGAACGTCACCGCCAATCCAACATCATTCACAAATGTGAAAGGAATCTTTAACAGTGATTTTAACCATGGCTTCTTCAAACATTTGCCGTCTGGTTCCTGCAACACAAGGTTTGTTGTGTTGTCCCTGCAACACAAACACTATAGGATAAAATACAACATTCTGAGTAATATGGATGAATGTGTGTTAATATACTATAGTGATTATTCCATTACTGTTATACTTTTGTACACACCAAGATTAAAGACAATACACCTGACTGTTACAGGGGGTAAGAAATAGCCATATATCATTTGTATAGTTTTTAGCATAGATAATAAAAGAGCAGCAGATGGTAGGAAGCCCGTGACTGCTTGTGACTGTCAGCCGTCCACCTGAGTCGTGTTGTATGAGAACCTTTCAGTTTTTCTGAGAGCAACTCGAGCCCTTTGCCCATTGTACACGTGCTGCGGATTAGATGTAATAATATCCTGTGCCAATAGAATATCCTGTTGCTCTCGTCATTCCAAACCCTACATCACGAGGTCTTCTCAGGGGCCATCAGGTAAGCCCCTGCCTTTGGCAGTGTTTCGTTTAATTAAGCCCCATGACACCTTCAGGAGGCGCAACAGTGAGGTCTGGTGTTCCAGCCCCAACCCCACGCCCCTGAAACTCATTTTCAAACCAAGCACACCATACACTTAACAAACACACCTAAACCTCTGAGCAATATGCCACCAAGAAACAACCCATGAATGGCCTGAATCCATAATGGCCTTCCCAGCGACTAAGGCCATACAAAGCCCCACTGGTACCATTAATGAATACTCAGTGCTACAGACATATATAGTAACTGTAGATCAAATGATTGATCACTATGGGCCACCATATCTGCATGTGTTCTATGGAATAGCCAATCGGAATGCTCGGTGTTCGTTCTCTCTCCATGTGCAGCCCGCGACTTACTTGCTCAGTGGTATTTGGTACTTTGTATGTTTCTGAATAAAACGTCGCATTCATTCTGAACGTCTGATCATCGACTCGGACGACAAGGAACTAATTTCTACATGGTGTCAGAATCTGGTTCGGACTTTTCGCCTATTTTCTGAGTATTCGTTCATCGGCCGCTGGCGGTGTTCTGTTCCTCATGGCTTGGTCCGCAAGCCCACAATAGAACCCCCCGCCGGTCCTTCTTCCTTTGCTTCGCGCTCGCAGCGGATCAGGTAGTCTTGCATTACCTCCGCTGTCGCCTCCTCTGACTCGCTGCAGAGGTAGGCACCTTGGACCTCCTCCTCGCCCTTGGAGGTCCTCCCTCTGGCTGTACGGGACTGTCGGAGAGAGAGGGCACACGTTGGTGCTTCCCCTTTCCTTTCCCCTTCTTGGCCTTTCTGTCCTTTGTATAGCCAGGCATCCTCTCCTACGGCTCGTCTTTCTGTAACGCGGGCGAGAGGACGAGGATGCGGAGTCGAGCGTTGTATTTTTGCAGGCAGTTTTATTTAACATGTAACATGATAATTTGTTCTTCAGTATATTCTTCAAAAATAAAAAAGCTCAAAATGCACTGTTCCAAATTATGCACAGCAGAGTTTCAAAACATTTTATAGGTTGTAAAGAACTGAAAATGGTAATTTGTTGAATTTGCAGCATAAGGAGGTCACATTCACTGAAATCAAAAGCTATTTCAATCAAAAACATCCTAACAGGCCAAGTTACATGTTAATATATAAAGTGCACAAACCAAAAACCCGTGACCTGTTCCAAATGAAGGAAATGATAACCAGCAGTCAACTGGTACAAAGACAAGACCTATATAGACAATCAAACGACCCCCGGCCACCTGAGGGCCGAACACAACGCAACAACAGGACAACTGCCGCTGTGACAATTTTATGCTGATGAAATGCTGTATTTTTTGTTGTGTTTTTATTGTACAGTGACCTTGGGTCTCGTGAAAGGCGCTTTATAAAATACATTTATTATTATTATATTAATGACCAAACCAAAGAATGAGTGGTAATACGAAAATGAAACTGTATTAGAGTCCTTTCAGGGCAGATACTTTCAGAACAGACACTTACTTCAGTCTGGGCATTGGGAGAAGCACTGGATGATGTGGCTTTAAATAGAGGATATGGGTTTAAATAGAGGATGGTTGGCGGAACTGAGGAACTGGTGAAAGTGATAGGGGCTTTATAATCTGGTTTGGTGAGTGGCTGTGAGAAGCAGTGGTGTGTGTGGTTGGGTGTGTGAGCGTGTGTGAACGAATAGTTCTGGGCATGTCCCTTCTGGCTGGATCTTGACCGAACCGTGAAAGATGTCACCCTTGAAGCTTTTCAGCGCGTGTTTAACAGCAGAACTCTTTGCATGGAATCACTATCAGGGCTTGACTCGTAACGCCAAATTCATGTAACCGAACACATAAATACTAAATAGTGGTATTCCCGGGCTAACGTATGTTGGTTGTCTGGCATTCTCTGTTGCGATAACCCCTTCCTCTACCAGGCTTAACCATGACAGTAGTCTGAAGTGGGCAGTTGCTATAACGACACTACTGACCTACACCTCAAGTCACGTTAATAAGTTATGTCATAAGTTTTTGGCTATGGCTAGCAGACTCGGCGATTAAACCGATAGACCTGACTATTGCCAGGTCTAAAATCTTCTTGCTAGTTAAGAGCTGTATGAATTTAATGAATGAATTATCGAGCTCATTAGTTAAAACACAGGTGAATAAAAACAAAATGTGATCACTGGTTTATCTGTAGTGAACCTGAATCTGTAGGTTCTGGTCTAACCGTGTTCGTGAGCGAGTGGTCGAAAAAATGTAAACTCTATTGGCTGACAAAACTGGCAGGAGGAGCTCATTAGCAGTTTTTAACGCGTTTGGATGGACACAAAAGCGCCATTAAAAAACGGGGTTTCAGAGCACTTAGAGCGGCGTTTTTTACAGAGTTTTAAACTAACATTTAAACGCCGCAAAATACGTATTTTACGGCTTTCTGAAATATAACGGCGTATTTTGCGGCGTAAATGTTTTTTCGCTGTTTTACAAATCAAACGCATTTAGTTTGAGTCTAATTTTGACTACTTTAGCGTTCCATATTCTACTGCATCAACATTCAAATAGACTATTATGCAAAATAAGAGATGCCTTCATTCAGCAACTTTTAAGACAGCCAATAGCTACTTTCCTTACTGAAGAGCTGGCAACACGGAAGGCAATCGCAAAACTGAGGAGTTAACGCGACAGTAATAGAACTTGTGTCTTCAGGTTAGAGGTGGGTGATACCGGGAATTTTGGTATTGATCCGATACCAAGTAAATGCAGGGCCAGTATCACCGATACCGATACTTTTTAACATTTTAAGATTCATAGATCCAAAGGATCCAAAAGACCTATGCTAGAATTTCACCAAACACTGTACGTGACAACAAAATACTTTATCACAATCAACATTTTTGTTTAGAAACAATGGAACAGTAACAAAACAAAGTTTGCCTTAACACTAGACATATTTTGTAGATCTTTATTTCTTTTTTCAAATAGAATTGTTCTTAGGAAAAACAATAAAAAATAAGGAATTTTCTTCCTTTCAGTGCAATTCTGTTTTTCTTAAATAGAGTGTAAAAATATCACTCAACACAACTTAAAACAAAATCTCCTGAGGTACAGGGCTGACAAAACATAATACAACAGAATTAACACACCACAACAAGTATTGTAAATAGTTTCAAACTTGTTCTTTTTTCAAATTGAACAATACAAGAAAATAATACAAAGAATAACGAATTTCTGTGCACTTATGGCTTTAAACAAAATAAAAACAATAAGTGAAAATGAAATAAAGAAAGAACACGTTAAGGGTCTGGGTCTGTCGGGGCCAGGGAATGGGGGATGTCTCTCCTCTTCTCTCTGTTTCTGTTGCATGGTTTTTCATGTGCTTGTAGAGGTGTGTTTTAACAACCCTGTTGCAAACTATACAGCTTGATGTAGTTTCATTTTCTGCAATAAAATAATGTCAAATGGCATTTCTTTTCCTCTCAGACATTTAAATACTCTGTTGGTGTCTCTCCGTACTGTGACGTGTCGGCTCGAGGAGAGCGCTGAGTGGGCAGGCCAGGTTGAGCCTACCTGCATGGCTGTTTGGCTGGCGCCGCTGAGCCATGTGCAACAACAAAAGACGAGAGGGGACGGGTGCGCTGCTTCATGCTGTGTGACACAGCGCAGCGCTGGTCTTACAGAGAGGAGACTGATGAATCCGCGTGTGCAGCAGTCAGTGCGTGCAGGAGAGAAAAAAAGCTTGAGTATCGATCTTTTTACATGAGTATTGCTCAATATCAATACCAGCATTGGTATCGATATTTGGATCGATCCGCCCGCCTCTACTTCAGGTATATTAGTTATTTTTCTCTCCTATAACGAGCCAATGCGCTTGCCATTGAAGAGTTCGGACTTTGGGATTTTGTCGTCACTGGTTAGGTCGTCTGTTAAAAGCGAAAATGAAACAGCTCCAGCATGAACAGCCGAATATTTGTGTGTATCCCTTTAACCACGCAAAGGCCAGATGGTTTATTTCATAGAAGCAAAAATTCCATTTAAGGATGCAGTTGAAGCTTCCGGAAGACCAGTAGACATTTGTACTAAAGGATAGGTCTTTTACATCTTTGCTTGTGAAATTTGGTTTCAGAGGCAGTAAACTAAGGGTATTTTTGTACCTCTAATGCTCAAGTCAGTTCCTTCCCTTAGGTTGCCATGGGAATCCCATAACTTGACATGTACCATTGGCTACTTTGATGTATATAATCAGATACAAGGTTGTATATAATCAGATAAACAACCTTGTTTTACTGAACATCAACACTTATTGCCCAGTAGCCTCTACACAGATCATAGGTTTTTGGCTGGATGTGTTGTCTGTGTTGACTAAGCGGTTTGGTTGGTATCTATTCCTCTTTTCACAGGTGCGCATTCTCTCTGGGCCTTCTCAACGTTCATCGTTGGAAATACACCTTTCCCAGAGTTCAGTGCAGTGGTGATGCTGGATGATGTTCAACTGTTCTATTATGATTCAAATGTAAAGACGTTAATGTACAGAGAGGACAAACTAGACCATGAAGACATAACACAGCAAGGGGCATTAATTTTTGACCACCAGTATAGAGACATGAAAAAATGGGTCGTGGTTTTGGCAAAACACTTCAACGTTACACATGGTAAGACGAAAATAACTCACAAATGAACTGTGTGAACTGTCATTCTGTCCTGACTGCAATTCAGTAATGCAATGAGCCGATGATTCAGCAGTTTCTATAGCACTTTCTGTCTGTCTGTCAGTGTCTGTTTTTGTATCTCAAACTTGAAATTGTTTTTCCCACAATACACTTTTTTTCGAGAATCACTTTGCTAGCACTTACACAGTAATACAATAAAAAACAAGTGTAAAACGTAAAAAGTGAGGTATTTGTTGTCAAAAAACCCTATCTCAATGTACCAATGAATCAACATGACCAATAACAGTTAATTGTAATATTCTCTTTTTTTAAATTATGACAGGAGTTCATGTACAACAGAGACTGGCAGGCTGTGAGTTGTTGGATAATGACTCACCTGGACCAATGTCGTGGGAAGCTTTCAATGGGGTCGGTCAAAGCTACTCTTTAATCCACAGCTCAACACTCTTTTTTCCAACTATGTGGACAAATTTGTGGGACGCATTTAAAAGGAATCATGTACAGTGGATGTACACAAATGTTTACAGCCCCATATGCATTCAAATACTGAAGAACGTTTTGCACAAGAACAAAAATCAAATCATGAGGAAAGGTACCACACCAGCCTTATGAACTCATATGATTTATCATTTGTTTCCTTATACATGCTAATTTCTCTGCTGTGATAATAGTGTTGATTGGTTTACTGTTCATTGGTTCATAATGTAATGGGATGTGTTGCATGTCTTTAATTCCTGAAGTAAAGCCCAGAGTCAGGCTCTTCCAGAAGGCTCCTACAGACTCTGGAGGGGCCCTGCTGACCTGTATGGCCACTGGTTTCTACCCACGTCACATCAGCCTGACCCTGCTCAGAGATGGCCAGCCTGTGCCATCTCCAGTGGCACAGGCTAAAATCATCAACCAGTGTGATTTTACACATACTGTCCAAATAAACACACAAATCTGTAACGCTCGCAGTCCGGGTAGGACTGCTCGCGGGGTTTTTTTGGAATTGAGGACCCAGGTGCCACAACACAAAACCCACCAAGAACTGAGACCTCCGCAATAACTAGAGCGGGAAACGATACTAAATGAAATATATAAATTAACGTAAACACGCGGGGATACCAGGCGTGGGAAAAATAAAAATAAAACGCAAACATAAACCACACGGAGCTAGCTCAACGTGTCGGGCAATAACCCATAAAGGGACAAAATAACAAACTATAGGAAATGAAGAGAGCAAAGGAAAACTTTAGAAAGGCCAGTAAAGGGCGCAGGAGTAAACGACTCGAACATAAAGAGTACTGGTGATCGAGACACCAGGAACGCAACACCGATACCGAAGGCTGGGGAGCCTGAAGCAGAAACAACAAACAACTCAGCAATGAGACACTGCAGCCATCCACCTTAAGTAGGAAGGCGGACGGCTGCAGGTCATCATTGCTGATTGGAAAATTTAATTATCTCTGGCTCTTGATCCCCCTCTAGTGGCGACATGAGGAGCAGATCTGGAGCCAGCCCTGACAAAATCAACCAATCAATCTTATCAGCCAATCAATCACTTACATTCAGCATGCATATGGTCCCTCATCAACCAGTGTGATTTTACACATACAAATTAACACATCCATCCATCCATCACATCTATCCATCCATATATCCATCCATCCATCCCACTATGGGGATGACCCCTCATCAGCCAGCAAGACTTCACATATACTGTCCAAATACACATCAATCAATCACTCCGTAACCCAAGGATGGTAACTGGAATCATTATTATTTGAGTAATTCTTGCTTTTATTCTGTTGGCAGAAATCAGGCCACCAGCAGACAGTGTGTCCACCATGTCTGTGGTGGTCGTGGTGCTCGTACTGGTGGTCGTGTGTGGGATTGTTTCCTTCACTGTTTACCTCGTACACCGGAGGAAACGCAACGGTGAGATGGACGTATCGCCTTTGACTACTATTTGTGCTTTGATTGAACCTTAAATGTACAGCATGTACTAGAGCCATTACTAGATGACAACCACCAGATTTAAGCAGTGTTGTTCCTGTTTTACACACCTGCTGCCACAAGTCGCCACCATGCCAAACTCGGTATCGCCCCAAGTCCACTGCGAGGACAGAGCTGTATGTCTACCACTCACACAGTCTACAGGAACAGTGTGTCTCAGCTATACACAGACATGAAAAGATGAGAGATTTAGTTACAGCACTAAATCCAGTCCAGCTTTAGGAGACAGTCGTCACCATGCCAAACTCGGTATCGCCCCAAGTCCACTGAAGTCCAGCCAGTATCCAGCCCTAATTACACTTCACTCACCAAAGAGGAAGGAGTGTATATCCATGTTGTACATGTCAACTCATTTATTTTTTAATTATCTATTCTTGCCATCTGTTATATTTCATGTTTTGTTTTCGATGTTTTAGGACCTGAACCATCTCCCCAGGCCACTTACACTGCTGTGTTCAGTAAGCTGTTTTATTCAAGAGTGCTGTCATTCTTTCTGTTTATTAATATTGTGGTGCATAATATATAATAATATTGTATTAATATTAATATTGGTGTTCCATGCTCACTTGTTTTTTGTTTTGCCTTTAAACATGATGAATTATAGATTCATATCTAATGCAATATGTTTGGGTTATACACTACCTGTTATACACAACCTGTTATACACTACCTGTTATACACTACCTGTTACACTACCTGTTATACACAACCTGTTATACACAACCTGTTATACACTACCTGTTATACACTACCTGTCAAAATGTTTGGACACACATACTGTACTGAATTATTTTCAACATTAAAAAACAAGGAAGATACCAAACCAATGAAAGAAAAAAATATATTATGCTCTAATAAACAAATATTAGATACTTTAAAGTCTTATATTTTGATGATAGCTTTGCACACTCTTGGTGTTCTGTTAACCAGATGAAGCAGCACCTATAATGCTTTTCCATCAGTCCTGAAGAGACTCACATATGCAGAGCGCTTGTAGAGTGAGGAACTAAAGTTCTGAAATAAAACTGTTTGCTGAGGCTGCATTTAAAAGTGTGTGTGAATGTGCGTGTGTTAAGAATAAATTCATATATAACACCTTTCCCAAATTATATTTGTTTTATAAACTAATTTAAGCATAATCCATTAGATTAAAATGCCTTTTCACTAGTAAGAACATGCATTTAGTTAGTGAGGAAGATATAAAATTGTTGATGTGTGACAGCCTGTGGAAATTTGGAATTATTTGGCTGATAGTATTTTGGGTGTAAAGTGTATTTTGTGGGTGACAGTGGAGAGTTTGTGACTGTTGGAGATTCTCACTGAGTAGTAACTCTGGACTCTTTGGAAAATTCTTTGGAAACAATGGGAACCATCACCAAGACATGATTTTTTTCTGTGTATTGCCAAATTGTGTGAATTAGTTGTGTCTAAATGCAGGTTGTTCAAGTCACTTCCAGTTACAACTGGTGAATCATAAGGAAATGTGAAAACGACCGAATAACTGAACTTTATCAGTGGAGAGAACAATTGTGACTGCATAATCAGCGTTGACTTGTCTTGCTCAATTACTGTGGAAGAGCCTGAGAAGTTAAACATACCTTTCAGTCGTCGCCGCGTCACTAACGGAAAGCCCGCTGTTTCTTCATAGCGCACTCCTGCGTGTGAGATTACAACACTTCCAGCGCGAAGGAAGCGAGTTGCTTTTCTGCGTCCCTCCTGCAGGTTGCCGCTCAGATACACCCAGAGTGATGAGAGGGCTGGTGTGCGGATTAGCCCAGGCCTGGCTGAAGGGACGGGGGCAGGCGACTCCACACTGGTGGGGGGTGCAGGGCTGGAGACTGAGCCACTGCTCTGCGCTGGTGTACCGGGAGCACACGGCTAATGTGTCCGCAGTGAGGTAAGGCGTGTGGGAGATAAGGGTTCCCCTTTATCACCGAGTATAATGACAAGTGTTTTTGGGGTGTGGTGGAGAATGTGTTTACATTGATCAGTAGAATAACCGTTTGAACTTGTTGCTTAAGAAAAGATGTGAGACCACGTCAAATCTGTGCGATGGCATTATCAGAAGGTATTAGGTTGAAATAATGATGCAGGCACTGTGTTTTTCCAGTTTTCTTTCAGTGAATCTTAAAAAAATATGTTTCCTTCATAATTTCTTCGCAAAACACAGAAAAGAAGTGACACTTTGTACAGTTTGAGTAGTTGATTCCATAAACTCCCTGTATGTGACTACAGGGGGACATTAACTTTTGGTCTTCCATCACCTCCGTTTCATAAGGAACAACGTTGTATCCGTCTCAAAGATTTACTCCATTCTGTCACGTTTAGCTCTGTTTAATTCTCCGTTGCATTATGTTCTTTAGTTACTGTTTCTTGACTGCCGCTGTGTTAATTCCTTTGTTTGGTTTCCGAGTTCTGTAGCTTCTGTTAGTTTAAACTTAGATGTGTTTCCCTGTCCTTCTGTGGTTCCCTACGCCTAGTCCTCTCCCTGTGTTTGTATTCTGTTTGTTTATTCTAATTAAAATATTAATAAGATCCTGCAATTGCGTCATGCCTGCCCGTATGAAACGTAACACATTCTTTCACAATCCCCCATGCACAGTAACTAGGCTACCAGAGTACTGCACTGAAAAGTGTTACCGAGGAATGACAGGGTTGTTTTTATCACAGTGCCAACACATCACACACTCTGGGTTTATTCTTCCTAGAAGTCTGCGTTGGTAACATGATACCGACTTGGTGTTGCATATTTTTAAGTTGATGTTTATATGTTGCTTTCTCCAGTGAGCTAAAGTACAAACCTGAACTAGGAAGCGGGTCCAGCGTGGTTTCCTCAACATACACAGCCGTTGCGGTATATTTATATATACCAGTTTTCTTAAACAAGGATGAGATTTACCTTTCCAATGAACAGGATTTATTTTATTCTTTTTGTGGCCACTAGGAGGTGCTGTTGTGCGCTGTACGGTTTCTGGCCCTGTGTGATATTTGTTTTGTCTGTGTTTAGATTAGAACATCTGCCTCTGCCGGCACTGAGCACGCACAGTGTCAGAGTGAAGATGCTGGCAGCCCCGGTCAACCCAGCGGACATCAACATGGTTCAGGGTACAAACAAACAAACAAACAAACAAACAAACAAACACCCTCTTCCCTCCGCTAACTGCTAATGCAACAAATCCTTGGAGGACACAGAGTTTGTTTCATATTGTGCTCGCTCCAACACGATTCAGCTCATGAACAGGGTGAACACTTAGCCAGCGAGCTGAATGTGGTGTAAAGGCTTCTAGCAGAGGGCTCCAGTCCGCAGTGATACCCATCCAGGCCACGTGTTTGTTCTGCCACGTAATCACTGTTCTACAGGTCATGACCTGCCGGCCTCACGACTGGAAGTGAACAAACGTGGTTTGGTGGAATATCCCCAACTGCTGTTCTGTGGCTAACATCTGCAATGTGTCTGAGAGCTGTACTGTAGCCGACGGCTGCACTGTGGCCGACGGCTGCACTGTGGCTGTAGATGTAATTTCATCATAGCGCATAGTGCCGTTTCTAGTTTCCTTTGTTCTGTCCTGTGCTCTATAATTTTCGCTCTCTCTTTTTCCTGGAAATGAAGTAAAAGGCTTTGATTCGTGTGCAGGAAATGGCTGAGTTGGGGAAACAATGACAGGTTTGCACTGTTGGCAGGCACCTACCCAATTCTGTGTCCCCTCCCTGCTGTGGGCGGAAACGAGGGGGTGGGAGAGGTGGTGGAAGTGGGCAGTGATGTCATCAGCGTGAGACCAGGTGACTGGGTGGTGCCTGTGGACGCCGGGTTTGGTAAGGACACACGGCAGCGCAACAGAACTGCTCTGTAGTGAACTGGTCAACTACTGAACCATGATACTACCCTCCAAAATACATTTATTTGTCACTTTTTGGTGATATTACAATGTACAATGGTGCAAATGATGAAACTTTTTCCATTTAAATCTAGGCTGTTTCCTGATTGTAATTATCTTGACATCCAAACAAAGAAAAAAAATATATATTCTCTGTGTGTATTGATCTTGCTTTGGGCTGCTGTTCAGCCTCTAGGGGGCAGCATAACCTCCAGTTTCCTCACTCGTGCCTGTAGGAGTTGCTGTAGGAGAATTGCTGCAACTACAGTGCATGGACACCTCTAATCATGCCTTTAAAAACAGAGATGACCATGAAGGTCAGTGACTGTGTCTGTGTGTCACGTGCAGGTACATGGAGAACAGAGGCCGTGTGTGAGGCCATCGACCTGGTCTCCGTCCCTAAGGACATCTCTGTGCTGGGAGCCGCGACCATCGCAGTCAACCCCTGCACCGCCTACAGGATGCTTCACGACTTCCAAACCCTGACGGCAGGTAGGAGCGCTATACCCCATGTCTTTGAAGGCACCGTTTTTATATCCAACACACTCTACCAAGCTTATTTGACAGGGGGGAATGATAGTTGACGAATATGCAAATCCAAATATGCAAATCCAAAACAACAAATAAATGAATGAATTAACCCATCTGTTGTTGGCCGGCCCAGGTTCCACAGTGATCCAGAATGGAGCCAACAGTGCAGTAGGTCAGGCTGTGATCCAGATAGCTGCAGCACTGGACCTCAGAACCATCAACCTCATCAGAGACCGGTACCTCGCCGTCCAATCAAAACGCCTTACATCACGAGGCCAAAATTCTACAGCCAAAATTTTCTACAGCATCATAGACATGTGTGTGTGTGTGTGTGTGTGTGTGTGTGTGACACTGTGCTTCTCAGGCCAAACTGTGGCGAGCTGGTGAAAGAACTCCAGGATCTTGGAGCAGATTATGTCATCACAGAAGAGGAAGTGATGTCATCAGGCCTTCACCATGTCTTCCAGGTGTTCTACGATTTCATTGTTTATATTTCCTGTTTAGATGGATGCGTTATCTAGTGTGAACAGATCTGCTGAAGGTTGAATGATCAGGGAGTATTTGACCTCCCTCGTGCTTTGCCTATAAATGACTACTGGGTTTGAACTCAACAAGAAGACACCTGACATGAATAAATCAATATGCACACATGGTAACACCAACACTGCTTTCAGATCAGTGTTGATCTAATGTGTTACACTGCTGTAACACGAATCGGTGTTGATCTAATGTATCACAGCCGATCTAATGTGTGTATCACCACTGTAAAAGGAGTAAGAGCAGATCGAATGTGTATCTCACTGCCATAACAGGAATCCGTGCTAATGTCATGTTTGGATATCTGGTTTTGCTGTTGCAGGAGGCTCCTAAACCCAAGCTGGGGCTGAACTGTGTCGGAGGGCTCAGCGGAGGGCTGGTGCTCTCTCACTTAGAGTAGGTGAACCTCCCGTCTGATGTTCCTCTCACCCACCGTCCTGTGACCTCAAACCTCTCCAGAGCTCCTACAAGGCTTGTAGACGGATGCGCTCGGTGTGCAAACTACACCCCCGTAGCGCAGTTATACACGGCAGAGCGAACAGTCCAAAATGAGAAAAACAGGAATGAATTGAGATGGCTTGTGTAGTTTAAACCATGTTGCTCTCTCAACAGCTACGGAGGGACGTTGGTGACATATGGAGGCATGGCCAAAAAACCTCTCCAGGTTCCAGCGGTGAGTAGAACCATTAGAACACTGGTTTATATTCATGAGATCAGTAAAACACACACACACACACACACACATACACACACACACACTCACTGGTGCTGTGGGTCTCCCTACCCTGCAGAAATCCCTCATATTCCGAAACATCACAGTACAAGGGTTCTGGATGACCCAGTGGAAACGGAACCACAAACAAGGTAAACAAACAAACCAGTGCCAATAAACACCTCGTGGGAAACCAAGAGAAGCAGAAACCTTTCTGAAAACATATAAAATGGTCGATTTGATCTGCTTCAGCAATGATTATACTTTGTTGGTCCCTATAATCTGATTGGGTGACGTGGCTTTGTTTGGCCTCTATGTGCAGATAAGGCGCGTGTGAAGACGATGCTGGAGTCAGTGTGTGAACTGGCCAGGTCGGGTCAGCTCAGACCGCCCAACTGCATTCAGACCCCATTTCCCCTCTACACACAGGCACTACAAGCAACACTACAGTCCCACAAACGCAAACATGTGCTTGTAATGTAGGCTCACACACACACACACACACACAAACACACACACAAACACACACACACAAACCTTTTAACAGTACACATGTATCAAATGGTGTGGCCATATTAAGGTAATTCAGCAAAAACCCCAATGTGTAATTGCATATTTATTAAAAAAATTGTTTAGTGGTCATTCGTGATGTGTTAGGACACAGTACAGTCACTTTTCACAGTAAAAAACATAAAATAAAACCAAAAAATATTTTTTAAAAAATCACCTGAATTGAACTATTCATTCGAAATGACACCTACAGCATTAAAAGCAACAATCATCAATTAAAGGCAATTTAATTTAATTAAGACTGCGCATGCACACAAAAGTGCCGACAGGTTCCCTTGTTTGAAAGTACCATTACAGAAGTGTGTGTGTGTGTGTGTGTGTGTGTGTGTGTCTTCACCACGTGTAGTAGGGACATTAGAAAATGCAAAGACCGTTTCAGAAGGCAACCAAGTCCCTGTCCTGAGTGCGCTGGTGTGTGACCTGCACACCACATGCGTTCACAGCCGGTCCGTTAGCTACAGCCCTGTTTGTAACCTGCAGAGACCATTATGTTACTTACCAAAGCCTTTCTGGGAGGCACAAAGACCAGCTCACTGGCGACAGCTGCTCTCTACTGAGATGTCCAGCAGCTACACAGTCCCGAGCTACAGACACCAGGTCCCGAGCTACAGACACTGCTACAGACACCAGGTCCCGAGCTACAGACACCAGGTCCTACAGAGCTACAGACACCAGGTCCTGAGCTACAGACTCCAGGTCCTGAGCTACAGACTCCAGGTCCTGAGCTACAGACACCAGGTCCTGAGCTACAGACACCAGGTTCTGAGCTACAGACTCCAGGTCCTGAGCTACAGACACCAGGTCCTGAGCTACAGACACCAGGTCACGAGCTACAGACACCAGGTCCTGAGTTCCACACTCCAGTTCCCTCGCTCTCCAGGTGGCATTTTGGGGACATTTTTCTAAATGTTACTGTTAATGTGTGGAGGTCAATCACCTAAAGACGATGCTTGTGAATGTGTACTCAAAAGGTTATTGGAGTGCATGTGTACTCAAACGTTTATTGGAGTGAATGTGTACTGAAAGGGTAATTGGAGTGATACCTTTAAGTTTATTGGTTTCCCCACTGTGTGAACAAAGATCTTTTTACTTCCTTAGTGTACTGTTAAAGATAAATATGTAGATGTAAGTGTTGTAATTGTAAATCTGTTCCCATTTGTGGTATGTGGAGGGGGGCGGAGGGTTACTATTAAAGTGGTGAGGTATTTGGGTGGGGGGGTGTAAAGTAGTTAGGTATTTGGGTGGGGGGGTAAAGTGGTTAGGTATTTGGGTGGGGGGGGGTAAAGTGGTTAGGTATTTGGGTGGGGGGGGGCCTGCGTGATTAGGTATTTAGGGGGAAGTTAAAGTGTTTTATTGAAGGGGGTTGTATTCTAGGGATTGTAGGTATTTTATAGCAGCTTGCATCTCAAGTATTAGATGAATGTTCCTAACCACACTGTCAAGCTCCACCCACCTAAGTCCTCTTACCACATCATCACCTCCCTCAGGTGGGTGGGGCCTTGTGACACAACACACACATTGCCAGGCTGTGGTTCTGGGAGAGGAGCAAGTGTCTACCCCTGAGCTCACTATTAACACTAAACTCAGGGGACACATGGGGACTCGAGGTTCAACACATTTGTGTGAGAGCATCTCTGCTGAGCTCCAGACTTGTGTAGACTTGGAGGAGACTTAGTGGAGACTTGATGGAGACTCAGTGGAGACTTGATGGAGGACCCTTCCGTTGAAGATCTGTTGGACCGAACACTGGAGAACAAATGTCTTGCAAATCATGTCCTAGAGCAGGAAGCATCTTTGAATTTTCCAGGAAACGGCAACTAGCAGGAATTCTCTTTCAAATCCAGTGCCGAAGTGTCATGGGCGAGCAAGGCAGGCTTATTTTAGACTGGACCTCAGGTTGTTAAGCTCGACATTCCCTTTAATGTTGTTAGTCCTCGCCTTTAAGAGAAGTGTAGTGTGATTGAAGCTCGACATTCCCTTTAATGTTGTTAGTCCTCGCCTTTAAGAGAAGTGTAGTGTGATTGAAGCTCGACATCCCCTTTAATGTTGTTAGTCCTCGCCTTTAAGAGAAGTGTAGTGTGATTGTGCAGTTGTTTAATTGGCAGTATGTGTAGCGAGTGTTAGTGCTGGACTGATTTGATAACCCACTCCGCAGTGGGGTTCAGCTCCAGGAGCGCTTTCATATACGTCTCCCCATCCAGACAGCGCTCTTCTACACACACACACACACACACACACACACACACACACACACACACACACATGATGTAGCCATCTTAGATGTAACAGAGGTACAATAGATGTCCATGGCAGTGGTATCAGGTACAGTAGAAATCTATGGTACAGGTGACATATGTACAGTAGATATCTATGGTAGAGGTATCTATGGTAGAGGTAACATATGTACAGTAGATATCTATGGTAGAGGTAACATATTTACAGTAGATATCTATGGTAGAGGTATCTATGGTAGAGGTAACATATGTACAGTAGTTATCTATGGTAGAGGTATATATGGTAGTGGTAACATATGTACAGTAGATATCTATGGTAGAGGTAACATATGTACAGTAGATATCTATGGTAGAGGTATCTATACTAGAGGTGACATATTTACAGTAGATATCTATGGTAGAAGTAACATATGTACAGTAGATATCTATGGTAGAGGTAACATATGTACAGTAGATATCTATGGTAGAGGTATCTATACTAGAGGTGACATATTTACAGTAGATATCTATGGTAGAGGTAACATATGTACAGTAGATATCTATAGTAGAGGTATCTATGGTAGAGGTAACATATGTACAGTAGATATCTATGGTAGAGGTAACATATGTACAGTAGATATCTATGGTAGAGGTATCTATGGTAGAGGTAACATATGTACAGTAGATATCTATGGTAGAGGTAACATATGTACAGTAGATATCTATGGTAGAGGTATCTATGGTAGAGGTAACATATGTACAGTAGATATCTATGGTAGAGGTAACATATTTACAGTAGATATCTACAGTAGATATCTATGGTATGTACAGTAGTTATCTATGGTAGAGGTATATATGGTAGTGGTAACATATGTACAGTAGATATCTATGGTAGAGGTGACATATTTACAGTAGATATCTATGGTAGAGGTAACATATGTACAGTAGATATCACATATTTACAGTAGATATCTATGGTAGAGGTAACATATGTACAGTAGATATCTATGGTAGAGGTAACATATGTACAGTAGATATCTATGGTAGAGGTATCTATGGTAGAGGTAACATATGTACAGTAGATATCTATGGTAGAGGTAACATATGTACAGTAGATATCTATGGTAGAAGTAACATATGTACAGTAGATATCTATGGTAGAAGTATCTATGGTAGAGGTAACATATGTACAGTAGATATCTATGGTAGAGGTAACATATGTACAGTAGATATCTATGGTAGAGGTATACTAGAGGTATCTATGGTAGAGGTAACATAACATATGTAGATAGATATTTATGGTAGAGGTAACATATGTACAGTAGATATCTATATGTAAATATCTAGTAGATATCTATGGTAGAGGTAACATATGTACAGTAGATATCTATGGTAGAGGTATCTATGGTAGAGGTAACATATGTACAGTAGATATCTATGGTAGAGGTAACATATTTACAGTAGATATCTATGGTTGGCAACTCTTTGATAATATGCAGTACTTACTGATGTTTCCGCCGATCTCATACAGACACAGGTCGTCCTTCTTCATTGACACTGAGCTGAAACAGTAACCACAGGGTCAGCTACTCCGCAACAAACTCTTCTCAGACATCCCTATGAAATTGATAAATCCCTATAAAATCGATAGGCAACAGATGGGACGTGTCCTCATTCTCTGTAGTTGTGCACTATTGAGTGCGCTTTGTGGGGAATAAAAAGGTGCATTGTGGGAAATCTGTGCTGTGAGAAATTGCAGAAATTGTGCTTCTGGACTTGTGTGTGCATTTATCTGCATGTGTGTGTACATTCATTTGTGTGATTGTGTGTGCTTGCATATATGTGTGTGTGTGTGTGTGTGTGCTTGTGTACATTCATTTGTGTAATTGTGTGCTTGTGCATATATGTGTGTGCGTGCTTGTATGGATGTGTTGTGTGTGTTTGTATGGATGTGTTGTGTTGTGTGTGTGTGCATGGATGTGTTGTGTGGATGTGTGTGTGTATGGATGAGTGTGTGTATGGATGTGTTGTGTGTATAAGTGCTTTGCATGAACATGTGTGTGTGGTGTATGTGCATATATGTGTGTGTGTGTGTGTGTGTGTGTGTGTGTGTGTGTGTGTACCTCTCCTGGCTAAGAAAGCGTGAGAGGATATCTGATGCCTGCAGATCTTCAGTCAGCTGCACAGCCATGGAGACCTTAGAGAACTGTGGAGCCTGGACCCTGATGATGCCGTCCTCCGCCTGACACACACACACACACACACACGCACACGCACACACGCACGCACACACGCACGCACACGCACAAATGATACAACTAAGAAGCATATGCAAATTTTACCCAACACCTCCCCATGGAGATGACCTCTCTGTTCTTTCTGTTCCTCTCTCTACATCTCTAAATCCTATATAAATGGAATCATGTTTTGTAATTGAAAATGATATAAATGTCCATTCTCTCATTCTGTCAGTCGCTCCTGATGTCTGGTCACACTGGGGACCAATTTACACCATTCAAGTTTCAGTTAGGGCTAAACCACACCAGAAAACATCAAATGAGTGTCTTTACCTGCCATAACTATGCATGTCCACTAGGGGTCGCAAGGACTACAGTAAAGGTTTGAATGCATTCCTGTTGAGTCATTCACATTCTTACAGTACTGATTCATCATGCAAGGCGTCTTTCATTCACACACACACACACCATAGTCCTCTCGACCTTAAAATGTTTTCTTTATCCTCCTATTTTTGACGTTTTCTATCTTTCTTCTATAATCTACTTGGTTTCCCTCAGTTTTCCCTCTTCTGCTGTTTATCAGTCAGGGCCCTGATCAAGTCAAAACTTTGAATGCTGATACGCAGTCTGATAATCATCCACTTCTTCCTCATCTTCCTCCACCCTTCTCCATCCCTCTCCGCTTCTGCTCTCCTACCTCCGAGCTCCTCTCCTGTTTGTCACTGTTCTTCTCGCGGTCGTAGGCCATTTTTTTCAGCAGCTTCTTCATGGCTCGCTCTCTGTTCATCTTCCGCTGGTCCTCCGTGTTCTGCTTCCGCACCTGCGTGATCACGAACTTCGGGATCTGGGAAAAAAAAACACGGGAGCAAACATCACACAAAAAGGCGGGGCTCGTGGGATACGTCGGCCCCGTGACCTCGCTCAGGGGCCCAACAGAGACAGCTTGGTGATGGTGACCCTTGACCTATCAGGTAGCAAGATGCCTCAACCCCTTTACACTCAGCTAAAGTGCTTAGTCAAGTAGAGAACAGACTACTTGACCCCTGACCCTTGACCTTTGTCTGCATTGTCTTTATTAAAGCCAGGATATGACTCTCTAACTCAGTATGTCACTCTTCACCCACTGCCAATGCAAGTGCCAGTGATGGATGTTATTGGTTTAGAGCAGTCCAATAACATACGGTCCATAGAAGGTTCTGGTATCGGATCAGCAGCCTGACGATGTTGGCTGTGCCAGTTGCCATGGCGAACTCCTGCTGCTCGCTGATCTTCCTCCGGAAGCCTTTGAACATGAAGATGTTTGGCGCCATCACCACGGAAACGTTATTCAGCGTCATCTTGTTATGCTCCTTATGGTCGATGACTCTCTGCAGGAACTCCAGCAGAGCCTGGGGAAAACAGAACACACACGTGATCACACACACAGGTAAACACACACAGGTAAACACACAGGGGTGATCACGCACACAGGTAAACACACAGGTGATCACACACAGGTAAACACACAGGGGTGATCACACACACAAATAAACACTCACAGGTAAACACACACGTGATCACACACACAGGTAAACACACACAGGTAAACACACACAGGTAAACACACACAGGTAAACACACACAGGTAAACACACACACAGGTAAACACACAGGGGTGATCACACACACAAATAAACACTCACAGGTAAACACACACGTGATCACACACACAGGTAAACACACACAAGTAAACACACACACGTGATCACACACACAGGTAAACACACACACGTGATCACACACAGGCAAACACACAGGGGTGATCACACACACAAATAAACACTCACAGGTAAACACACGCGTGGTCACACACACAGGTAAACACACAGGGGTGATCACACACACAGGTAAACACACACGTGATCATACACACAGGTAAACACACACGTGATCATACACACAGGGCTGATCACACACACAGGTAAACACACACGTGATCATACACACAGGTAAACACACACGTGATCAAACACACAGATAAACACATACACATGGCTAAACAGACCATGCACAGGTAAACACACACATGTAAATACATAGATAAGCACACACGTGATCATACACATACAGTTTATAACACACACAGGTAAACACACAGGGGTGATCACACACACGTGATCACACACACAGGTAAACACGCACAGGTAAACACGCACAGGTAAACACACACAGGTAAACACACAGGGGTGATCACACACACGAATAAACACACACAGGGAAGCCCAGTGTGCTATGTGAAGCTGGCTCACCTTGAGGGTGTCCCTGCTGGAGTCTGGTAGCAGCAGCACCAGCAGGTTCAGAGCCTGCAGCTGCTGTTTCTTTGTGGGGAATTCTGCCGGGAAAAAGACCCAGAAACCTTAATGTTCACCTATAATCCACTCATCCACCCATAATCCAACACCCAACCTTAACATCCACCCAGAAAACACTCATCCACCCATAATCCAACACCCAACCTTAACATCCACCCATAATCGACTCCTCCCCCCATAATCCAACACCCAACCTTAACATCCACCCATAATCCACTCCTCCCCCCATAATCCAACACCCAACCTTACCCTACACCCTTAACACCCAACCTTAACATCCACCCATAATACACTCATCAACCCATAATCCCCAACCTTAGCCTACACCCTTAACACCCAACCTTAACATCCGCCCATAATCCACTCATCAACCCATAATTCACAACCTTAGCCTACACCCTTAACACCCAACCTTAACATCCACCCATAAAACACTCATCCACTCATAATCCAACACCCAACCTTAACATCCACCCATAAAACACTCATCCACTCATAATCCAACACCCAACCTTAACATCCACCCATAATACACTCATCCACCCATAATCAACTCATCCATCCATAATCCAACACCCAACCTCAACATCTACCCATAATACACTCATCCACCCATAATCCAACACCCAACCTTAACATCCACCCATAATCCGCTCCTCCCCCCATATTCCAACACCCAACCTTACCCTACACCCTTAACACCCAACCTTAACATCCACCCATAATACACTCATCAACCCATAATCCCCAACCTTAACATCCACCCATAATCCACTCATCAACCCATAATCCCCAACCTTAGCCTACACCCTTAACACCCAGGTGTGAAGAACTGTGTGTTCAGTGGTCCTTTGTGTGGTGTTTTGGACAGACACAAAGAGTCTGCGTGGAGCTGACCTACGAGCTGAGTGTGACACCTCATCTGTGTTTGACAGATGGGGAAAGAAAACTATTCAAGATTGGAGCAGGCAGCAACACGTTTCTGTGTTTAAATACCTAGTGTCTGTGTGTGTGTGTGTGTGTGTACTCACTAAGCACAGAGGTGAAAGCACTGAAATACTCCACGGTGAGGAGAGGATGGGGAAGCTCTCTGATGAACAGTTTGACCAAACTGGCAGCATCGTGCTGCTTTAGAGTCTCCCATGGAAAAAAACCCTCATAAAACTGCACATCCAGGTCATGACACACAGCCTGTATAATACACACACACACACACACAGTTTGCTTTGCTATTCATTAAAACCTAATCAAATGGCATTCGTACACACATTCTCATTCCTTCATTTGTGTTTACGTCTGGCTGACCATGTCTAGACACACCCAGGTGTGGGTCACACTCTGCCTTCTCTCTCCCTGTAGGGTCTTCACTCTCCCTAAAGGGCCTCCACTCTCCCTGTAGGGCCTTCAGCTCTCCCTAAAGGGCCTTCAGCTCTCCCTGTAGGGCCTTCAGCTCTCCCTAAAGGGCCTTCAGCTCTCCCTGGAGGGCCTTCACTGTCCCTAAAGGGCCTTCACTGTCCCTAAAGGGCCTTCACTGTCCCTGTTGGGGCTTCACTGTCCCTGTTGAGGCTTCATTCTACCTAAAGGGCCTTTACTGTCGCTGTAGGGGCTTCACTGTCGCTGTAGGGGCTTCTCTGTCCCTGATGGGCCTTCAGCTCTCCCTGTAGGGCCTTCAGCTCTCCCTGGAGGGCCTTCCGCTCTCCCTGGAGGGCCTTCACTCTCCCTAAAGGGCCTTCACTGTCCCTGATGGGCCTTCACTCTCCATATAGGGTCTGGCCCTGTTTGATATCATCACCTCTCACTGCTTTACAGCACGTTATTACACTCATTAACTCAGAAACAAATCACAGCCATAAACCACATCAGCCCACTAGAAACCACATAAAGAAGAAGACAACTGTACAGAAGTGCAGAGAATGAATAAATCGGTGTATGTTCTCAAAGTGAATTCAAAGTGAGTAGACAGATAAGGCATCGAGCAGTTTGGACATTACGCTCACATCACATAACACACTCACATCATCAGATAATACACTCACATCATATAATACACACACACACACATCATATAACACTCACATTATCACATAAAACCACATCTCTCTCTCTTTCTCCCGTCTCTCCCTCTCTCTCTCTCTCTCTCTCTCTCTCTCTCTCTCTCCCTCTCTCTCTCTCTCTCTCTCTCTCACCTTAACTCTTGCGGAAACACCAGGCACGCGGAGCAGTCCTTCTGTGTTTAGTCCCTCATCCTCTATGTGGGAGATCAGCTAGAACCGAACAGTTTTAGAAACATCACAACCTTTCCAGCAGCATTTGCCACAGTATGTAAATGATTCAACAAAGTTACCTGCCTACATGTGTGTGTGTGTGTGTGTGTGAGTGTGTGTGGCATTAAGGCAGATCTGTGCGAGGGGGAACAGACCCGCTGTAGAATGAGGGGAACCCTAGTTCCGGGGATGCTCTTCTGGTCCTGTTCCAGCAGGGTAGACAGAGGGACTCCAAACAGCCCCGTTTCTGTGAACGGTAAGCATCGCACTTACCACCGGGCCCCATTACCCACACACCCCTGTCCCTTTCCCACCACATCCGTTTCCACTCCAGGTCAGAGTGTCTCGTTTTAAAACGGCGGGTTCTGACCTTTGACCTTGATCTTGAGAGGCTTGTGGGTCTTGAGCTCGATGCCGGCCGTGTCGAACAGCGCGCTCATCTCGATCAGAACAAGACGGCGGACTTTCTTCATGTCGGACGGGGAGAGGTCTCCCAGTTTAGTCGTCCCAGTCTTATCCCTCTGCAACTTAAAGTCCTGGGGGAGCGAGGAAGAAGAATAAAAGCTTGAGCATTTTCAGCCTTGTTTGATGCAGTTCCAAAGATTTACCAGCAGATGGCAGTAGTTGTTACTTAGGATACAGCAACGGGCCTACAAAATGACTACGCCTTAAAATAGATCACTTTATGCCGGAGCATTTTAATAATTCAGGCACTGTTTTCATGTTTTTTCTTCTGAGCTTTCATTAGACCAGCTCTTAGTCGAGCCCTTAGACCAGGCCCTTAGACCATGCTCCGGCATAAAGTGATCTATTTTAAGGCGTAGTCATTTTGTAGGCCCGTTGCTGTATCCTAAGTAACAACTACTGCCATCTGGATAAGAGACCAGGTCTCAGACCTGCTCTTAGTCGAGCTCTTAGTAAAGGTCCGGCTCTTAGAGCAGGTCTCAGACCAGCTTTTAGACTAGCTCCACATGTGCAGAAGCATCATCCCTTGCACTGCCTTTAACCAAGGCATGCACAGAGTGTTTACTTAATAACATTATAACCCAAGGGCAAAGGTGGCAAGTGCCCCACCAAACAAGTACACGCATTGCATTATCCTGAACCAGCCAATCAGAGCAAGCCCTTGTGTGAATGCACACTTCTCATTGTACTGGGTAAACTTTGCTCTTGTATGCACGCACACGCACGCACGCACACACACACACACACACACACACACACACACACACACAACCGTTAATGTTTGATGTGCCTCACTCACAGGCAACTTGTCATCGGCTTCGTTGACAGGCTGTATGACCTTTGACCCCTCCCTGTAGCTCAGCGCCTGTTCGGAGAACGACACTTCCAGGTTGATGTCCGTCTCCGTTTCGGCTCCGCCCTCGCTGCCAGGTCTCGCCCTGCCCCCGACACCCTGGGCCTCACCTGTGGAGGCACACACTGGTAGGTCAGAAACAGAGGTGATCTTAACCCAGCGTTCACTATGACATCATAGTAGCGGAACCCTGTGAAGGTTTTTAAGGTGACACCGTGTTTAAGGTGGCACCGTATTTAAGGTGGTGCTGCATTCGCCTGTCTCTGCTCCTGCCTGCTGTGCTTGGTTGAATCAGACCTGGCCGCATGGAGCACAGATCATCTGACCAGTATAGACAGCAGTCCACCTTTATTTAACCTGGAATTTTACATGTGCACTTTGAGTCACATTTGCCCATCAAATAAAACAGATTCTGATTCAGTATGTGTATTTATATACATGTTTGTTTCCATTATCCTCTCTTTCTGTCTTTGTTTTTTGCACTGTTTGTGTGTATGTGTGTGAATGTGTGTGTGTGTGTGTGTGTGTGTGTGTGTGTGTGTGTGTAAAGGTCAGTAGTTCTAACGGCAGATGCATCCTGCCTCTTTAAATGACCACAGGACGCAGTTCCTCTGATATGTGTGACTGCTGGTTTGAACACAGCGCAACATTGTAGCAGAGGTATGTGCTATGCTACCTGTTTACAGATATAATGTGTTCCCCATGTGTGCATATACATTCTGTACATTTGTGTGTAAACTATTAGTCAATGTATACGTATAATCTGTAAAAACTGATTATAAGTATAAACTGTACATGTATGTAATCTGTTAACAGTACATTGTGTATTCTTAACTGTATGGGTATATATCTGTTAAACTGCATATATGTATCATTTGTTTACTTGTTCATTTCCCCTGTACAGCGTCCAAATCATCTGGCAGGTGTGTGCACAGACATTACGGTTTTTGTGTGCAACGTGTGGAACCTTGATGTGCTGACTGTGTTTCCACAATGGGAACACTGTCCAAAGAGTGAGATTGCACTGTGGAGTTTAGGAGAGAGAGAGAGAGACTGAGAGAGACTGAGAGAGTGAGGGAGACAGAGAGAGCAAAAGAAGGGAGAAGCCATATGCTTTTGTTTGGGTCGGTGACGGTACCGGCTGATGTCGTTTCTTCCTTGCCGCCCTTGCTGCTCTCTCCGGGTGTGGCGTCGTCATCCTAATTAACCGTAACAGCAGAAGAACAGAAGTCACACAAAAGGGATGACGGCCATACGATAAACGTGCTGCTAGCCCCGGACCAATCGCGTGTCACGCGGCACTCTGTCGCATCACAAAACACTAAATGAAGCAGGTGATGGACGAAGCAGCTAACGACCTGATCCAAAAGCATCCCTACTGTCCCAGCTCCTTGCGCAATCATGCTGCGTGGTGTAGCGATCTGGCGTCTCGTAGCCGTTCAAAAGCATAGCCCCCACCCCCGGCACTGCCATAAAACTCTCCCGGCTCCTGATTGGTTGGGAACCCTCCAGGCTCTGAGCGTGTCTGCTGGTGTGTTCCAGGCCCGGTACAGCCGCAGGGTTACACGAACGAGGTGGCCGAGCGTCGTCTTAGCAGGTGTGTTAAAGACAAGAAAGCACTGAAGTGCAGATGGCACAGACCCTCCATCACCCTGGCTGGACTCTCCATGACCCTGGCTGGATCCTCCTGGAGCTCTCCTGGACATTCGCGAAACCCAGGTGGACCTCTGAGAACCCAGCTGGACCCTCCTTGTGCCGGACCGGACCCTCCTCAGGCCTGCTCGGCGCCTCCTCGAGCCTGGCTGTACGCCTTTAATCCGGAATAATCCAAGCTAACGCTCCACAATTGTTTGTTCATTATAATACCATTATAATACTATTAATAATATTTAATACTCCAAAAGCCTACAATATGTTAAACAAGTAATCAGATTAATCGGCTTTTTCCGTGCTGCTGTGAGCATCGCCAGGACGGTGCTGATGGGTCTTCTGATGATCCAACCAACATTAATACTTTAGTTAAAATATGGCAGGTTAATCTTTAACCACGTCAAATTGCAGAGTCATAATGTGCAGCGATATTCCAGCCCTAATCTAACTGCACCTGCTCCTAATCCTTTACTAGAGTGATGAATAGCTCCACGTGGATACCAGATTTTGACAGATTTGCTGTTTTGCAGAAATGATCATGACGGATGGCAGTGGTATTCTTTCGCAATACCGCGGGAACTCGGTACTCAGCAGTGCTGCTTCTCTCACGTTGGCTGCTCATTACCTCACACGCGTGGCCATTAATTGAAAATCACAATTTATTTAGTGACTTTATTTAGTGTGTTAAAAGCACCAGGTAAAACTAGTTACAAAATCACCCATCCAAGAAAGTAACTGACATTCAAGACTCCAGAAAGCTGTAGAGTGTGTTGTTTTAAAAGAGCAATCTATCCTTCTCTCATAATAAGAAGACAAAGAATGAGTATTTTAATATTCTATATTATATATTAGTCTTATTAGTGTTTTGTATTATACTTCATTCTCTGATGACATAAGCATTTCCGAGACAAATCTCACATCCTGGATTTGACTTCCCTGATGTTTTAAGAATTTGAAAATGTGCTGTTATGCCATTTGCAGACTAGGACTATCTTCTACCTTAGAAAGCAAACACAGTCCAAACTGCTAATTTCACCATTTTTTGGATGCAAAAAAACACATGCTAGTGTTTTAATGTCTACTTGAGCTAGCTAAAGCTCTAATTAAAGACTGGATTAACCCGAACAGTCCACATCAAGGCCAATTATGTTCTATTGCAGCTTTTAAATGCACCCGAGACTGATAACCAGAATCCCACAGCACTCCGATTACCTGGATCAGGTATGTCAATCGGCAAACCGGGATCAAATATCAGCGTGCCGACCTTTTGACCTCCGCGTGTCGTCCCTCACCTTTGTGTCGTGGGCGGGCGGAGACCTGAAGATGTCCCTGACGTTGGGGACGCTGTAGGGTTTGCTGCGTTTGCGAAGCGTCTGGTTGAGCGTCTCCACTCGTCTCTCCACGGCGGCGGCCTGCGTCCGCGTCAGCGTGGACAGCAGCACCATGCCGTCCCCGCCGTCCGACGCCGACTCATCGAACAGCGTCGCAAGCCCCGCCTCCATCAGCCAGGCCTCCTCCTGCTCACCCTCTGCCAGGGCAAGAAATTAGCTACACATGGCCGACTTCTGTGAGCTCAGAAAGTCCATTAGGAACATTCAAGACTCTTTGTGGTGGCTGCAGACGTAACCCACTCATCAACCTCATCGAACCACAATTTCCAAGATTAGCGAATGGAATACTCCAGGTGTCAAGACTCACAATCAAGGCCTGGTCAATGCTTAATCATTCATGTCTTTCTCATCACTCTTGGTTCACTAGTTTCTTTCTTCAAAACAGCACATTACACTGTAAAGTATTTACATTGTAATGTATTTACATTGTAATGTATTTTCCATACTGGTTCTTCTTCAGTCTCCAAACCAGGGTCACTGGTCTTCCAGTATTCTTGCTCATTTAAAGTACTCTGTTTTTAGAGTATTGGTCAACCTACCAATTAAATTGCAAAACATTTGTTTCAAAAGCTACCATATATTCAAGCGAAACACGTTGCAACACACCAGGATTCTAAGATGAACCCTAAACTGGGATTACAAACAAATCCCGATGGGGATTCAACCACTGGCACCAATTCAGTTGAAAACTCCCCTCAACCCACGTCTGAGAAACCTGCCCACTGAGAAATACGCTTTCATCAACATCTGTCTTGTTCTTGGCCCTTGGTTATACACCTGTCTGACATTTGGTGCTTGAAGGAAAGTGGAATGAGGGTAAATAATGTGCTAAAATTGAGATAGCAGGTCTAAACTTGTTTCCTTTACCTAGATATGAAGACAGTAGGTCTAGACGTGTTTCTTTTATCTAGATATGGAAATTATAGGTCTTCCTTTATCCAGCTCAGTCTGGAATTACTTTTGAAACCACTGAAGGAAGTCGTGGCTTCCACTTCCTTTGAAGATGAACAAAGTGCGTTTACTTCCAATATTTAATCGGAAGGCATTACATTGGCTTCCGATTAAATATCGAATTGAATTTAAAATTTTTCTCTTAACCTATAAGGCGTTAAATGGTCTTGCCCCACAATATCTGAGTGAACTCATTGCTTACTACAACCCATCTCGCCCTTTACGCTCCCAAAATGCAGGATTTCTCCTAGTTCAAAAAATTTGTAAGACTACAGCCGGAGGCAGAGCTTTCTCCTTTAAAGCCCCTCAGTTATGGAATAGCCTTCCAGCTCCAATCCGAGATTCTGACACAGTTCCAATCTTTAAATCTAGACTTAAGACTCACCTATATAATCAAGCCTTCAGTTAATATTCCCCTAGTAAGTTGCGGGGCTCAGGGGCCCCCAGACGTTGAGATTTCTGGTAATCTAATCTAATTTAAATCAATGGTGGTTAAATTGACATCCACACACTCAGTCTGTATTGTCCATCTTTTTGCATGCTTCTACCCAAGACGACTGCATGCAAGCACCTACAAGCACCTGGGAGACGGTCTGGCTCGCTGGTGGATGTACTGATACCGGGGTTGGATGTACCATTGCCGTAAGGGGACGTGCTGATGCTGGCTCCTACCTGAGGCTCACCATCTGCACCGAAGGGACTGTGACTACTTGGCCGGGGAACAAGAACTTTAAGCTATAACTGTAGAACCACCTTTTGTCCACAAATACGGACTGGTGCTAACGGGCCGCCCAATGGAGGATGGGTTCCCTTTTGAGTCTTGGTCCTCCCAAGGTTTCTTCCTAAATTCCTGCCATCTTAGGGAGTTTTTCCTTACCACTGTCGCCTCTGGCTTGCTCATTAGGGATCTGGACCCAAACGATTGTAAAGCTGCTTTGAGACAACATGTGTTGTAAAAAGCGCTATATAAATAAATAAATTGACTTAAATTGACTTCCTGTCTGGAGGAGCCAGTAATGGAGCTTGCTGTGTGCTATTGTTTTCAGTCATGCCAGAGACCGATTGTTAAGCAGAACTCCTAACAATGACATATCTGGCAGGATATTTTGCGGTCCAACCTTTAAAAAGCCTTAACGCAGCGGTTAACACAGGTCCGGAAGGCCCTCGGACGTGAAAGAGTCAGGAAACAAAACATGCGTAGAGCTGGAGACTGAATGAAGGTTTGGGTTCCTTCCCCATAGAATGTTGTCCTGGTTCAGCGTCTGGCCTCCACCTGGAGAAGCCACACTGGAAAAGGGCACATGCATGTACAAGTGTGTGTGTGTGCATGTATGTGTGTGTGAATCTGTGTGTGTGCGTGTGTGTGCACGTGTGTGTATGACCACATGTGTGTCTGCATGTAGATGTGTGTGTATGAGCATGTATCTGTATAAAGGAGGACATGAGAGCGTGTGTGTGTGTGTGTGTGCGCGCGTGCAAGTCTTATCCAATCAGAATACTACGCTCACCATCAGCTACTCTGAGCATCACCTCCTCATGGGTTTCTGGGTCTGCGCTGTGGTGGATGATCTCCATCTCCTTCCAGTAGTCATCCAGGGCCAGCTCGTCCAGAGAGTCCTGGGAGCCGCTGCGCCAGTATGGAGGGGTGTCGCCCGACACGCCCACACGGCTCCGTTGCACATTGTAGTGGCCCGTCCTGCGACTGAGGGCGGAGCAGAGGGCGGGGTTAAGACCATTGGGGGGTGGAGCCTCGAGGGGATTCTGAGATCCATGCACTAGAGTGTAGTAGACTAATGAGATGTGGTATGGGAGAGAGGTAAAGCGGTTAAGAGAAATGTGGACAGAGAGAGAGAGAGAGAGAGAGAGAGAGAGAAAGAGAGGGAGACTGCGAAAGAGATAGAGAGAGAAAGTGAAAAACAGAGGGAGAGAAAGAGAAAGTGAGAAAGTGAAAGAGAAAGAAGAAGAGAAACCGAGATAGAGAGAGAAAGTGAAGAGAAACAGAAAGAGCAGGAGAAGTGAAAGAGTTGCACAAAAATAGAAAGAGTGGGAGGGGAAAATATAAAATGAGAAAAAATATAAATCAGTGGGGAGAGTGATGGAAGGTTGAGGACATGGAAAGAAAGATAATGAGAAAGAGATGGAGGGATGAGCTCCAGCTCTTTGCCACTGCAACTGCAATTGGAATACGAATCGGAATCTGAATGCAAATCCGAATAGAATCCTAGATGGGATCATCTCGCACGTCTCGTCTCTCATCAAACACCCCCTCCCCCGCCATGCAGCTTAGCGCTTGTCAAAGCTGGAGAAACAAAAGCTGCCGTGTGATTGGTTGCCATCTCTGCCATGCTCCAAACAGACCATGCATAAGCGCCAGCTTCAGCCTGAACCGAAATCCTGCCGCCATCAGCAGACGTCACTGCCGACCAGAGAGAGGGTCAGAGGTCCTGCACGGGTCAGGGTCGGTCCAGTTCGGTTAGAACAGCTCTGACTGACAGCCTCATCTTCTAACAGACGTACTGGTTCCAGTCTGGCCCCCCAGTTTCCGGTGGAGTCTGAGAAAATGGGTCAAGGCCATGAAGGCACGAGAGGAGCAACGTCTGAGGAGAAAGATTTCAGATGAAGACAGTGACGGAGACAACTGAGGTTGTACTGGTTACCTGACGTCTATGTGGTCCTTTCACTGCCTTCTTAACAGTGAACTACACATGTGCAACTGTGTACTAACTTCTTAACTGTGTATTACAACTGTGGTGTTGCACATGCTGCTGTATCTGAACTGTGTTTGGTATTAAACATGCTTTATCTGAACTGTGTTTAATACCAAACATGCTTTATCTGAACTGTGTTTGGTATTAAATGTGCTGCTGTATCTGAACTGTGTTTGGTATTAAACATGCTTTATCTGAACTGTGTTTGGTATTACTCATGCTGCTGAATGTGAACTGTGTTTGGTATTAAACGTGCTTTATCTGAACTGTGTTTGGTATTACTCATGCTGCTGAATGTGAACTGTGTCTGGTATTAAAATGCTACTGTCTGTGACCTGTGTTTGGTATTAAACGTGCTGCTGTATCTGAACTGTGTTTGGTATTAAACGTGCTGCTGTAGCTGAACTGTGTTTGGTATTAAACGTGCTGCTGTAGCTGAACTGTGTTTGGTATTAAACGTGCTGCTGTATCTGAACTGTGTTTGGTATTAAACGTGCTGCTGTATCTGAACTGTGTTTGGTATTAAACGTGCTGCTGTATCTGAACTGTGTTTGGTATTAAACGTGCTGTTGTATCTGAACTGTGTTTGGTATTATACATGCTGCTGTAGCTGAACTGTGTTTGGTATTATACATGCTGCTGTAGCTGAACTGTGTTTGGTATTATACATGCTGCTGTATCTGAACTGTGTTTGGTATTAAACGTGCTGCTGTAGCTGAACTGTGTTTGGTATTATACATGCTGCTGTATCTGAACTGTGTTTGGTATTATACATGCTGCTGTAGCTGAACTGTGTTTGGTATTATACATGCTGCTGTATCTGAACTGTGTTTGGTATTATACATGCTGCTGTAGCTGAACTGTGTTTGGTATTATACATGCTGCTGTATCTGAACTGTGTTTGGTATTATACATGCTGCTGTAGCTGAACTGTGTGTCTCTGTCACATACCCTATGAAAACAAACCTGACTCGTCACCATTGTCTAGAATGGTCTGTTTAATGACATGGTGGTTTGACACCCTGGTATACAACTGTGCAGTGTACAGTATATCCCCCGGACACTAGTGTATTATCTAGATACTAGTGTCCACTGTATATCCCAGATCTTAGTGTCCACTGTATATCCCAGATCATAATGTCCACTGTATATACCAGATCCTAATGTCCACTGTATATCCCAGATCATAATGTCCACTGTATATCTCAGATCCTAATGTCCACTGTATATCCCAGATATACATATCCACTGTATCCCCACCACACCAGTGTCCACTGAATATCCCAGATCGTAGTGTCCACTGTATCCCCACCACACTAGTGTCCACTGTATCCCCCAGACAATGGTGTCCACAGTATCCCCAGACACCTGGTGTCCATTGTATGCTCAGACACTGGCATAACGGACATGATTCAGAAAGACAGGGCAGTGTAAAAAAAGCCTCTATGTAACCTTATAGAACATTTTATATCTCATGCAGCCTCTGGGTTGGTAGGGGCTGTTAGGTTCTTAGCTAACTCGGTTGTCTGGGGGAAGGTTGGGGAGGGGGTGTTGGCTAACTGGGTTGTCCAGGGAGACAGCGGTGGTTATGGTCAAGCGCTACCCAATTCCACCCCAGCTCTCTGGAGGTCTGATGTCGAAGCAATAAAAATAAAGACGCGTTGGCGTGTTCCTTCAGCCAGCTGGACAGGTGACACCAGGTACACGGAGCTTCCACTCCAGACTGGTGTGCTTACGGTGGGGTCTCCAGGTGGAGATCTGGTAGGGCTGCTCTGGTGTGCACAGAGGTCTTCACATGGAGTGCAGGTCCGTTTTGAAAATGTCAGGTTAGGATAGGCACACACACACACACACACACAACTGACCACCTAGAGTGGCTGAATGGAATGTTCTCTCTCTTTCTACGCGTAATCTCTTGTCCCTTTCACCTCTTTAAAGGCCAAAACATTGTGTGTGTGTGTGTGTGTGTGTGGTGATACAGAGTCTGCTTAAAGACTGTGATCCCATCAAAGTTTGCTCAGACCACTTCTCTCTACCAGACACAAGCAGGTGCCCAGGGTTTCCAATATTTTCCTAAAAATATATGTTTAGAAAATTCTCCGTGTGCCTGCTTGGAATGTGTGTGTCTGCTTGGAAGGAGCGTAATTAAAGCATTTGCTTTTGGTAACCAGTCAAATAAAGGCAGCTAATACCAGCGTTTGTAAACATGGGCAGAGCAAACACAAGAAGGACATGAGGGTGTGTGTTTGTGTGTGTGTGTGTGTGTGTGTGCGTGAATGTGTGTGTGTGTGTGTGTGTGTGTGTGTGTGTGTGTGGTGTTTCTCCACAATCTTAACAGACTCACAGCCGTATTTTTTCTGTCAGGAGTTTTTTATCATAAGCTGAAAATCTCCTAAACTCACTCAGCCCAGAAGTATATTTCCAGTGTCCTTCCCTACCCAAAGGCGTACAGGACGCAGGACATTTCCAGTGTACTTCCCTACCCAAAGGCAAACAGGACGCAGGACATTTCCAGTGTCCTTCCCTACCCAAAGGCGTACAGGGCGCAGGATATTTCTAGCAGATGCAGAGACGTTACAGTGGACATTCGCTACTTATAATTCAGAACTGAGGCATGAGAGAGGAGCTCATGAAGAACTCATTCACATCCAAAACCTCAGACAAGACAGACAGACGGAGGAACTGAGAGATAGGGCAAACCTCTCAGCATGGGGCGGAGTTATTTTACATAGATTCACAAAGGGAGAACAGATTTCCACATTTCCCATCTGCACTGCTTTGCTAATTCTCTTCATTTATTCATTTATTCATAATATTATTCATTCATTTATTCATTTGGCTCACTTTCCCATACCAGGTAGTAACTGTAAACTGTCCACAGCTATAACTGGATTTCAGGTTTATTTCCAGAACGTTCTCCACAGCCGACGCCGACACGAAGCAGCGCCATGCAGACCTACGCAGCAGCGCGAGGCCGTCGGTGGTGACGCAGAACTCCCAGAGTTGGGCTCGAGGTGCTGACCTGGAGCCACAGACACCCGCGCAGACGCGGGTCTTTCAGTGTCCTGCAGGTTCAGCCGTGCTGTTGCTACAGCAACCCAAGCTCCGTGGGAGGCATGTGGTTGCCACGGCGCCAGGGACCTGGGCCAAACCCCCAGGTCTCGTCGCTTTCTTCACACTGAAGGGAGAGTTCTGACCGGTGGTGAACACCTCAAACAAAAGCAGCAGCCCGCAAGGCCACAGCAGCCCCAGCCCCGCCCACCAACCCCAGCCCCGCCCATCTGGTCTCGTAGCTAATTGTTTAGTTCACTAGAACATATGTGTCACAACCCCCTTTCCAAGTTCCTCTGAGCTCTCTCTCTCTCTCTCTCTCTCTCTATTTTGCACCTGCTACGTAATTTCAGTTCCCAATGTACGGCGTGAAGGGAAGTGAGTGAGCATGCAAACACATACTGACCTCTTCACAGTCACGTCATACTCCGACAGTCAGCCGGAGGCGCGTGTGCTGAAGGCCCTACGTGCTTCTCCGCGGCGACGCTCCTGGCGGGTGTGTGTCTGTTGTGCTGGGTTCAGGACGCTAGGAAGCTTGCTAATCAACATCAGAGCGCACTAGCCGTAAGCCGTTAAGGCAGAAAGAACAGCTGGTGGTTCCAAAACCTCGATCTGCGCATCACCCAGCCAAGCACGCACAAGGCCAAGACCTATTCTCCTGCGTATTCCACTAGACGACATTCAGGCATGCTCTGCGCTGTGAGCGTCTTTTACCAGGGTATGAATTTCCTCGCTACCTCTTGGCTTTTTCTATAGTTGCAGCAACCGGGATTATTCTGTGCAGCTACCTTCTCCCTGTCCAAAAAAAGCACATTTATGAATATGAAAATATGAAATATGAATATGGATGTTGGGACTAAAAGGACTAAACTCCCACCACATGTCTAGCATGGAAACATAAGGAGTGGTTGACATTTGTGATCTGAACCTTCCTTAAACTGTGGTGTGAACGTGACGGGCATGTTCATTCCACCTACATCACCATACTGAGTTTAAAGGAGATCAGTTTTATGTCCAGTTCTATACGTTTATATCCATAAAAGTTTTTTTTTTTTTAAACATTCCACACCCTGCATTGTTACTGATGTTTTAATTTGTTTTACACACACACACACACACACACACACACACACACCTGACCACACAGCAGAGCCAAAGAGACTCTTTCAGTGAACTTGGTATGAGATCGCGTGTTAGATATTCTCACCACAATAGAGTACAAGCACAGGTAGAACAGAGGTGGGCAGGTAAGCCCCATACCTAGAGAGTTTAGCTTCTCACCACATAAAGCTGGCTGTTTTAACTTCTTACATCCAAATCCTTTAGTAATACCAGCCGAATAACCAAAAACTATAATACCATTAAGACAATAATAAGTAAATTAATATAAAACTGTAAAATACAATGAAGTGCACATTTTCAGCACATTAAGGGAGCTCGTATTATTTCCTGAACGTGTCAAAAGCAGCCCTCGCTGACGTAGTCTGGGTGGCAGCTGAGATCATGGGCCCACTCGCGCAGCTGGTGCGCGAGGAAAAGGACACCTGTGATCTCGCGGAACCGCCTGCGTGCAGCGCGCGGAGCTTCGCGGCCGATAAACGCGCCGCTCCCGCTACACACAGAATAACAACAGCATCCGATTTCAAAACCTGTCCGTGCTACTGTTTCGCGAGTGCCGTGAGAACTAACGAGCAGGAAGGGAGAGGAGAGAAAGCATGCATTGTCTGTTTTTTGACAGTAAACAACAACGCGCATTTAAAAACATGTCGATTTGCACAGCCTGGTACGTGTGTGGTACTTATTAGATGGACACGGATAGTCAACACCGGGGGAAAAACTGTCGCTTCCTCTATTTACAAAAAGAAACGACAGACTTACAGCAAAGCTCAGAATTCCGTGTCAATTTAGGTAAATAAGAATGACCAGGGCTCGACCCCAGTTCTACAACCTTAAATATTAACCGGGTTTCTAACTTGTTTACAAAGAGTGCTGTTATCTCGACTGAACGGGCAAACGACCGAGTAGGCAGCGCTACGCTGGGATCGCCGTTAACGCCTGACGGGTGGGGGGGGGCGCTTCGACCTTGCTCTTCACACTAAGTATGCACTCCCATAAATAACGTCTTTTACATAGCCACCGAGTATAAAGAGATCCTCACCTTAACAGAGGAGGTTCAGCGTCGTCGACACAGCTGACACGCGCGGGCAAAGCCTCGCTGTTGCTGACATAACCGGTCAGAACGACTCCCTGCGCGTCTTGGTGACGATTCATGCTGCGAACGGCATAACTGAAGCAAACCTAAGTTTAGAGAGCGTCTAGGGAGCCGCCAGAAAGACTCTTCCCTGACGACGAGAATAAACAGCGGCGGACAACACCTCTTCCCCGCGCGGACGCTGCTCAGCCGTCTGAGCACGAGGGCGGGGCGACCTTTGTTCCACGCGCATGAATGAGGCTTCCGAGCAGATGCGGGATTCTCGCGTACTACAGCGACAACAGAACCGCTTGTTTTGAATTACCTGACAGTTTACAACACACTGAAACATTTTTAGAAATAATTAACTGGTATTGTTTTTAGGCTAGTACACTAGTGTTTCGTTTATGACTTTCTATTTCGTTATCTGCTCGTACATTTTGATAGAAAATGTGGATCATAGAAATCAATCAAGTTGGCAACGTCTTGACATGAATAAAATAATTCATAAGTAATAACGAAATTTAACTATTAATATTATTATGTTGTATATAGTCAGTTTCCAGAAACGAGTAAACCTTGTTTTAAACTAATATGCACCATTAACAGAGATTCGCCAACTCAAAGTCTTTTTAGTCTTTAGGCCAAATGCATTCACCAGTTACTTTTTTAAAGACTGTCTTACAGACACTACCTGACTGACAGACACTACCTTACTGACAGACAAAGCCTATTTTACAGACAGGACTTTTCTTACAGTCTGTTTTACAGACGTCTTGTAGATACAATCAGACGGTGACACAGCCTGTCTTACAGACATTACCTGTCTTAGAGATATGACCTGTATTACAGATATGACCTGTGTTACTGACAGTAGTCCCTGCAGTCATAAATTGGCCCACCGCTGCAGGGCTAGAGGACGGACATCACAAAATATGTATGGCAGTGGATTATAATCTCTACCGTTACAGCTACCAGCATGCGACCCCTAGTGTTCACATATTACCATTAGCCTATGTGATACAGCATCAATACACCGTAAGACCCTCTCCTAACTTCAGTGGCGCTACACTTAAACACATTGTTCCAGCCACTTCACCACTGTCCTCAATCCCCACGAGAGAGCGAATCATGACACATATGAATTCTGTTCAAGTTGTTTGAACACCAGATGTAGTGGAAGTCTGATAATGATAATATCTACTGTATGCGAGAGCCTTAGTTTTCCAGTGGTCAACTGATTCACAAACTATGACTGATCTCATTAGCTTCTGTTAGTCCATAAACTACACCTGACAACTCCCCCAGAACTACAGCACACGTGACCATCCGTGTCTATCACATCCCTCACGGAGACCTCATCTCAGCAGTAACATTCTTCTGCAGTGCATCATGCCTCATGTTACCACATCAGGACACAAATCCAACTCTAATATATCAAACTGGAGTTTTCACTCTGAACAGAGTAAGTAGGACCTTCAACCTGAAGTTAAAACATCTAGAGACACAATGAAACGATTTACTTATTTTATTATTTATTAGTGTTTATAGTTTATTTGGGATTTTAGTGCTGTAGTGGAAGACATTCTATTTTGCTCATTTATTACCATCTGAAAAAGCAAGAAATCTTCACTTGGTCTTGGACAGCTATCGGTCTCTGCCCAAGACCTGGACACGCTGGTGTTCTCTTAAATAACATCGGGAGGATTCAGCCATTTATTTCTCTCAGTTGTTTGAACAGTCCCTCATCATCTCTGGACTGGACAACTGTAGGTCACTCTTACAGCCTTAATGTAATGCAGCTGCACATGCTTATACAACCTTCTACCACGTCAAGGCAGTTGATTAATCACCAATACTTAGATTAGATTATATATATGTATAGTTTTCCATCGGTTTCCATAGAAATGCGAAGTTTCAAGCAGGTCTTTCATCAGCTGTGCAGGCAAAGTGCTGCTGAAGGAGTAGCACTATGCATTACATCCATAGGGTTCTACAGTTTACATCATTAAGCAATGTGATATGGCATAGGCATAAGAGTTGAGTCAGGGTATATAAGTAGATGAGTCACAGTCAGAGTGTGTTTAGAGAGTGTATAGTTGACTCAGAGTCAGAGTAGCGAGAGTCAAAGTGTGTATTTCAAAGTTGCCATATTGCTCTTTATCCCTATTTAAAGACTTCAAGGCAGTCAGTCCCATATTCAGACGGCAGAGCACCTGAGACTATAATTAGTGTGAGACTAGTGTTCCATTAGCTCCAGTCCACAGGATAGCCAACGCCTACCATCACTGACCTGTTTTAAAACGGATCATTACAAGGTATGGTGTGTGTGTGTGTGTGTACTGATAGACCTCAAGCAGGATCTGGTTGTGAATCAATTATTAGTCTATTACAGTCTTACAAGCACAGTTTTTTTAGTAACGTTCATGTGACAGGCACATATACGTGGCTGCAAAAATTTAATATTTTTTTTACACAATTTCTCGCACCCCGCGTGTTTAAGGCAAAGTGAGTAGCATCAGCCATCATGAATGGTTTGTATACAACACTGCCACCTGGTGTTCGGAATAGGAACTCTCATAGCGTATGCAATGAATGTTTCCTTTGTCTTATCATGTGATCTGCCACAATGAGAATAAGGACCAAGCTGTGAAGGCAAAAAGCAAATATCATGACAAGTACACAGCAAAATCCCCACAGAACTGCCCAGCAGGACATAAACCTCGTTGGAGTCACTGCTGAGCATCGTTGAAGGTGAGGTGTTTTGTGCAGTATAAAGACCTGTGCTGAAATTAAATGAGTCAATGACAGATGTATTGACCATTTAACAATGTCCAGAAACTCCATAGAAAAGCATTTAATGTAATGGTACAAGGACAGCACCGCTGCAGTAGCAGTTATAGGAGAAGATGGAAGCTCTATAACACTGGAAATGTAATAACTCATAACGAGGTGTCATATATGGAGACAATTGTGAGGGAATTTTGTGTAACTGTGGGTGGGAATGTAGACACTAGAGAGGAAATAAACTGAGCATTAACATTTCCAAACTAACCCAACTGCTTATCTGAAAGAAGGGGTAGTGAATGAAATATAAATTATATATATATATATAGGCATCCATTCTGAAGACAGCATAAAATAAACAATATTTCAGCTAATAAATAGTACTTCAGATCATAAACAATACTTCAGCTAATAAATAGTACTTCAGATCATAAACAATACTTCAGCTCATGAACTTTACTTCAGTCTTTTGTCTAAAATGATCCAGCTAGTAAGATGTTTTTACATGTCACCTTACGTTCATAGTATTTAGCAGACGCTTGTCCAGAGTGTCTCACAGTAGTGTTGGTTGTCTCCGTGAAAATAGTCCTAATGCTAGTAAACCAGAGTCTGAGGACGTGATTAAACGAGAACCCTATCAGAGGGAAACCACTCAAGGAAATTACATACTAGTAACTAGAGATTATTTTTTTTCAAAATTATATGTAAGCAAGCAAGTGCAGGAATAGTGACTGATCAAGTGCCACCTTGCAGTTCTTATGGTCTACGTTTGAACACAGCCAGAGACTGTATAGTTAGTGGGAGTTGGTACCACCTTCTGCGTAATAGTACAGAGCAGAGTCTTGGGGTGTGTCCCCCCCTGTCTGTCCGGGGACAGGTGGAGCTGCATGCTGGACTAGGGACTCGGAAGATGGAGGAGATGGTGCGAGGGACATAGGTCCTCGTAGGTAGGAGAGAGCTGGTCCAGATTGGCTTTGCAGGAAACATCAGGGTTCTAATTCTAATGGAGGCAACTGCAGGAAGCCAGCGGAAGGAACGTGAACACGGGAAGGCGTGCAGCTGAATTCTGGGTAAGCTGTATGGATCTAGTGGCGTGTGCAGGGTGCCTTGCTGAGAGTGAGCTACAGCCCTGAGATAATGAGGGTGAGGTTTGCATCTCTGGAAAGAGTCATCCTGATGTTATATAACAGAAACAGGCGAGTCCAGGTAACATGAGCAGAGAATGAAGTTGTCCAGGATCGCGCCTGTATGTGTTAATTTTCTGACGATATGATCAGTGAATTTTACAAGGACGTTGACTATACATTTTGCTGTGTGTAATTCTACTTTTGTGGATACAAGATGGATTATACTCTGAATTACGAAGTGGATTATATAGATCTCATCTAGAGAGGTTCCATTACTTAAGTGTTTGCATGTTTATCTTTGACAGCACGGAATTCTTGCTCACCTATCACACGTCAGAATTCGTGTTGACGCTGGACCGACCACCAATGAACCAGCAAGGAAAGTCATAATAAAAGAAAAAAGTCTGTTTACAGTTCGTGTCTCTTGTTCAGGTAGGAGCTGGTTCTGAGTCCCTTCCCCATCACAGGTCAAAGGTCACACACAGATGGAGCAAAGGTCAGACACTGCACCTGCTCAGGGACAGACTAGCTCGTGTTTCGCGCAGGAAAGGAACAGAAGGGGACTGAGGAATGCTCGCCAAACAATACCGCCGCTGAATATAAGCTGCTACGACCGCACAGCAGAGGGCAGAGAGCAGGATTCAGGGTTCAGAGTTATTCTTTGTGTTGTGATGTAAGATTCCAGAAGATTCCAGAACTGTCAGGTGCCACATTGTAATTCCAAGCGGTGCCCATTCTGAACGCGTCGCCGTGTTGCAGATGAGACAATGGGAGCGACTCTGTTTAAAGTGTTTCTTACTCTGCGGGAAGCTCACTCCCGCCCAGCACAGGTATGAGGCAAAGCAGTTATGACATGGTGCAGGTGTGACACAGCACAGGTATGGCACAGTTAGATATGACACAGCACAGATATGACATGGTGCAGGTATGACACAGCACAGGTATGACACAGCACAGATATGACATGGTGCAGGTATGACACAGCATAGGTATGGCACAGTAAGAAATGTCACAGCACATATATGATATGGTGCAGGTATGACACAGCACAGGTATGACACAGCACAGATATGACATGGTGCAGGTATGACACAGCATAGGTATGGCACAGTAAGAAATGTCACAGCACATATATGATATGGTGCAGGTATGACACAGCACAGGTATGGCACAGTTAGATATGACACAGCACAGATATGACATGGTGCAGTTATGACACAGCATAGGTATGGCACAGCACAGGTATGACATGGTGCATATCTGTGCTGTTAGATATGACACAGCATAGATATGACATGGCGCAGGTATGACATAGCATAGGTATGGCACAGCACAGGTATGACAGCACAGTTATGACATGGTGCAGGTATGACACAGCACAGGTATGACACAGTTAGATATGACACAGCACAGATATGACATGGCGCAGGTATGACAGCACAGGTATGACACAGTTAGATATGACACAGCACAGGTATGACACAGTTAGATATGACACAGCACAGATATGACATGGTGCAGGTATGACAGCACAGGTATGACACAGTTAGATATGACACAGCACAGATATGACACAGTCAGGTATGACAGCATAGGTATGATGCAACACAGGTATTGCGCAATTTAGGTATGACAGAGTGTGGGGATTACACAGAGCAGATTTGAAACAGCACAGGGATGATATAGTGCAGGTATGATACAGTGCAGGTATGATGCAGCACAGGTATTACACAGTGTAGGTATGAAACAGTGCAGATATTACACTGCACAGCCATGACATTACACAGCACAGGTATGACATGGTGTGGACATGACATCATGCAAGTGGGGGACACCGTAGGGAGTGAGGCATTGTGTGAGGTTCACGTTCACACTAACATCGTGGACATGACACTTACATCCTAAACATGACATCCACAGCATGTCTCAGAGCCTCTCCCAAAGCCAACCTCAAAGCCTACCTCAAAGTCTACCTCAAAGCCAACGTCAAAGAACAACCTCAAAGCCAACCTCAAAGTCTACCTCAAAGCCTAACTCAAAGTCCACCTCAAAGAACAACCTCAAAGTCTACCTCAAAGCCAACCTCAAAGCCAACCTCAAAGAACAACCTCAAAGAACCTCAAAGTCAACCTCAAAGCCTAACTCAAATTCTACCTCAAAGAACAACCTCAAAACCTCCCTTAAACCATACCTCCGACTGTTTACTTACTGTTTACGTTATCATTTACTAACTGAAACCTCGATCTGCGGGTCTCGCCGAGATGACACTAAGCAAGTGGAGCAGGTGACACTGTGCAAGACAGAGGCGGAGCCAGCCAAGGGCTCTCGCCGACGGAGCGGCCGGTGACGTCTGCAGCTTGTAACGCACACCGATAGCATGAAGGACAGACTGAAACCATATCTGCCCTCAGCCAAGGTGTCACTGGCTGGCGTCATCCACACACAGGAAAACACATCGCTATGAAAGCTTCCTTGCTTTGGTGTAAGGGTTCGGTTGGTAGCTAGTTAGTTAGCTAGTAGATAGTTAGTCAGTTAGTAAGTTAGATAGTTTGTTTGCTCGATAGGAAAGTCTGAAGGTGGTTGTGAGCTGTGAGTAAGAGGGCAGGGAGGTGGTTTGGGACTGCGACGATTATTATGACATATTTCAGGCATATTTCAGGTTAGTGAAAGTCTACTGTTATATCACCACTGAAGGGGAGGACAATATAATTAGGTAAACTGCTCAGCGTCCACTGGACGAAAGCACCATCAGGGATTTTGGGCACCATGAAAATATATCACAGATTACCAGCTAATAATCTGCCAGCCCACCCTAACATCTCCCCACCCATACAGCAACCCATCACGGTGGTTCTCGCGCAGTGCTCCCTGGCTAGTAACGACGTCTGGCAGCCGCGATGGTTTGCTTTAAAGGTCATCACTTCATGAAGTAACGTTTGGTCTGTCCTTTTCATTCATGTTACGTTACGATAACATTCCATAAATAAACCGTAGACATTCCAGCCTTTCTTATTATCAGGCCTCTTTAGGCTGATCTAGACAGATATAAACTATTACGTGTGGACGGTCATCGTCATTTAGACCTGCACTTGCAACCGCGTCTCCTTAACCACACTCAGTTCAAATAGCCTGTCATTTCCAAACCGCCAGATCCCGCACACTTACCTGAGTTGCAAGTAGCAAACGAATTTGGTAACCATGGCGACCTCTCTGGGTCGTAAATTCACGGACCCTCTCTATCCGTGGCAAGGCGCGGCACGCGGCATACCGTCTCCGTTCACCAGGTGTGCGCTGTCCGGACACGCCCGCTCGAGCCGAATCCATCCAAGCGGCTCCACCCACGTCAGCCTACACGCGCTTAGAGTCTTATTAAATGATTAATACAATAAAAGGTCTTTCGCCCAGCAATAATCACGGAGCTGGTAATACGTCGGCTAACGTCGAGCCGACGTTTTGCAAAGGCTTTGTCTTGTTTCGTTATAGAATATTATCACGAAAACACATAAACCACCCTCGGTGCCTATAGTTTAGTTTATAGACACTAGCAGGAAATAGTAAATCCATGTTTGTTTATCAAAATTATGGTACTAATTTACAGTGCTTCTGACTGATCCTCAGACATAACAATGTTCATAAGCGTTCATTACCAACGCAAACATGAAGAAGGCCGCGTTATCTTTTAAACATGCATAATTCGAACTGCTGTCTTGTGCTCCGAGGTGTGTCTGTTAGTTGCTGAAGATCGCCGTATGCCTCACCCTATTCCTTAAGGAGATTAAACGCTAAATAATAATGCCAGTGGCTGCCGTGGTATTGATCTACACTATCCTACAGTGGCTGGGAACTGCTGAATAAAAACTTTTAAAAATAAAAAGGCTTTAAAATGGGTTTATAATGAGAAAAGGGCAAAGGGTTACTATGTATCCAAAACATTTTCATTTATGTTATTATTAATTTACATCGGTTGTTTACAATAATGTTACAAAGCATTTTGGTTATAGAAGTCTGGCAGACTTTCTCAGCACTCCAGGGACCCAGATCAAAACGGCTCAGGAGAAGGCTTGAGCTCACACGGAGTGGTCCTAATCGCGTGGGATTAAGGCTGAGCAGATGTTCAGAGTAAGGCCCAGGCCCCTCTGTGGCCACGTCTCTCTGTCTCTCCACAGCCGAATAAACGAACAGCCTTTTTACATCAAGACTCACAATATCCGAATTTCTAACCTAAATGTTCTTTTTTTGCATAAAAAGAAGTATATATTATATGCCATTAATTGAAGAATAGATTTATGTTTACATATTTATATGAAGTTTCTTGCTATATGTTGCTTACAGGAACATTATACATTAGCATGGTGGGTGTCAGAGACAAACACCACTGTTAAATAAACACGTATGATTATAAAATACACCTAGGTTTATAAAATGAGCCCAAATGTCTTGAAGCATAATAATACTGTAGTAATGAGACATGAAGATGCTTAATGTTGGCTTTGTGTGTATAAAATACTCACTGCTGAAGATAACGCAGCATTGTTTGCTCTGCCTGTTCATATTGTGATTAATGAGAACTGTCTAAGGAGCCATATATGGATCTTCTGGGATTATGATGTCACAAAGGTACCAAATCTCACTATAATGATTTAAGTATTATAAAACTTGTTCCCAGCTGTGAACAAGCATTACAAAGGCCTGAAATATAAAACCACAATCAATATTTGCATCCAAGTGTATACAGCATAACAAGGGATTGGACAAAACTAATTTCAGTGGTTTATTTCACTTTGTTTGTTTATTAATTTCTTTATTACACAAGACAAAAGTAAACATAATAGAGTAGCTTGTGAATCGGGGGTGTGAAGACTCTTCCATTCATTATAAGTAACCCAGAGGGTGTAGGTGGGATATTTACATTTACATTTACATTTACGGCATTTAGCAGACGCCCTTATCCAGAGCGACTTACAAAAATATATCTAACGATGCTGGATTTTTCCAAAACAGAGGACGGTCTAGTTGGTATCAGAGCTTATGAGGGACATTCCTATTGGACAGTTGGACATTCTGCTTAACGTATCTAGATGACTGAGAGTCCCTGACGTGTGAACATCCTCTCTGTACAAACAAATATTTGCCAAACAATAATGTTTGCATAAAGCTGCCCAGAGTCTTGACGCTGATACATCAGAAGTCCTGGAGGTCTGAAGGATGCACAAAGTTGCTCCTGAAGAGTCTATAGGCCAGCAACTGCCCCCCAAAAATCATCATCACCAAGCCTGAACCTGAGATAAACATGCACAAGATCATCATCATCATCATCATCATCATCATCATCATCATCATCACTGTCATCACCATCATCTTCATCATCATGTTCTGTTTACCTGTGTAAAGCAGTGCAAACACGAGTGTGAAATTAATAATCGCAGAATAAGTCAGTCCCTGCACAGCTGAACTCAAGTCAGTTTAAACCATGAAGGACCAATGAACAACATTCCAAACCCCCTCCACAAAGGATAAAAACATTCTTTAAATCGAACCTAGTCAAGAGCTCTTAGGCCTTATGAGAAACAAATCTGTAAGTGAAGCAAGGAGACATGTAAACAACATGATAACTAGAGGAAGGAGACCATGGTGAGCAGTTATTTATCATTTCATACCTCTTCATGCTACTGTTAATAAATCTGCTCCTGTTCGACTTCAGTCTGAATAATGGCTGAGGGGTAAAATGACTTAATTGAAGCAATCAGATGCATAAAAAAGACTTAATGTTAGGATATTCCAATTAACATAATTTTAATTGCAAAGTAGGCTACAAGTATTTTTGGCTACAAGTATTCATTCACCTTGCATTTGACCTTTTTGGCACGTTAGTGTTACTTTGTTTAAGAGGAAATACTACAAACCTGGCAGTATATTATGATTTGTTTTTAAATCTTTAAAACCACATTATGATGGCATATGATGTCATTCTAAAATGAACTGAACTCATTTGGTTTTGAACCTCGGTGTGGCAGAGTTGAGGGAATTTCAGTTCTTACCCAGCGCGATCCACCAGTGCTCCGTGGAAGGGAACTCAGCCATGACTGAAACACATCAGGAACAGAGCATGCTCAGAACAACTGAAGAACCACTGGGTCTGAGCATGCTCAGAACAGCATGACTGAAACACATCAGGAACAGAGCATGCTCAGAACAACTGAAAAACCACTGGGTCTGAGCATGCTCAGAACAGCATGACTGAAACAACAAGGGGATCAGAGCATGCTCAGAACAACTGAAGAACCACTGGGTCTGAGCATGCTCAGAACAACTGAAAAACCACTGGGTCTGAGCATGCTCAGAACAGCATGACTGAAACAACAAGGGGATCAGAGCATGCTCAGAACAGCACATTCACACTCATGATGTGCAACTTTTAGATCACATGCAGTGGTCTGGAACTTAAACATCCAGAATCTCCTGACATTCACTTGTATTCTGAATGAATGTTTGTATTCTTTTGTTTAAAGGTGATTGGACGAGAGTGCTAATGGCCTAATTCCACATGTATCATCTGACAGATGCCCCTGATTGGTTGGGAGAGCAAGATTAAGCCACGCCCAGTGAGAGCTCAGACAGCTGTTGTCAAGGGTTCCAACAATACCTGTGCCATCATGCTGGGATGTACACTTCTTAGGGAAGACACATGTGACTTTAGCCACCTTCATAGGCCACTTCGCTGTCTGTCTACATTTACAAACATGCATTTAGGACCATTGATATTATTACACAAGTGTTGTGCACCAGTGAACCAATATTATAGTGCTAAGTCACTTAAGACAAGCATTATGACTATTATAAAAACTCTTCCAGTAAAATCACTAGGGTGATTAAAGGTAGAGTAGTGGAACTTTATATATAAGTATTATAGGCAGAAATGCAGGACACTAGGTTTTCTCTAATCTTATTTATTATATACTGCAGTCTAAGATAAAATGGGCTGTTATCATAGTGGAATCAGTGTGTGTCACTGATACAGGTGTGGAACGTTACACGCTAGCAGACCTTGTGGAAGCCCTAGAGTGCGTGGGAGATGGTAATTTATGCTAATAGCACTTACACAATAAAGACGGCCACAGCTCAAACACTGTATCGCAAATGGTCATGAATATTGATATGACTGCAGTTAAGGATGAGTAAAGAGAAAAGGTTCTTGTAGCAGTGCTATTAGAAGCTACATATAAATGGACAACCTTTTTAGAAGGAGAATTCCACCCAAAACTGCATATTTTAATGTGAGCTAAACAAGAAGGCATTGTGGATACATTTATAACTGACCTAGCAGTGTGTTAGGGGTCACATGACTCTTAATGTCATGTGATCATACCGTTCCCTTATTTTACCGCAGGGGGGTAAGGGCAAACTTTGGCTCCTCCTCTGCCCTCTGCTGTCTCTTGTCCCTCCCTGTGAGTCAGCTCATGATGGAGCCACACTAACCTGGACAAAGTCCTGACAACTGTCTATGGCATTTCTGAGACAATCCTGCTTCCTACAATTACCTCAACTGTTTTTACAGTCCTGCTGCCAACAATAATCTCCACTGTTTTTACAGTCCTGCTGCCAACAATTATCTCCACTGTTTTACAGTCCTGCTGCCCACAATTATCTCCACTGTTTGTACAGTCCTGCTGCCAACAATTATCTCCACTGTTTTTACAGTCCTGCTGCCCACAATTATCTCCACTGTTTTTACAGTCCTGCTGCCAACAATTATCTCCACTGTTTTTACAGTCCTGCTGCCCACAATTATCTCCACTGTTTTTACAGTCCTGCTGCCAACAATTATCTCCACTGTTTTTACAGTCCTGCTGCCCACAATTATCTCCACTGTTTTTACAGTCCTGCTGCCCACAATTATCTCCACTGTTTTTACAGTCCTGCTGCCAACAATAATCTCCACTGTTTTTACAGTCCTGCTGCCAACAATTATCTCCACTGTTTTTACAGTCCTGCTGCCAACAATTATCTCCACTGTTTTACAGTCCTGCTGCCCACAATTATCTCCACTGTTTTTACAGTCCTGCTGCCAACAATTATCTCCACTGTTTTTACAGTCCTGCTGCCCACAATTATCTCCACTGTTTTTACAGTCCTGCTGCCAACAATTATCTCCACTGTTTTTACAGTCCTGCTGCCCACAATTATCTCCACTGTTTTTTACAGTCCTGCTGCCAACAATTATCTCCACTGTTTTTACAGTCCTGCTGCCCACAATTATCTCCACTGTTTTTACAGTCCTGCTGCCCACAATTATCTCCACTGTTTTTACAGTCCTGCTGCCAACAATTAACTCAACTGTTTTTACAGCCCTGCTGCCAACAATTATCTCCACTGTTTTTACAGTCCTGCTGCCAACAATTATCTCCACTGTTTTATTGTTTCAACCAGGTTTTCATCCTCTCTGAAGGTGGAACGGTCTGGTATGTGTTTGACAGTCTGATTCTGGAGTCTCTTACTTGTGATAATATGCTGACTCCTGAAACTGGTGAACTCAGGTCAGCAGTACGATTCGGTCTGGCACAGTCCAGACTGATGCCTCTCAGCGTACACACAGTCCAGACTGATGCCTCTCAGCGTACACACAGTCCAGACTGATGCCTCTCAGCGTACACACAGTCCAGACTGATGCCTCTCAGTGTACACACAGTCCAGACTGATGCCTCTCAGCGTACACACAGTCCAGATTGATGCCTCTCAGCGTACACACAGTCCAGACTGATGCCTCTCAGTGTACACACAGTCCGGACTGATGCCTCTCAGTGTACACACAGTCCGGACTTATGCCTCTCAGTGTACACACAGTCCAGACTGATGCCTCTCAGTGTACACACAGTCCAGACTGATGCCTCTCAGCATACACACAGTCCAGACTGATGCCTCTCAGCGTACACACAGTCCAGACTGATGCCTCTCAGTGTACACACAGTCCAGACTGATGCCTCTCAGTGTACACACAGTCCGGACTGATGCCTCTCAGTGTACACACAGTCCGGACTGATGCCTCTCAGCGTACACACAGTCCAGACTGATGCCTCTCAGCGTACACACAGTCCAGACTGATGCCTCTCAGCGTACACACAGTCCAGACTGATGCCTCTCAGTGTACACACAGTCCAGACTGATGCCTCTCAGTGTACACACAGTCCAGACTGATGCCTCTCAGTGTACACACAGTCCGGACTGATGCCTCTCAGCATACACACGGTCCAGACTGATGCCTCTCAGTGTACACACAGTCCAGACTGATGCCTCTCAGCATACACACAGTCCAGACTGATGCCTCTCAGCGTACACACAGTCCAGACTGATGCCTCTCAGCGTACACACAGTCCAGACTGATGCCTCTCATTGTACACACAGTTCGGACTGATGCCTCTCAGTGTACACACAGTCCGGACTGATGCCTCTCAGTGTACACACAGTCCAGACTGATGCCTCTCAGTGTACACACAATCCGGACTGATGCCTCTCAGTGTACACACAGTCTGGACTGATGCCTCTCAGTGTACACACAGTCCAGACTGATGCCTCTCAGCGTACACACAGTCCAGACTGATGCCTCTCAGCGTACACACAGTCCAGACTGATGCCTCTCAGTGAGTGACTGATGCCTCTCAGTGTACACACAGTCCAGACTGATGCCTCTCAGTGTACACACAGTCCAGACTGATGTCTCTCAGTGTACACACAGTCCAGACTGATGCCTCTCAGTGTACACACAGTCCGGACTGATGCCTCTCAGTGTACACACAGTCCGGACTGATGCCTCTCAGTGTACACACAGTCCAGACTGATGCCTCTCAGTGTACACACAGTCCAGACTGATGCCTCTCAGTGTACACACAGTCCAGACTGATGCCTCTCAGCGTACACACAGTCCAGACTGATGCCTCTCAGTGTACACACAGTCCGGACTGATGCCTCTCAGCGTACACACAGTCCAGACTGATGCCTCTCAGTGTACACACAGTCCAGACTGATGCCTCTCACTTTACACACAGTCCAGACTGATTTTGGTTTTACCATGTTACAGTATGTTACAGCAAGTTAAAGTGCCTTCATCATGTTACCATGGTTTGTCAAGACTGCAAGGAAACCTTGGAAACCCCTGCAGAGGCAGAAGCAGGGGCTTTTCATGCTGTTTCCTAGGCAGCACCTGATCGTCCTATCAGGAGCTCCGTACGAGGCCTGATACCACAGCACTCGCACCAGGCAAAGGAACATGAGTGAATGGGTTGCATTGCATATATGCTCCATCAGCGGTTTACAGACTTCCACTCCAGCACAGACGTGGTAAGGGAACAGGTTAAATGTCAATCTGCAGTCGTGTTCAACAAGCTTTTGTTTTCAACATTCAGTTACATTTGTTAACATTCGTAATGTCAAAATAAATGCTACAGATTGAACATCAATCCACCATCCCCTCACTACCCCTCGCCAACCTCTCTACCTCTCCTCACCCTCCTCTTCCTCACCCTCCCTAAACCCCTCCCCCCACCCTGTCTGCCGGGCAGGCTTGAACTACTCACCTGCAGCAGTCATGGCGATGTGGAAGAGGGTGACAGTGATGGCGTAATCCCAGACCCACTCCTCCACTATCCAAGCAAACAGGAGTCCACCCAGGAGATACGTGACCTCCATCGAGATCACACTCACTGTGCAAGGGGACAAATGCACAAGAACAGATGCTCACATTGGGAAGTTTATTTTCACCTTTTTATCAATTTGACATCAGTATGGATATGGGGAGGGACTTTGATATCAGCAGCTGCAGGTAGTGTAGGTTGCTGTCATCATGGCACTACAATCATACCTCCTGCCCCCCCCCCTCCTGAACACATCTGGATTTATTCGAGTTGCTTCATTTTTAGTTCATGTTTTTAGTATTGTGCACCTGACAATGTGACTCGACCCATTGGCCCATACATAACCATGCATTTAAAATGATCTAGGCTAATGTAGGATCAGTTTGGTATATTCCATTAAAACTGATTTATTACGGCACAAAAAGTGAAATCTGACTCTAGATCAGCTAGCTTTAGATCATCAGTACTCTTCTATCTAGCTCTAGATCAGCACTACTAATCTATCTAGCTCTAGATCAGCACTACTAATCTATCTAGCTCTAGATCAGCAGTAGCATTCTATCTGACTATTTTTATCTGACCATTGCTGTCTAAAAAATCATGCGTGGTGTGGAAGATACCGTAATAATAGACGCGTCTAAAATTACTTACTGTCGTCCGATTAAATCGCACGATAAAAACGTATTTGGCCTTTAGACTTTATACCTAAACAATGATTCAAAACATCCACAAAAATGTTTTTCGACAGAGTGGAGTCATGCTAACCTAAGTATCTAGGACTGTTCCATGATGGGTAGGTGGTGTAGTCAAAAGGAGCTAATAAACTGTCAACCTCTTCAACCCTGATGCAAAAACAAACAAACAAACATGTAAGTGCACTGGTAGACTTTACGAGGAGTCAATGTTGTGTATAATGATATCTGCATTTACGACAGACATACAGACCAGTAAAAATGACAGAGATGACCTTTGACATTGCTGACAACAAAACAACAGGTGATGACAGTAACCAGACTGGTACTGGATATGGCACTGGGTACAGGCCGTCAAAATACTCACACATACAGTACATAAGGTCTGTAAAAGACAATATAAAAAAGAAATAGATGGTATTGAACTAGCATATACTAAAATTTTTGAAATTCTTCAAAATGCACAGTACTTGATATTAAAAACATTTATCTAGCATGACATCTACATTTAATCAGTTCAAAGAGGATGGTAGGTGATATATATGAAAGATATCTTACTGTGTATGAAAAAGGCCATAGTTATGTTAAAAGTGTTTCGTGTGTGATTTAAACATGATGTTATACCTTTTCAACATTGAAGTGTCATATTTCGCATGTCAAATGGATTCTCTTCTTTGCAGATCAGTTTGCTTTGTTCTAACATGTTGCTTTTTACCACAGCTGAAATCTGTAGCAAGCGACGGAGTTCGAGCTACAGGAAGTCAGTCAATTTTATGTCACCACATAAGAGGCACACACACACACACACACACACACACACACACACAGCACACAGAAAGAGGAAGTCTTGCATCTGAATATTGTGGAAAGTCTTACTTGAAGATACCGATGCACAAACTGACCACGACGTAGTAGAGGGAATAAAAACACACCGTGCACATTAGCAGGTTCTGAAGAACAACCTGGAAACACAACATATCATAGGTAGATTTAGGGAGAGTAAAACACCTCTGGTGACTTCATCAATAGGCCAACACGGGACACACGCATGTTCATGTGCTGAGAAACACTGACGTCTTACTTATTGGTACAGTAAATCAGGTTATCCCTAAATACATTTACTAATACTCGCATGTAGCAGTATTCTTTTCCAAATGGTTTGACAGTAAACAATTTATATAGTGTAATAATCCATGAATCCATGTTTGTGACGCTCAAATCTCACACACTGTAAGTGGGCAGTCAGTCATGGCCTACTTATTAGTTTTAGCTCATTTCAACTGCCTGCAATTTGCTGCACTAAACCTTCCTTGCTGTACTGGACAGACTGACTGAAACTGAGATAAATTACTTTACCCTGGAGTTGTGGGGTTTGTTGTTGACTGGCAGCTGTCCATGCCGTTTGATCAGAGAGGACACGCAGCACCGGCAACAAAAGTCCAACAACATGAATAGCGTTAAAAAAAATCTTATTTTTTACCGCCAATCGTAACTCACTCACTTACAAAACAACCCCCCTGACAGATAGCAAAATCTCTCTCTCTCTCTCAGTCTATAGAGACAGGTTTTAATTGGATTAGCAACACGCTCAATCTGGCTGGATTAAATCCTCCCTGGGCCTACGCGAACTATCTAACGCAAGTGGCTAAAAACAAAGCGTTTTAAACAACTGCGCTCATGGTACCACAGTGCTAAAGTTAATACACGTGTGGGAGCATGAGTGGATATTGCTGTGATATTTATGTCTATGTGTGAGATTTGTTGTCTGAATTGAGGTCACATAGGTCGAGTGAGAGAAGCAAAGAAGCTTCTTGGGGTTTTACCTCACAGAATCTGTACACCAAGACTAAAATAACCTCCCCTCAGGCCAACGGTTTGTTTTCTACTTGTTTTCCAGTGGACTTTTGACTCTACGGCCAGGGTTGCTTGTTCCTGCGGCCTGGTTTCTAATATACACAGACAAAGCTGTATGTTGTCTCTACTACACAACAAAGCGTTAATTCGTTAGAGCTGCATCGCATTGGAAACGGTGTTGCAATCTACACAGAATTGTAGACAAAGGCTTTGATATACAGGCCTAACTTGTGTTCACACAGAAACTATTCTACCTCTGCCTTCCGGAGTGATAGTTTTACATTTCCCTGTAGGAGTCCTGATCTAGAATCAGGATCTCATGTTTATACTGATCTGAATCATTACCATAGCGCAGTACTACTAGTCTAAGATTGTTAGTGACCATCAGCACTGAATGTGATGATGCTTCAAGGCTAGATTAAAGCCTGGAACTTGTTTGTGAGGTCTGAAGAGCTGAATCAAATATTCTGATTCAGGTCAGGAAGCTAATAACATAATAAATGAGGCAGACTCTGACAGACTATACCATATTTTAATGAGCACTTTATTGTGAGACAATGAAACCAGTGATTGACAGCTGTACTGGCCAATGACCTCTCCCTTACCTTCAGCTGAATGCAGAACTTGGCTGTATTTCTCAGAGACCGCAGACTGATCATAAGAACAGTGTTTGATTACTGCCTGGCACATTCATTTTAATAAACGTAACATACCAATTGGTGGTTTATAGAAATGAATCAGCTATTTGCAGGAAACGTAGCACAACAACAGATTCATAAAACACATGGAACAAAAACATTAGAATAATGAGCACCATGGACCCACAGCAGTGCTTGTATAGGTTAGCAGTACTACACCAAAACCTTTACTCACAAACTGTCCAGTACACTTGATTAGAAAAGTGTGGACTATACTCTTTTAAAACCAATCTCACTTTAAATGCTTCTGTTTTGATTGCTTCTGTTTGATTGTCTGTTTGATTGTTTGATTCACGTTGCATTTGAATTTTTTAACACAAGGCTATCTGATTCTTTGGAGATATCCCACTATATAATTGAATGTCTTGACATCAGGGACAGTTAAACAGTGCAGTGGTCCATGTGATTCATCTGATGACCTGGATTAAAACATCTGCAATCTATAGCACAGAATGGGAACAATTTCTGATAATTACCAGCATGCTGACTTTACACTTACCTGATCATCAAGTGTGCACTAATAAGTGTACACTACAGTGAGCAGTGAATGAGTACAGTGATTAATCAATAAAACAGAACGAGCTTCCCCCCAGAGTTTGTTTAGTCATTTATCTTATAATGGTAGGTTGTATGGATGTGTGCTCACTCTGAGTTAAATTTACCACCTTAACAGATTTTTTTCCCCAAATGAGTCTTCTTTCCATAATCTAAATAACTGTAGGAAACACGTAAGCTAGTTCTTGCAAATATTCTGCACGTTCGGGTGTCTGCTGGAAAACTGAAGATTCCATGAGTGTCTAAGTATGTTAGTTTAAGACTACTTCAAGACCAGATATCAGACTACTGTAAATATTTGTGATTGTTAAAATCTAAAGGCTACTTGCGACAGGCGGATTATGAGGACAATTTTTGCTGTTTTCTGCTATGTTTGACACTGGGTTCAAAGCACTGGTGGACAGCACGAGAGGGAAACACGTTGATCAGTAACTTCCCTGAGCATTGCATCAAAAAACGACATAAACTTTGAAAAATCTTACATTACACCATGGTGTCGCCAACAAAAAGCACAATACAACCCAAGTACATGAATCGTAAATTCTGCATTAGCCATTGCATCATCTAGCTACTACACCAGAAACAATAAATGTGCGCCCAGCCAATGAAACCACATTGGGAAAGTTGCACTTTCTCATCGGATGAAATTCAGAGTACCTTATTATTTGATCTTTAAAACATCGCAGCGGTAACGCAGAACTAAAAATGCTCATATAATGCGTGTTAATCGTTTCACATAACCCCCATGGTTTAAGGTATCGTCACGCAAGGAAAATTCACCTACTCGTCGACAATAAGGTTGCTACGCAGACTTTAGATTCAGATAGACAATGCGTCGTAGGTCTGTGGTTCCGAACTCGATGGACACATTAAACGCCAAGGAGTTGCGTACTTTTGATTTATTTAACAGTTTCAATGCGTTTGAGGGAGGTCGCTTTTACATATGATTTTATTTTTAGTAACAAAATGGTTATCGAGCTGTTTTTATGCAACCGGGTCGAATTCCTGCGCTTTAAAAAAAATCAAGCGCACCGTTAGGGCAGTGTTTTCTGCACAGAGAGCTCGTAGTGTAATTAAGAGCTTCGTCTATTACATATTTCTGCAATTCACCCTGCCAAAACTTTCGATATTCGCATCATGTGTTGGACTGTGAAGCTAGGACAGCAGCACTGCGAACGCTCGCGCGGCCACTGCGCATGCGCTCTGTCGACCGCCTGAGCAATTTGTCAGTACTCGTGGGAGAATTTGGGTAAGAAACAGACAAATTAAAACAATTATACTATAGATTAAAACTGTTTATACAGCAAATTGTGCTTCATAACAATACATTATATGCTATGTTATACTTTCAGTGAATGTTTATTGTGACGGAATTAGACTTAAACTTAGCAATAAAGTACAAAACGCCTGGACGTGTCATCAATAAATTCAGGCAGGAAGAGGTTCAATGTGATAGCCTGAAATGAATAACGCTTCAGTATTACAATAAAAGTGGCGACGAAAAAGACCGCAGTCGATCCAAAATACATTCTGCTACATTTATCGCTGCTTGCGAGCGCCTTGTAAATGATATATTTTACTCTTTATGGAATAATGCAAGCTTTAGTCTCATTCGCTCTTACGGCTGGAGACGGCAGGAACTAGCGCTGGTCAGGCGAGCGAGACAAAAACAATATTTCTATAACCATTTCCTACCAGTAAGCTTTCCTGACAGTTCAAATATTATTTTTGCTATAATGCAACGATTCCACGGGCCTGTGGGTGAGAATTATAGAGAGTATATTCCTGCTCCGCCATTTTGGGAAACTGCCTTTAAAACAGATTAAATAGTATCCGAGAAAAGAAAAGTGTTTTTATCTGAAGCAACGCGCTATTCGCGGTTTGCACAGGGATGCGTCCTCGTATTTATATCACACCTTGTAATTGCAGTATAAAGAAATGCACTGTCGTGGATGAATTTAATCATTACGCCGCACTCGTGGAAAAAAAGTATTTTAGTATAATGGACCGGGGCAAATATCAATAACCATTAAAAAAACACCCCGAAATACATGTTTTATGGGGAAGGTGCTGTACTAATTTTGTAGGTCAAGTGAAGACTCTGGTTGCCTATTTTTCATCGTTGACAATTTTTATCCTAATAATTCAAGGAAAACTACTCGCGCAGACGTCGAATCAATTTTGGCTTCTAATACTTAGCAAAGCAGAGTCTTTGGTGCAGTTATATATGGTTTTTGTATATTAATTTGCGCCGTAAACTTACTTTTATATTTTAATACGAGAAATCCCTCTACCGTAGTCGGTGTATGGAGCTGACTGCATGCCCCCACTTAATTCCATGCTAATAAAAGAGCTAAATATGGCCAAACGAAGACATCGAACCTGCATAAAACAGCATACTGCATCTAGTTCCAAGAGGCACTGGAAATGTGTCAAAACTAACAGCGCCGCGTTGTTTTATGTTAAATTTGGCATAAAATTACGTGTGAATTTTTTGGTCTCCATTTTTTTACCCAGTGATTTCATTGTTGAACAGGAGCCTGAAAGTTTCTAGCGCAGCGATTAAAATGCGAGCAACAGCGACCTCCACTGGACGCAGGGGCGCTGGGTTATAGTAGAATTGTGTAGGCCTCTCAGCGCGAACTGCAGCAACGTTACAACGCAATGAGCGATATACCGAATCCACGGTGTACTTGATCGCAGAAACGTAGCCAATTTCACGAAATAAACTCTGTCTTGTACGTATTTTTAAGTCAGATTGACGTTTTCCACAAGAAACCATACTTAGGGATATCTGACACGAACCTAACCTAAATGTATAGCGCACTGACAAAAAAGTAACCTTGTTGCTCGTAATTCTTAATGCAAGAACTACGATTAATGTGCTAACAAGTGAGCAAGTCATTTGTGAAAAATGACACTGCATTTAATCTTAAGGGACATGACCCAGTTTTGCTGTGCTGCTGGAGTAAACTTTTGTTATGACTATAGGTTTTGGTACATTTCAGATTTGATCAAGGACAAGTCTATTGCTGCTGGCCTGTATTAGGCCCATAGTTTGCGCATTTCTGCGACGAATATTTAACGATGTTGCATTTCCTGAAGCTGTGGTGTATAGCTGCTGTGTTTACATGCGTGTATAGGGGTTGAAGCTCGGAAGTGCTGGCACGTCGTGCCTTCACAATGCAACGTTTTGTTTTGGGTTTTTTTTTTTTTCATTCCTACATTGCTGCCGGGGTCAGCAGGATATGCCTGTTGGGAGAGTAGCTAGTGACCTCTGAACCCTCATCACATGGCCGTTGACTGCGGAGAGAGAGTGGGTGGGTGGGTGCACATCTGCTGTTTGGGGGTGTGGGAGTTTCAGGGGAACGTCCTGATCAAAGGCCGTCACGAGCAGGACGTTGGTGTCGAGATCAGAGGCCAGACCAGATATTCAGGGTTTTTCCTAGATTTTCCTAGATATTCAGTAGATTTACACCTTGCGGGAGAGGGGGGGGTGGGGTGGGGTGGGGTGGGGGGATTGTTGTGGCTCCACTATTGACACACGGCCGTTACCTGAAAAAGTTGCGTTTAGAAAAAGATATAAAAGATACAAATCAAGTGAGGTCATGCATGTTTTGAGACGTTAAAATTCCCAAATGTGAATTAAGAAAGGATTTTATAAAACCTTAGTAAATTCTTTCTTCTGGTTATATTTGTTTGAACATCATTAAAAGTTGTATAAATCGCAATCGAAATTGCAATCAGAGATTTCAGAATCACACGGCAATCCTGCAGAGACTTTAAAACAAGAAGCATATCAGTCATAGCTAGAAATAACAAATTCAAAAACACGTATTTATTTCAACAACAATGAATTACATTTCAGTCTCAATAATCATATTAATAATAGTGAACTATGACAATCAAAGTGCCGACTATATTTTATAAATGTGATGTTATCGAAAGGCACTTTGCCCATTCCTGAGTTTTACCTCTGAGTGTCAACTATGGCTGTGTGTTTCAGACTCGTGGTGTTTGTGTGTGTGTGTGTGTGTATGTGTGTGTGTGCACATGTGTCTGTATCATGGAGGAGTCGACACCCAACACAACAGCGCCTGACTTTGATGTTTACGGGGCTATGGATTGGAAGGACGGAGTGGGGACTCTGCCAGGGAGCCAACTCAAGGTCTGCATGCCGTACCCACAATGCAGTGCAGCTGCTCAGTAGACTGTAGAGGTTCATCACTGGAGCGGGAACGCCAAACACACCTAAAACAGTCAGCTGTCCAATCACGCACCATTGGACAGTGTCGTTTTAATTAGGGGACCAATGATTTGTTTGAATTTCCATCACAATGAGCTACGTTCCAACCCAATCACATGGCTTCTCTCATGAATCATCCTAGCAAGATGAGTAGCTCCAGGTCCAGGTCAGGTCAGGTCTTCGTTACGGTTTTTCAGGCTCTCCTGAAATGCTTTAAGTCTGGAGCTTTGTATCTGAGTTTTGATGCCCCTTTGTGTGTGTTTCTGTGTGTTTGTGTACGTCTATGGGAGTATATTAGAGCACGTGTTGCATCCGTGTATGTGTGACTATATTTAAATGCATGCATGTGTGTATGAGAGATAAAGTGTGGTATGTGGAACTAGTGTTTTATAGAGTGTATTTAAATATGTGTGTATATGAGAATGTGTGCGTGATCTTGTGTGTGTGGGATTGATGTTTTATTGAATGTATGTGAATGCGTGTGTATAAGAATTTGCATGTGTACATATACAAGACATATAGAGTGTCTATGTGTGTGTGCATGTGTGTGTATGTGTTACACTGGGGGTATGACAGGAGTAAGTGTGTGTGTGTCTATAAGTGTGAGTGATTGTGGGGGGCACAGTATGACCGTGTTAATGTGCATATGTGTGTATGTACAGATGACTTAGTGTGTGTATGTACTTAGTGTGTGTATGTGGCTTAGTGTGTGTGAGATTGTGTAGGGGGGTATTGTGTGTGTGTGTGTGTGTGTGTGCGTGTGAACAGTAGTGTGTGAGTACCTGTGGATTTGTTCCCCCAGTTCCGGGTGAATGAGTTTGGGGTTCTGGAGGTCATAACGGAAGAGGGTGATGAAGAGGTGGTGAGGAAGGCTCATGCTACCACCACATGGAGTGTGCCGACGGCGCAGGAAGGCAAGACACGCTAACACACACACACACACACACACGAGCGCTGACGCAGACACATCTGCACGTAATGTATGTACACATACACATGTGCGCACACACCTACAAACACACGCAGTCACACACTCACAGCACTTATATATATATTACACATACTACTGCTACTACACATACACACACAAGCACGTGTACACACGTACACACGTGTACACACACAGGCACACGTACACACGTACACACACAGGCACACGTACACATGTGTACACACACAGGCACACGTACACACATGTACACACACAGACACACGTGTACACACACAGGCACACATACACACATGTACACACACAGGCACACATACACACATGTACACAGGAACACACATGTACACACACAGACACATGTGTACACACAGAGGCACACATACACACATGTGCACACACAGGCACACATACACACATGTACACACACAGGCACACGTACACATGTGTACACACACAGGCACACATACACACATGTACACACACAGGCACACATACACACATGTACACAGGAACACACATGTACACACACAGACACATGTGTACACACAGAGGCACACATACACACATGTGCACACACAGGCACACATACACACATGTACACAGGAACACACATGTGCACACACAGGCACACATGTACACACACAGGCACACATACACACATGTACACACACAGACACATGTGTACACACACAGGCACACATACACACATACACACATGTACACACACACACACGTGTACACACAGAGGCACACATACACACATGTGCACAGGAACACACGTGCACACACAGGCACACATGTACACACACAGGCACACATACACACACGTACACACACAGGCACACATACACACATGTACACACACAGGCACACATACACACATGATGACACCTAATGGAGTGGTAGAGGAGGACATTTACAATTAAACATAAATTAGGAGGATTTAAATCCGTCAAACATTACTATCTGGCCATGCATTACGTCTGTTTTCCTACACTTTCTGAATTCATTAATTTGAGGTTACACAAAGTATCCCCCTTTTACAGATAGAGCAGCTTCCAATTTTTGAGACATTTAACAATATTTTCTTCAACATCTTGAAGGTTCCCTAGTGGCAAGTCAATGAACATGGCCGAATGAGTAGATTAGGACTTAGTAGGACTAAATTGCATTTGTATCCTAAATAGTGAGACAGAGAGTACAATAGTTTGTCCAGTTTATATGCTTGAAATATTTTTCGTTCATATTTCTCCCCCCATGGTGGTATCTTCTCCTCGATAATATAGGCATCACTGTCTCCTGGCAGTCATACGAGAAATCAGACAACTGTGATTTGGCAATTGTTCTTGGAAATCGAGACTCCAGGGGGCCCTACGTCTTTACGTATTATGTCTGTGTAGAGATCCTTCTGTAAGAGCCATTCAGTGCATGGGGCAGGATTTCGTGAGGAGCTCATGCCTGTCCTGAAGACAGTATGGAGAGGAACCCTGAAGATACCCTGAAGATCAGTGCTCAGCAGATCTGCAGAACCTGCGGACAGGCCTTCACAATAAAAACAAGAGCATTCTTGTTACCTGCTGCCTCGCAGATGATAATGATGATGATGATGATGATGGAGCACAACGCAGATTTGTCTGCTCAGGATGCCTCCACGCGGGCCGGAGACGTACGTTGAGCAGTTGGAAGCCGCATCGTGGCAGTCTAGACACTAAACGTATGTCAACGTTTGTTCATTTCCTCTTTGGAATTTAGCTGTTTGGACGGAGATGCCGGCATGAGTGAGAACGGCCTCTTAGACGAGCGCAGACCCAGATTTTTTTTCCCCACATCCAGTTAAGCCTGATTCCAGATCAGTCTGAACAATGCACCTTCGAGCACCTCAAGGCTGTCTGCGAGCACGTGTAGAGTCCGACTCCTATCTCGTTAGTGGTAGCTGAGATGTTCCAGTGTGGGTTCTTATGGTTCTCCCAGTGGCTCCCAGTCACAGAATGCTTTTCGTTCCTTCCCTTGAACTTCGGGCCATTCAGTGAGAGAATCAGTCCTGCTTAATGTGTTTATTTACCATGACCTGCCGAGATGACGCTTGTGGAGTCTGTTGTGTCTGCATTCTTTAACAATGGATGATTGTGCTCGAGTTCGTGCCTACACCTGCCTCCCTGGTGCTTGTCCTTGATTTGCTCTCCCTCTCTGTCTCTCTCTCTTCCTCCCTCCCTCTCTCTCTCTCTCTCCCTCTCTCTCCCTCTCTCTCTTGTCCTTTCTCTCCCTCTCTCTCCCCCCCTCTCTCTCATACTCTCTCCCTCTCTTTCTCCCTCTCCCTCCCTCTCTCTCTCACTCTCTCTCCCACTCTCTCTTGTCTTTTCTCTCTCTCCCTCTGTCTCCCCCTCTCTCTCTCTCCCTGTCACACACACATACGCACACACACATACGCACACACAAGGCTCACGACCAATCTCAGTTAACTGAGTAACAGTAATGGTAGAAAACTATAAGCTTTTCAGTAGACGAATGAATAAATATTTATATACAGACACGGGCAAAATAGACTGTTGGGCTACTGTTCCTATGTGACCAAAGTTTGGATCTTTCGAAATATTGGGTAGGGATGAACATTAAAAACACCTTAACTGCGAATTGAGCTGGATCCTGCTAATCAGGAATGTGGCAGGTAGCTAGGTAGCAGGTAGCCATAGAGACAGAAAAGACATCCGTGGTCCTTAGTAAACTGGTGGCCCTAAGTAAATATGTGGTCCTTAGTAAATCTATGGGTCTTAGTAAATCTCCTCAGGAGCTCTTGATTATGGTATACTTAATAGGCTGTAGTGTAGAAGCCTTTAGTAGGTGCACAGTAGGCTATGGTCTTTAGAAGGATGCAGGCCTTAGGAGGTCTTTGTTAGACTGTTATATTTATGAACTGTTGGAGGTCTGTAGTGCATTATGGTCTTTGTAGGATATGGCCCTTAATGGCTGTGGTCTTTTCTAGGCTTTGGTCCCTAGTACATTTTTAGTACTCTATAGTCCTTGGTAGGCTGTGGTTCTGTAGTCCTCTAGACCACATCTCCAGTGAAAACCCAGGATCTAGTCCACATCTCCAGTGAAAACCCAGGATCTAGTCCACATCTCCAGTGACAGCCCATGATCTAGTCCACATCTCCAGTGACAGCCCAGGATCTAGTCCACATCTCCAGTGACAACCCAGGATCTAGTCCACATCTCCAGTGACAGCCCAGGATCTAGTCCACATCTCCAGTGACAGCCCAGGATCTAGTCCACATCTCCAGTGACAGCCCATGATCTAGTCCACATCTCCAGCGACAGCTCAATTTCCCACAGAGAGTCTTCCTGTGAAGGCCTCTGATATTCTGATGGTATAGCTGAGACGTCTCAGCTGGTGGATGGTGATGGTAGCCTTGGTTCTTCTGCTGTTTTTCAGCTTTAGGATCTCTAGGAGACAGACGTATTCATGTCAGCGCACTGTATGTATATCATATGAAATCACTCAAGCAGCTTCACAGGGGGTAGCTGTAAATGATCCATAACTCACACCCCTACACAGACATGGCATGGTAGACCGTCCACAGCAACAAAGAGAGTGGCTTTCAGAGCTGGACTACATGCCCCAAAACACCTTTCACCTGCATGTACTCTAGCTCACGGATGCATCCCAATCTGAACCTAGTGGTAGCGCGTAACCTTCAGACGTCAAAGAGGTTCCTCTCCAGCCAGGTGTCGGTTTTCACTCCTTATATATTCCTTATGCAGCAGAGCTTTGACACAGGAGAGAAGGATGTTAATCAGCAGCAGGGTGAGCACACAGCTGTTTTATTTTCCCACCTCCTGTCATCCTCATTCCCTCATGAAACATCACAAATATCCAGTAACGTCCATGGCGCAAGAGGACTCTCCGAAGGATATCGTGGTTTACCTTGTCGAAAGCTTTGTAAAGGCACACAGACACTTTTCTTGCGGTTAGCATCCAGCAAAGGTCTCGGTACCTTGGTATCTTCCCGAAGCTGCACTTTAGATCCTCAGTGATCTTTGCTAGGACCTTACCAGCTACTGACAGGAGTTCCATTTTCTTGGTATTGCTGTAGTGTCTGCTGGCTGGTTAAAAACAAAAGCTGCAAAATGTTCAGCTTTCTTTGAGCAAATAATTGTCTGGTCCTTCACGAGGGCGGATCCTTCTGCACGTGCAAGAGGACGGCATATAACTACTGTTCTGCTGCCTTAGATGGAAAACATTCAATCACTCAAAACTTTGTGTACACACACACTCGCACGTTATGGATAAATGTCTATCATAGATGCACAAAGCAGCTACTAGTTTCCTAGTTCCTAGTTTTGGTTTCACAGCTCTGTCAGAAGAGGTGCAGGACGAACGTGGCCTTGTCTGTGTGCGCTGCAACAGGAAGGGATCTGCTGTCGACTTCCTCTCTGATGGACGTCACTGCAGTGAATGGTGTCAGCAGCAGAATCAGCCGGAGTGAGTGACCAACACACGCTTCCACCCAACACACCCTTCTACCAAACACACGTTTTCACCAAACACACGCTTCCACCCAACACACGCTTCCACCCAACACACGCTTCCACCCAACACATGCTTCCACCCAACACATGCTTCCACCCAACACACGCTTCCACCAAACACACGCTTCCACCAAACACATGTTTTCACCAAACACACGCTTCCACCCAACACACGCTTCCACCCAACACACGCTTCCACCCAACACACGCTTCCACCAAACACACGTTTTCACCAAACACACGCTTCCACCCAACACTCGCTTCCACCAAACATACGCTTCCACTCAACACACGCTTGCACTCAACACACGCTTTCACCAAACACACGCTTCCACCAAACACAAGTTTTCACCAAACACATGCTTCCACCAAACACACGCTTCCACCCAACACACGTTTCCACCAAACACACACTTACACTTCAGACAGAACTAAATTCTACCAAACATTTATCTAAGCTACTCCAAACGTTAACCAAATCTCCACCAAAATATGTACCACACATCATAAATTCACATAACATTAAACAATTTCCCATTAAAACATCCATAAAACATCCAGCAGCTTTTTCCTAATGTATGCCAGTAATGTTTAAATCCTTTGAAGATATGGTTCTGTAAAATGTTGAAGAGTTCACTAAATATGGTTTGAACTTCCTGGTCTTTATTGTTTTGATATCACATTTTAGTGCCGTCCATACAGAAGTTCAGGCATTTCCTGAGGGTTGTTGATACATGACCACTAACAATTCTTCTCAATTTGGTGCAAATGTTGGAAACACCTTGTTCTGGTTTAGGAGTTTTGTAGATGCTGATGTTTGGTCTTGCTTCTGCACCTTTTTGTTGATTTTTAAGGTTGTGATGTTTACACGTCTTCCTCTCTGCCTCGTGGCCTTTATCTAGTCTTGCTTGAAACTACTGTGCGATACCTGATCGTCCTGAACAGTTGTTCTGGAAAGCCTTACCCAGACACTGAGAGGGTTAGGTTACAAACTGACTTTGTGTTGTATAGCTTGTCTCCGAAGTATAATTCCAACCGCACTGACATTTACGTAATAGCACTCAACACATGGTGGCAGGGCCTTCATCTGGCCTACCTTCTCTCTCTCTCTCTCTCTCTCTCTTTCTGCCCTCATCCCTAACTACTGCCCTTTTCTTGGTATAAAGCAGGACCCCCCCCCCCCCCTTCCTTAATAATGCACAAGCTGTGGAGTTGATGGCTTGCTAAGGCTAATGCTAATATGCTAATGGGTGGGCTGCTGCGCTAATGCTAATATGCTGATGGGTGGGCTGCAGCGCTAATGCTAATATGCTAATGGGTGGGCTGCAGCGCTAATGCTAATATGCTAATGGACTGCAGCACTGGGGAGGTGTGTTGCAGCTAAAAGGCCCAGCACCTGCACCTGCGGCCCAGCACACCGCGTTACTGAGCTCAGGAAAGACAGAAGGAGTCTGCTGTGATGGTGAATAGCATTAAAGTATTAGTACTCTTCCTTGGAGAGTGAGGGAGGGAGTGAGAGAGAGAGAGAGAGAGAGAGAATACAGACATAGACCAGCGGCTAACTATAAAGTGAGCCAGTGAGCATTAAACATATTCTACCCAGGAGTCAGAAAGCCCGTATCATTATAAATAATAGCCTGTTCACTTTGAAACTGACTGGCTTTGGCTGATGGCCTTCCAGTGGGACTTGTACGGCACCTGGTGTGACAGTTACGTCAATGGGAATTTTTGTGAATTAAGTGAAATATCAATGTGAATTCTATGATTTTTCATGTCAAACATGGGCGAGTGTAGGAATGGACAGTTTTTGATCAGTGGATGGTGATTACTGATCAGTTGATGGTCATTATTGATCAAAATATGGTCATCACTGATTGATGGAGAGTCATTATTGATCAGTAAACTTTAAAGAACAGCTCTGTCTTAATTGCCCTCCCCACAGTGACCTGAAGCCCCAGGTGGAAGATTCCGTAACTAACGGCGAGGTCGTGGGGGCCGGCAGGAAGAGGCCCCGCCCCTCTGACCGGGCAGACGAAGATACGGACGGTGTGATGGAGGCGTTGGCAGAGGACGACGAAGACTACGTCAGTTTCCTTTTCCTCCTCTTTTTCACTCTTGTTTAAAGGAGCAATAAGTACTTTCTAAGTATCAAAACATAATAAACAATTTTTTACGAAAGATTATTTTTACATTTCGTCCGACGTAAAAAAAGTGCAGATCACATGAAACGAAGAGTCAAATTGCTGTGTAGTCCTGAATTAAGCAGATCCCACACATGGAGGTGGTTACGTTTAAAATGTCTATAGATTTGAACAGGATCTGTGAAGCATCCAGACCACTAGGTGTCAGTATAATGGATATTTCATAATGTGAAGAAGAATATTTGGAAAACTGACTTATTGCTCCTTTAACGTGTCTTTTCATTTCGTCACCACGGAAAATGTCTTGACTGGCCAAAACAAAAAGAGCTTTGGCAGAGAACTGGGACAGGTCCTAACTTCCTTATAAGTGGTGAGAAGTGTGTGTGTGTGTGTGTGTGTGTGTGAGTGCATGCACATGCACGTGTGTGCGTGCGTCCTTGGGTATGTGTGTGTGTGTGTGTGTGTGTGTGTGTGTGTGTGCGTGCTGTAGTTGTCACGTCTGCAGCACTGAGCTGTAAGCAGGGTGGGGCTTTGCAGAAACAATGTCAGTGAAGCAACAGGGGAAGCTGTGGGTGTTGTGCAACCCAGATGCTGCTCCTGCCCCAACCCAGATGCTGCTCCTGCCCCAACCCCAGACCCTGCTCCTGCCCCAGACCCTGCTCCTGCCCCAACCCAGACGCTGCTCCTGCCCCAGACGCTGCTCCTGCCCCAGATGCTGCTCCTGCCCCAGACCCTGCTCCTGCCCCAACCCCAGACGCTGCTCCTGCCCCAACCCCAGATGCTGCTCCTGCCCCACACGCTGCTCCTGCTCCTGCCCCACATGCTGCTCCTGCCCCAGACCCTGCTCCTGCCCCAACCCCAGACGCTGCTCCTGCCCCACACGCTGCTCCTGCCCCAACCCCAGACGCTGCTCCTGCCCCAGACTCTGCTCCTGCGCTAACCCCAGACGCTGCTCCTGCCCCGAACTTTTAATGAACTAGACAAAAAACAAAATCAGTAATAAAAACAATAAATATATTAACCAGATAAAGCTTATAGTTATACAGTGCGAGGTGTGGTGAGTGTGTTAGTGTAGGGTGTGTTACTCACTTTCTCTCAGGCAGTGACATGTTGCCACGTATTTTACAGTGAGGAGCTGTTTCCTTCCCCAAGGATAGTTGATCATTTTGTAGACTGGGGTGGGGAGAATTTCTACATTTGCAAATATTGTGAATTATTGTGAATGTTTTGACAGTGGAGGAGAAAGTGCTGTTCTGTCTCCACCACACTCTCTCAGTGACCACACGGTCCTCTCTGCGTGTGTCTACAGCCAGATTGTGGTGACTGAGCCTGTATTTGTCCCTGCTGTGGACCTCTGAGTTAAGTCTAGTCAAGTATTTATATAGCGCTTTTTACAACACATGTTGTCACAAAGCAGCTTTACAATCGTATGGGTCCAGATCCCTAATGAGCAAGCCAGAGGCGACAGTGGCAAGGAAAAACTCCCTAGATGGGGATTAGGAAGAGACCTTGGGAGGACCAAGACTCAGAAGGGAACCCATCCTCCATTGGGCAGCCCAGCTAGTAGAAGTCTGACACTGTAGAGATATTCTGCAAATTTGTTTTCTGTGTTTAGGACCTGATAGAATTTAGAAAGATCGGATATTTAGACCTATAATTTAGAAAGATCAGATATTTAGATCTATAATTTAGAAAGATCTGTAATATTGGATTTTGTTTCATGGTCTTGTTTCATGGTCCCCAGAGTTAAGATATGCTTCTTTGATTTGCTTGATAATTTGGTTAACTATGACTGGATTTTGGCCAGCGGTGCTGGACCAACACACTGCTGTTAGTTAGTCTCAGGACCAGTGGACAGGGGCCTGGGTTTAGGAGTCAGTAGGTTAGTTAATCTCAGGACCAGCTGACAGGGGCCTGGGTTTAGGAGTCAGTAGGTTAGTTAATCTCAGGACCAGCTGACAGGGGCCTGGGTTTATGGTTCAGTAGGTTAGTTAATCTCATGACCAGCTCACAGAGGGGCCTGGGTTTATGGTTCAGTAGATTAGTTAATCTCATGACCAGCTCACAGAGGTGCCTGGGTTTAGGAGTCAGTAGGTTAGTTAATCTCAGGACCAGCTCACAGAGGGGCCTGGGTTTAGGGGTCAGTATGTTAGTTAATCTCAGGACCAGCTGACAGGGGCCTGGGTTTAGGGATCAGTATGTTAGTTAATCTCAGGACCAGCTGACAGGGGCCTGGGTTTAGGGGTCAGTAGGTTAGTTAATCTCATGACCAGCTCACAGAGGGGCCTGGGTTTATGGTTCAGTAGGTTAGTTAATCTCAGGACCAGCTCACAGCTGGGTTAAGGGCTGAGTTCTCGGGGGTTTGAAATGATTCATTTTGTGCCGTATTGCAATTACTGTAATTTAGATGCAGAGAAAATTTGAGAGATCTTTTCTGAATGGGTAGAATCATGCAAATCAGCTGCGCATACATTAGGTGGTGTTTTTCTTTGAACGTTTAGTTCATTTCTGCATAATTCTGCACGTGGGGCCTCTGGGGGATGCTTGTCCCATCTAGTGTCGTCGTGGTTACTGACAGGCCCCCAGTAACTCACTTCCCTACAGCGCAATACGTGTAATGTCCTATTAAAACGCACCATATTTTTAGTCGGTATCTCTATTTTGTTGAATGATTTTATGATCTCCGTAGTTTTTATTTAAGTGCGTTCACTCCTAGATAAAAGTTTCCTGAGGCGCTGATTTCCAGCCTGAGGTAATCACAATGTAATGAATGCTCGAGGGTGGTGTAAGGGTGGTGTTTTCTGCAGTGAAAAGGTGGCTGCTTTCCTGAGACCTGGCGTTTTCCTGGAAGATTACCATCTCGTCCAGATCTCCTGTCCTGGCCTTGTTCTTCTGCCTTAGCCGTTATTCTTTGAGGAACTGAAGCCACAGACCTGCATAGAGCAGAAATGTCACTTCTGTGTTGTTTGGTCCTTGACCAGCACTAAACAACACAGAAGTGACATTAAACAACACATGGGACAAGTGATTGTCCCATGAACACCGCTAACTCACTTCTAGAAATGTTGAAGAGGGTTGCACAGGCTTAATTACTTCTTCTGGATGGTTATGCTGTTTGATTAATGTATGTAGGTTCTAAATATGATCTGTAGTGAAATGAGTTGGTTAAAAGCCAATTTGACCCTTACTCAAGCCACAGTGTTGGTTAAGGAAGGGCCCTTACTCAAGCCACAGTGTTGGTTAAGGAAGGGCCCTTACTCAAGCCACAGTGTTGGTTAAGGAAGGGCCCTTACTCAAGCCACAGTGTTGGTTAAGGAAGGGCCCTTACTCAAGCCACAGTGTTGGTTAAGGAAGGGCCCTTACTCAAGCCACAGTGTTGGTTAAGGAAGGGCCCTTACTCAAGCCACAGTGTTGGTTAAGGAAGGGCCCTTACTCAAGCCACAGTGTTGGTTAAGGAAGGGCCCTTACTCAAGCCACAGTGTTGGTTAAGGAAGGGCCCTTACTCAAGCCACAGTGTTGGTTAAGGAAGGGCCCTTACTCAAGCCACAGTGTTGGTTAAGGAAGGGCCCTTACTCAAGCCACAGTGTTGGTTAAGGGAAGGCCCTTACTCAAGCCACAGTGTTGGTTAAGGAGGGCCCTTACTCAAGCCACAGTGTTGGTTAAGGAAGGGCCCTTACTCAAGCCACAGTGTTGGTTAAGGAAGGGCCCTTACTCAAGCCACAGTGTTGGTTAAGGAAGGGCCCTTACTCAAGCCACAGTGTTGGTTAAGGAAGGACTCTATCCAGGCAGTATTAATATAGCAAAAGAGCTTCCCCGGGTTAGTGGTCACACACAGCTAGGTCGATTGTGGGGTCAGTTCTGTCACCGCTCGTATAGGCTGGGGATATCAGTCCTGTGTTCCAGGCTTCAAGAAAGCAGCGAGGTTCTTGAAGAACCAGATTGCAGTGTTAGTGAGGCACCGTGAACGTCAGGAGAGCAGGCAGGGCCGCGCGGTCTCTTTGGTTTTGGAATGAATCTCCCAGATTTGTGGGATTAATGTCACAATCAAGAGGGTCTGGATTATTTTCGAAGGCTGGTTTGAAACGATTCTTCTCCACTCCTTTTTTCGTGTTTCACGTTTTTTCCGCGCGCCTCGGTTCTGTGTCGGTTCCCGCTTTTAACTTGTGACTCTCTCTGGGTTGTTCATTTGTGTTCAGGCTCTCTCTGCGTCTTTGATTTGTGTTGACACTCTGTCTCAGATTTGTGTTCACTCTCCCCCTTTGGGTCTATGATTTGTGATTTGAGACTCTCTGGGTAACTGATTATTTATGTCTATGTTTATTTAGGTATTGTTTCTTTAATTCCTGTTGTTTTAGTCTGAGCCGAGGTTTATTTGCAATACTAGGTAATGTCATTGATTCCTGTAGTTTGGTAGTAGTCTGGTTCAAGGGTATCTAGAATTCTGACGTATCCACGCTGCTATCTAGGATGTATTCTGTGAACAGCGAAGAGCGTTTTGGATAAGAGTGTCTGCTAAATGCCCCAAAATGTAAATGTGATTGGTAGAATATCAACTAATACAGTCCCCTGTGTGTTGTGTGTTCTGTATCTGTGTGTGTGTGTGTGTGTGTGTGTGTGTCTAACAGGAAGAGAAGGAGAGCAGGAGGCCATTGCGTGGAGCTCCGCGGGGGCGGAGAAGGAGGAGGGGAGATGCAGCCTTGCTCCGACAGAGTGAGTTCCACACAGACGTCCCTAACACACCACAAGGCTCCTCACACTCTAACAAATCCGAACCCTCCACCTGAACCCTTAGCCTCTGAACACATTCTAGACCAACTGTATTTATTCTAGACCAACACAACTGTCCACAGATTGGTGTGATTTAGTAAACATATATCAAACGTGTTTATTCGCCCCTTCCCCCCCCCCCCCACACACACACACACACAGCGGTTCCGTATGGCGGGAAGAAGAAAGCGTGGTGCTGGGCGTCCTACCTGGAGCAGAACAGAGCCGTCGCTGCTCCAAGTAAACTCTTCAAAGAGGTAAGAGAACTGTGTACTAGCACCATGACAGAGTGTCTGAGAGTCTTATAAGGGCTGGTTAGCTGGTCACAGTGCTTTATAAGGGCTGGTTAGCTGGTCCCAGTGTTTTATAAGGGCTGGTTAGCTGGTCAATGTGCTTTACAGTATAAGGGCTGGTTAGCTGGTCAATGTGCTTTACAGTATAAGGGCTGGTTAGCTGGTCCCAGTGTTTTATAAGGGCTGGTTAGCTGGTCGTTGTGCTTTATAAGGGCTGGTTAGCTGGTCGTTGTGCTTTATAAGGGCTGGTTAGCTGGTCGTTGTGCTTTATAAGGGCTGGTTAGCTGGTCAGTGTGTTTTATAAGGGCTGGTTAGCTGGTCAGTGTGCTTTATAAGGGCTGGTTAGCTGGTCGTTGTGCTTTATAAGGGCTGGTTAGCTGGTCCCAGTGCTTTATAAGGGCTGGTTAGCTGGTCGTTGTGCTTTATAAGGGCTGGTTAGCTGGTCGTTGTGCTTTATAAGGGCTGGTTAGCTGGTCACAGTGCTTTATAAGGGCTGGTAAGCTGGTCGTTGTGCTTTATAAGGGCTGGTTAGCTGGTCCCAGTGTTTTATAAGGGCTGGTTAGCTGGTCGTTGTGCTTTATAAGGGCTGGTTAGCTGGTCCCAGTGTTTTATAAGGGCTGGTTAGCTGGTCGTTGTGCTTTATAAGGGCTGGTTAGCTGGTCCCAGTGCTTTATAAGGGCTGGTTAGCTGGTCCCAGTGCTTTATAAGGGCTTGTTAGCTGGTCGTTGTGCTTTATAAGGGCTGGTTAGCTGGTCCCAGTGCTTTATAAGGGCTGGTTAGCTGGTCCCAGTGCTTTATAAGGGCTGGTTAGCTGGTCAGTGTGCTTTATAAGGGCTGGTTAGCTGGTCAGTGTGCTTTATAAGGGCTGGTTAGCTGGTCAGTGTGCTTTATAAGGGCTGGTTAGCTGGTCGTTGTGCTTTATAAGGGCTGGTTAGCTGTGTGTGTGTGTGTGTGTGTGTGTGTGTGTGTGTGTGTGTGTGTGTGTGTGTGTGTGTGTGTGTGTGTGTGTGTGTGTGTGTGTGTGTGTGTGTGTGTGTGTGTGTGTGTGTGTGTGTGTGTGTGTGTGTGTGTGTGTGTGTGTGTGTGTGTGTGTGTGTGTGTGTGTGTGTGTGTGTGTGTCTGTGTGTGTGTGTGTGTGTGTGTGTGTGTGTGTGTGTGTGTGTGTGTGTGTGTGTGTGTGTGTGTGTGTGTGTGTGTGTGTGTGTGTGTGTGTGTGTGTGTGTGTGTGTGTGTGTGTGTGTGTGTGTGTGTGTGTGTGTGTGTGTGTGTGTGTGTGTGTGTGTGTGTGTGTGTGTGTGTGTGTGTGTGTGTGTGTGTGTGTGTGTGTGTGTGTGTGTCTGTGTGTGTGTGTGTGTGTGTGTGTGTGTGTGTGTGTGTATGCTGCTGCAGTATCAGTCGCTCCCCCAGAATAAGAATGGTTTCAGAGTGGCCATGAGGCTGGAGGGCATAGACCCAGAGCATCCCTCCATGTACTGCGTCCTCTCCGTCGCCGAGGTAACCACCAGCATCTCTGTTTTGTTTTGTTTTGTTTTGTTTTGTTTTAAAGGAAACGGTACACACACTCAACAAAGGTTAAGTGGCACTACACAAACTACACAGTGGCACTACACTACACACATGCAAGATGAGTTGAATAAACACCAGCTTCCACTGTTAAAAGATCAGACCCTTGTAATAAGGACTCTGTCCACGCCTGCTATCGCTGTTATCGGGAACTTCCTGCGCAGCTCCGACGAGATGGCCGGCCTGGCTCAAAACTCCCTCAGAATAGGCAAGCATGCTGTGTTTGTCAGTACGGGGTTTCCCGGTCCAGTCCTCAGGGAGGGAGGCCCACGCAGCCTGGCTCGTCTCCTAGCGCCACTGTGGCTCGTCTCCTAGCGCCAGTGTGGCTCGTCTCCTAGCTCCACTGTGGCTCGTCTCCTAGCGCCACTGTGGCTCGTCTCCTAGCGCCAGTGTGGCTCGTTTCCTAGCGCCACTGTGGCTCGTCTCCTAGCGCCACTGTGGCCAGGAGTTTGGTGCTCTGGGGTGCTTGGTTCTGGAACGCGGAGAGCTGTCAGAGTGGGAACGTGGGTGTGTGTGTGTGTGTGTGTGTGTGTGTGTGTGTGTGTGAGGGTCCCTCGGGACTGGACGGGTAGGAGACACGGTAGGAGACACGTAGGAGGTAGGAGACACGGCCTCGTCTCCGTCTCCAGACGGCCGTCTCGGGCCTGCTGCCGGTTCGGAAACTCGGACAGCGTGCTGACACGTCACCCCAGGGCGAATACGCTGTACCGCTGTGCGTGTGCCGCCGTCCTCCTAAGCGTAGTGAGCTGATGGGACGGTTAGTGTGGATTTCAACACTCCCCCCATCGCCTGCCATCAAAGCTGGCGAGAGAAGGTCTGCAGGAACCCCGTGTAGATGTTTCCAGCCCTCCTCCTCTTGCCCTGTTTGTTTTTAGTCAGCTCTTCTCCAGCTCCTTCTTAGCCTCTGATCTTCTCTGCCGCCTCTCGTCGGTTCCACCGCCGTTGCCCACCTCCCCGGAATAGATCTGGTCAGAAACCGACCGGCGATGAGGGATTCGGAAGGTGGCTGGTTGGTTCTGCGTAGCATCGTGTGGTCTGTAGACTTCAAAGTGCAGACGTCTGTAGACAGCAGAGTACAGATGTCATAGTAGGTGTGGAGGTGTGTTTCTAATACAGTGGGCGTGAGGGATAATGTGTGCTGCTTATCTTTGGGGAAAAAGTGCATTTGTACCTGGGATTTGATACGGTTCACACTTCCGACTGTGGGTGTATTTATTGCGTGTGTGTTCCATGTTTCCAGGTGTGTGGCCACAGAATCCGCCTGCACTTTGATAAGTACTCCGACTGCTATGATTTCTGGGTGAACTCCAACTCTCCCGATATCCACCCTGTGGGCTGGTGTGAGAAAACAGGTCACAAGCTGCACCCTCCTAAAGGTACTGGACCGGTCCACTGCATGATCCTGGGAGGGGGGGGAATGGGCACTGGACCACTCCATTGTGGGGGGAGTGAGTGGGTCATTTTAACCTGTAAAATATAAATGTGGCAGTTTGTCTGTGGTTTGAACACGCGTGTTTAAGCATTCAGGTTTGAGGTGTAGGGATGAAGGATATAGTGCATCATCCAGTACTTTCAGCCACTCGGACTTAACACCGAACTCCTGCAGCCATAGCAACAGTTCAGATTCTCCAGAGAATGTGCCATTAGTAAGGCGGAAGCAAACCATGCTTTTCTCCGGAAGTGAATCTCAAAGCAAAAGCTCCTTGCAGTGAGAAGCTCAGTGCATCTTTCTCCAATCTGTCAAACGCATCTGTCGAATCTGTCGCCAACGCGAGTCGCCCAATCCGAAATCGGACAGTGTTAGTGTGAAGAGAGTGTTCCAAGAACTGTAAGAAACAGGAGTTTGGCTCTTTTTAGGCAGTTATATTACTCTCATCTCTCAGTGTGGAAAAAAAGAAGTAATATTAGCGATATCCAGTTGCTCCCTGCTTTATAATACCTCTTCACCAGCATACAGAGACCTCATGGAGGACGTTTCAGATGTCATTGGGGTGAGATTGATGGTCAGCTGTATGTAATTTTAAAAATAAATCGGTACAAATTCAAATGACAACATCTTCTATTATCGTCTCCATTATGCTATAAGAATAAACTACAAAAAATATTCTTATATATTGCCATGACATCCAAAATTCAAAAAACCCCAGATGGATTTAAAAAAAAAAAACGGACTGGGTGCTAAGACTGAGCGCTGAGGTTAAAGGTCAGGAGGGTAAAGGTGAGCGTTCGGTGTGCTGTGTTCGTGTTGCTGCAGGGCTGAAGGGCGAGGTGTTCAGCTGGTGCTCCTACCTGAAGACGATGAAGATGCAGGCGGCCCCAAAAGCGCTTTTCGACAACCAGAACGCCGTGAGTGGGCAGCGCTAGCGGCAGGCGTCGGGCTCTGGCCTGTTTACACACACACACACACACACACACACACACCTTTATGTGGGCATGAACAATGAACACAACGTCCGTGCTGTTTTAAAGGGTCGGGGCATGTGGGCACCTTTTCTTCCAGCCTCTGTCTCCCTCTGTAAGGCTGCCGCTGTGTGTGTGTGTGTGTGTGTGTGTGTGTTATACACGTGTATGTGTGTGTATTCAAGTAAACCTATGAAACCAGGCAGGGCTCAGTACTGAATGTTGACTGGTTCCATTAGGCTCTGACAAAATCGTGTAAACAGCTACCCACAAGCCCCTGAACCACGCCGGAATAGTCCCCTGTCAGCGCATCGGCACTGTCAGTTATGTTTATGTGTGACTGCAGTAGGTTATGAAACTGAAACAAATAATAAACCTGAAAGTAAAGCTGGAAACATAGTGTGTATTTGCAGGAACTTGACAAATGAATATAAATGGAAGGGTAATTATGTTGTGTGTGTGTGTGTGTGTGTGTGTGTGCGTGTGTTTGTTTCCCAGACGGTCACACCTTTAGGCTTCCGGATTGGGATGAAACTCGAGGCAGTCGATAAGAAAAATCCCTCATTCATCTGTGTTGCCACGGTTACGGATATGGTGGACAGCCGTTTCCTGGTCCATTTCGATGACTGGGACGAGAGCTACGACTACTGGTAGAGTAAAGCTAACGGTGGCCACGCCCCTTTAGGCTAACAATGACCACACCCCCTCCTGTAGATAAAAGAGTAAAGCTAACGGTGGCCACGCCCCTTTAGGCTAACGACGACCACACCCCCTCCTGTAGATAAAAGGCTAACGGTGGCCACGCCCCTTTAGGCTAACAATGACCACACCCCCTCCTGCAGATAAAAGAGTAAAGCTAACGGTGGCCACGCCCCTTTAGGCTAACAATGACCACACCCCCTCCTGTAGATAAAAGAGTAAAGCTAACGGTGGCCACGCCCCTTTAGGCTAACAATGACCACACCCCCTCCTGTAGATAAAAGAGTAAAGCTAACGGTGGCCACGCCCCTTTAGGCTAACGACGACCACACCCCCTCCTGCAGATAAAAGAGTAAAGCTAATGGTGGCCACGCCCCTTTAGGCTAACAATGACCACACCCCCCTGTAGATAAAAGAGTAAAGCTAACGGTGGCCACGCCCTTTAGGCTAACGACGACCACACCCCCTCCTGTAGATAAAAGAGTAAAGCTAACGGTGGCCACGCCCCTTTAGGCTAACGACGACCACACCCCCTCCTGCAGATAAAAGAGTAAAGCTAACGGTGGCCACGCCCCTTTAGGCTAACGACGACCACACCTCCTCCTGCAGATAAAAGAGTAAAGCTAACGGTGGCCACGCCCCTTTAGGCTAACGATGACCACACCCCCTCCTGCAGATAAAAGAGTAAACCTAACGGTGGCCACGCCCCTTTAGGCTAACGATGACCACACCCCCTCCTGCAGATAACACACTGGACTTTTAAACTCGCTGTCAGTGCAGTTTTGCTAGCAGAAGTCATAAACATAACAATTCTCATAAATTACTAATACATATATACAGTTACCCATGTTAGTTAGTGATGTTTTACAGTACAGATTGGGAATGTCTTAAATAAGAAGAGAGCTGATTAATTAAAGCTGAACGTGATAGAGGTGTGTGTGTGTGTTTGGGTGTGTGTTTGTGTGTGTGTGCACGTGTATGAGTGTGTATTGGTGTTTTGGAGTATATGTGTGAGTGATTTTTGTTGAGTGCTTTTGCATGTAGTTGAATTATTAAATGTAGTATATAATATAAATAACCATAATTGACAAATGGTGTTTTCTCTCACTAGCTCTCTAAGTCTTTTATCTCTGTCATTCTGTCTCGGTGACATGTTGTGTCATAGAAAAGGGTGTGTCGAAAAACACAATCATGTCTGTCCACTGATCCCATACACACGGGCTGTGTGAGGTGTGGCATAAACGAAGGAGTGAATTTTACATTTATATAGTGCCTTTCGAGATGCGTGAGCAGATACCAGAAGAAACTGGCAGGTCTCCTCCATTAGCAAAGCAAAGAGACTCGTTCCTTGTAGCCGCCAACTGGAGAAGCTGTTGGACAGTACCAGACAGGTTCTGTAACAGTTCTGTAACTGTTTATGTCCATCTACTGTTGGACAGTACCAGACAGGTTCTGTAACAGTTCTGTAACTGTTTATGTCCATCTACTGTTGGACAGTACCAGACAGGTTCTGTAACAGTTCTGTAACTGTTACATATCTGTCTACTGCCATACAGGTGTGGTTCAAGACCCACTGTATCCCACAATGCACTGCCAATATCAGATTTTCCAATATATTCCTGTTTCTTTTCGGCTAAGATCTGATAATCAGATCAGCAGATTGTACTGGTTGTTTAATCACCGTTTGGTTATGTTCTCAGTGTACTGAGGGGGGGGGGGGGGTTGTTGTGTGTGAGGGCAGGTTGGTTGTGTTCTCCATGTGCTGGTGGGCCTGCCCCTATGTCTTGGTTATTTTTCCGTTAATGATTATTAAAAACAAATTTCTTCACAAATCTCACACGAGAGACTCCAAAATGAATCTCGTTCTTCTTTATTGCTATAATCTTGGGCGTTTTGGGAACCCAGTAAATGAGGTTTGTTTGTTTTCATTTGTAGGTGTGATGCAACAAGTCCATACATCCATCCGATTGGCTGGTGTCAGGAGAATGGCAAGACCCTGACCACACCCCCAGGTGATGTCACAGTAAATACGCTTTTTTTGGTGGCATAAACAAAACCACGCATGCTGCAGGCAGTGGTAGCTAGGGTTAGGGCTAGGGCTAGGGCTAGGGCTAGGGCTAGGGTTTAGGGTTTAGGGTTTAGGGCTAGGGCTAGGGTTAGGGCTAGGGCTAGGGTTAGGGCTAGGGTTAGGGTTTAGGGTTTAGGGTTTAGCCAGCTACCTGTCAGCCATCTCTGAGGCGTTCAAGCTTCATTCATTCAAATGAGATTCTGCTGACTTTGTTAGACGTGTTAGATTGCAGATTTTCGGAACGCTCCGTATGTGCAACGGTAGCCGTCAGGTTGCAGCGCGCTTTAGTCAGCTGGCTTGGCTCCTGGTTCAGATACCACGAGCATCTGTTCCACACACGGCCGTCCAGACCTGCACTCTATGGGTCCACACCGCCTTTGCTTAGGTGTGACGTAAGGACCGAAGTTCCTACAAGACCTGTGGAGTTTGACAGTTCGGTGCCAGAAGTAAACGTCCTCTCCGGGATTTTGTTCCAACCGCTTTGCTAGTGAGCTGACGGCAGTTGGCAGGACCATTAGTGAAACCACAGCAGGACTCTCGGAACCTCAATTTCCGGCCCATTGGGTTTGGTCCTGTGAGCGCACGTTAGTAGCCACCCGTCCCCAACGGTTCCTGATGGGATGGGTGTGTGAGAGATGTGTGTGTGTGTGTGTGTGTGGCTTTATGATCACACCTGACGTGTGCGTGTGAGAGATGTGTGTGACGCAAGGCTTGTGTCATGTGCATGGCGTGTTCTATAGGTTACCATGACAGCGGGAGCTTCTCCTGGGAGAGGTACCTGGAGGAGACTGGATCGTTACCTGCTCCTGCTCGCGCCTTCAAAGCGGTAAGAGTGGTGTGTGTGTGTTTGTGTGTGTGTGTGTGTGTGTGTGTGTGTGTTTGTGTTTACGTGTGTCTCTAAAACTTCCAGAACAAAAAACTTCCAGAAACTTTGCCACCGTGCTGTAGGATATGTGCATACACGATGTACACACACACACACACACACACAGTATCTATCTCTTCTTTGGCCCTTTTTCTTTTACCATTACATGTTTCTTACTCTCCCTATTTTTTCGCACCTTCCCTGTCCCTCCCTCCCTCTCTCCCTCTCACTCCCCCTCTCTCCCTCTGTCCCCCTCTCCCCCTCTCTCCCTCTTCCTCTTCCTCTCTCTCCCCCTCTCTCCCTCTCCCCCTCTCTCCCTCTCTCCCTCTCTCCCTCTCTCTCCTCTCTCCCTCTCTCTCTCTCTCTCTCCCCCTCTCTCCCTCTCTCTCCCCCTCTCTCCCTCTCTCTCCCTCCCTCTCCATGTGCAGAAGCCTCCCCACAGTTTCCAGGTGAATATGAAGCTGGAGGTGGTAGATAAGAGGAACCCCATGCTGGTGCGAGTGGCTACAGTCGTGGACCGAGATGACCACAGGATAAAGGTACATGCGTTAACACTGCATTTACATGCTGTTTACATCTCATTTGCATGCTATTAAGATGCTATTAACATGGCAATAACTTTGCAGTAACTTTGTAGCATCCTTACACACACTGCATTCACTGTAAGTCTGTAAGTGTTAACTTTACATTCTACATCTACAAGAATATTTAACATTTACACTCTAGTTGCAAAACTGACCTCAGAGATGCGACTTGGTTCTGACTGTTATGCTAATGTAACCTACAGCTAGCCGGTTAGTAGGCAGTTAATAAGAATATATGTGTGCAATAATAACCCTGTGCTAGCTCTGTGCTCACTGCAGTGTAGTTATAAGGCCTCGCTGGTGTCCTGTTAACGGCTCTCGGGTTCCTAACGCTCGCTGAACGGCTGGTTAGCACCGCCGAGGTTACAACCGCCCGGCGCCTCTTGGAATCTCGGGAATATGTTTGGATTATTTATTAGTTCAATCTGAAAAGTTGGTTTTACTGGGCCGCGTTGGTTTTACTTGTGCTTCTTGAGCACACACAGCTGCCTCTAAATCGCTCCTGTCGGCTGTTGACGATGACATTGTGTGATGTAGTGTTGTAGAGTGTGTGTGTGTCTGTCTGTGTATCCATGTAGAATGAGTGTGTGTGTGTGTGTGTGTGTGTGTGTGAGTCACATGTCCCCCTCTCCCTCTCAGGTTCTTTGACAAAAAGATTAACCAAGTTTTTATGGCAGTTATTGTGGGTGTAATTACACATCTTGGCCCCAAGGGGGCAGCAGCACCTTCACAGGTTTTTCTCACCTTCCCTCTCTGTGTTCTGTCAGTCTCTCACCTCCTGCTGATACATTCTGGTGTTCCTGTCTTTCTCTCTCAGCATCCCTCTATCTTCCCATCTCATCTTTTGCATCTGTCTATCAGTGGTCTCCAAGGAGACCCGTTGGCTTCCTAAAGACGTTATGTCTTCTGGGTCCTAGTTCTCAAACCTCCTGCCACCTCCTCCCTGATTTGACCTGACCGATCTGACGCCTCTCAACGCGTTTTCACCACGTGCCTGACACACCTGTCCACGGCGACTTGCATTAGTACTTCACGTGGACCTCGTGGTTGCCTTCAGTCATGATGATGATGATGATGGTGATGATGATGGTGACGAGAGGTTGTGCGTCTGGCACAGGAGCCACAGATTCTCTCATGTTTAACTGTCACAGGACCTCAGTGGCTCTGATGTGTGTGTGTGTGTGTGTGTGTGTGTGTGTGTGTGTGTGTGTGTGTGTGTGTGTGTGTGTGTGTGTGTGTGTGTGTGTGCGTGTGTGTGTGTGTGTGTGTGTGCGTGTGTGTGCGTGCGTGTGTGCGTGCGCGTGCGCGTGCGTGTGCGTGCGTGCGTGCGTGCGTGCGTGCGTGTGTGCGTGTGCGTGTGCGTGTGTGTGTGTGTGTGTGTGTGGGGTGAATTTGAGCCTTGCTCTGCACTTTGGCGCGTCTGAACTGGCAGCTCTGTGGATTTACTCCCACTGCATGTATAACGTGACCTTACCGCCGAAGAAGCACTAAGTGACCTTGAAGGAGAAGAAGGCGTGTCAGCACTTCTCCGGGAGAGGAGCCCCCCGTCCCCCCGTGGGTCGGAGCGAGGGAGGAGAGAGGTGGGGAGAAGGAGGGAGGGATGACGAGAGAGATGAAGGGATGAAGACAAGAGAGAGAAACAATGACTACAGAGGGATTAGTGCAGAGATACCAGATGGGAATTATTAAACATGCCTGTCACACACTCTCTCTTACCCTCACACTCTCTCTCTGTGGCTCAGTCTTTCAAACACACTCTCTCACACACAAACACCTACGCACTCTATCATACACACACCCCACTCCTCTCCAGCCTGTTACACACACACACACACACACATGTGCACACACTGTTTCTCTCCAGCTTGTCACACACTCGCACAGACAAACCTGCATCTCTTTAGCCTGTTAAACACACATTCACAATCACACCAGGTTTCTCTCCAGCCTGTTATACACACACACACACACACACACACTCACTTATGTTGAATCTAGCCATGTTTAACCTGTGCTGACAAAGCTCATTAGTTACCTGAGGAGGTCACAGGTCAAGTTAGTTGAACAGACGACACTGAGTAAACTAAAGCTATTGGGCTTAAGACAGTATCTGATTAACCTCCTGGGATAAGTGGCTTAAGACAGTGTCTGATTACCCTCCTGGGATAAGTGGCTTAAGACAGTGTCTGATTACCCTCCTGGTCTGTGCAGGTTAAGACAGTATGTGATTACCCTCCTGGCCCGTGAGTGTCTGACTCCCCTCACAGGCGATACACTTGGTTCACCGCGCTTCCTTCCATATTCACCGACTTGCCTGAATCCTCGTCCAATAAAACAGCTCTAAGGGTTATAGCTACTCCGTGTTCCCCAGAGAGCAATGGGCGATTGACCAAGCGTAACCCGACCTCCGTCTGAATCTCTGCACAGCCGGCGAGCTTTCGTTGTCACGGCGGCGCCAGGGTTCGGCTTTTCATCTGCAGGCTTTTATGGATTTGTTCTGTAATTACAAGGTCGTGTAACGGAGCGTTCGTGAGGTCACCGGGCATTCCGGAACATTCCAGCCCTTCAATTAATTAGCATCCTATGTTTTTAACTGGGATTCACTCATCCACTGGGGGGGGTTGTTGGTTGTTTTGTTTGATTAGGTGTGTCGATTAGGTTTATTTGAAATTATTTTCATCACTGCTCAGTTTTAAAATGAATGAACATGCACTTTAAAGACTTGTTTGATTGGTTTGTTCAAGTGGTTGATGGTTACTGATTGGCTAGACGTGAGGTTGACAGTGTAAGGACACTGTAAGTGCAAACACAGATAACGTGGTAGAGTAAGTGGCTAGTGTAGTAGCCATTCATACAGACTGTTTTTACATAGCAAACTTCAATACCAGCGCAGAATCATCAGACTGCGAAACGTGAGTGTGTGAATTACCCTATTAAGTCATGTTAAGCTCTTAACTACTGGAGAACATCGCACAACCTGTCCTCAAAGTCGACGACACACACACACATTCCGTCGACGAGGCATCGGTAAGCCACACCGATGAGAAGTGTAGTGCACCTTCCTGTGTGTGTGTGTGTGACGAGTGCATCTTCTGGGTCTGTCTCAGGTTCACTTCGATGGATGGATGGACGAGTATGACTACTGGACTGACACGGACAGCCCGGATATCCATCCTGCTGGGTGGTGCGCCAAAACGGGACACCCCGTGCAGCCACCAATCAGTGAGTTGGACATTTCACACAGCTCCTCCCATTTCAACCGTGTTACAGTATTTCACGCAGCACTTCATGCGACTGCATGTCAAACGCGGCGATTACCCCCCCCCCCGAGAGCGACGTTTAACGGCACGCTTCATGTTACATTACACCAGACTGTTGCGATTCCGTTGATGTGGAGAGCGCGTGCCGGGAGCGCGGCCGTAAGCCGAGCACGGGTTCTGATTGGCCGACGCGCCTCTGGGTCAGTGGCTTTGGAAAGGGAGCAAATGCGACGGGCGCTGCGCCGTGTGCCGTTTCAGCTCGGCGTCTCTGTGTGTCGTCCACCTCTTCGCTTGTCTGTCGTCTGCCGGTCTCGCCCGCATTTCAGTCCAGAACCAGTGCTGACATAGCCAGGGAAGGTATGGCTCGCTCACAAGAGGTGGAGAGAGGAGGAGGGAGAGAAAGGGAGAGATGGTGTTACAGGGAGAGAAAAGGAAGGATGTGGAGAGAGGGAAAAGACACAAAGAGGGCAACAGAGACGGAAATGAGACGAGAGAAACACGCTGAGAAGGAATGAAGAGGTGGAGATCTCTTCAGGGGTGTGGTGTGTGTGAAGATGGGGCTGATGGTTGGGTGTGGTGTGGTTATGTTCGTGCTCGGGGTGGGTGTAGTGTGGTTGTGTTGGTGCTCAGGGTAGGTGTAGCATGGTGTTGGTGCTCAGGGTGGGTGTAGTGTGGTGTTAGTGTTCAGGTTGGGTGTGGTTGTGTTGGTGCTCAGGTTGAGTGTAATATGGTTGTGTCAGTGTTCAGGTTGGGTGTGGTGTGGATTGTATTAGTGCTGAGGGTGGGTGTAGTATGGTGTTAGTGCTGAGGGTGGGTGTAGTGTGGTGTTAGTGCTGAGGGTGGGTGTAGTGTGGTGTTAGTGCTGAGGGTGGGTGTAGTGTGGTGTTAGTGCTGAGGGTGGGTGTAGTGTGGTGTTAGTGCTGAGGGTGGGTGTAGTGTGGTGTAAGTGTGGTGTGGTGTGGTGTTAGTGCTGAGGGTGGGTGTGGTGTGGTGTTAGTGCTGAGGGTGGGTGTAGTATGGTGTAAGTGCTGAGGGTGGTATGGTGTTAGTGCTGAGGGTGGGGTGTGGTGTGGTGCTGGTGCGGGTGGGTGGGTGTGGTGTGTGGTGTTAGTGCTGAGGGTGGGTGTGGTGTGTGTGTGTGGTGTTAGTGCTGAGGGTGGGTGTAGTGTGGTGTTAGTGCTGAGGGTGGGTGTAGTGTGGTGTTGGTGCTGAGGGTGGGTGTAGTGTGGTGCTGGTGCTGAGGGTGGGTGTAGTGTGGTGTTAGTGCTGAGGGTGGGTGTGGTGTGTAGTGCTGAGGGTGGGGTGTGTGGTGCTGTAGTGCTGAGGGTGGTGTAGGTGGTGGGTGCTGAGGGTGGTTAGTGCTGAGGGTGGGTGTGGTGTGGTGTTAGTGCTGAGGGTGGGTGTGAGGGTGGGTGTAGTGTGGTGTTAGTGCTGAGGGTGGGTGTAGTGTGGTGTAAGTGCTGAGGGTGGGTGTAGTGTGGTGTGTAAGTGCTGAGGGTGGGTGTAGTGTGTGTAAGTGCTGAGGGTGGGTGTAGTGTGGTGCTGAGGGTGGGTGTAGTGTGGTGTTAGTGCTGAGGGTGGGTGGTGTGGTGTTAGTGTGGTGGTGGTGCTGAGGGTGGGTGTAGTGTGGTGGTGGTGCTGAGGGTGGGTGTAGTATGGTGTTAGTGCTGAGGGTGGGTGTAGTGTGGTGTTAGTGCTGAGGGTGGGGTGGTGCTGAGGTTAGTGCTGAGGGTGGGTGTAGTATGGTGTAGTGTGCTGAGGGTGGGTGTAGTATGGTGTAAGTGCTGAGGGTGGGTGTGGTGTGGTGTGGTGTTAGTGCTGAGGGTGGGTGTAGTGTGGTGCTGGTGCTGAGGGTGGGTGTAGTGTGGTGTTAGTGCTGAGGGTGGGTGTAGTATGGTGTAAGTGCTGAGGGTGGGTGTAGTGTGGTGTTAGTGCTGAGGGTGGGTGTAGTATGGTGTAAGTGCTGAGGGTGGGTGTAGCACCCTGAGGGTGTGTAAAACTTTCTCACAGATACTCTTTCTTCTAATCCCCCCCATCTCACTCACTCTATTACCATCTCCATGGTAACATAGAATAGTGCAGAATGTAGAATGAAACATCTTGCCTGTTCATGGGGGGAGCAGAGAGAGAGAGAGAGACAGAGAGAGGGAGGGGGGAATAGAAAGGAAGAGAGGGGGGAGAGAGAGAAGAAGAGATAGGAAGAGAGAAAGAGGAAGATAGAGAGGGGAAGATAGAGGTGAGAAGATAGAGAGGAGAAGAGATAGGAAGAGAGAGAAAGGGGGAAGAGATAGAGAGGGAGAGGGAGATAGATGAAGAGGAAGAAAAAGTGAAATATGAAGATATAGAAAGGAAGAGAGATAGAGGTATAGGAAGAAAGGAAGAGTGAGAAGGACTGAGGAAATGAGGGAAAATATGGAGAGGGAGAGATGCATAGAGGGGCATGTGAAAGAGGAGAGGAGAGAGGGAGAGATAAAGAGAGAGGAGTTAATAGAGGGGGAGAGAGAGGGGGGGGATCTGTGGGCAGTAATGCCAGTTTTCTTGTATATGTTGCATAATTGAGCGTATGGTCTTTTCATGAATTTGCATAAAGTACTGTCCACACCTGCCTATGTATTATATAAGAAACATATTTACCTGGTGATAAATGGACATATTATTTCCAGAAGAGTAAAAGTGGAATAAAAGGGCCTTTTTTCCCATTTCTACACAAAGACACTGAGAACAGAACAGCTTGTGCACAGAGCCGATATACAATCCGCAGACACTCTGCTGCTTCTGCTCATCTGTGGCTGGTCTGGTCTTCAGCTGTCGTCCTTCACTGCGGGAATCTCCGTCGGCTCCACACGCTCCACCGCAGTCCAGTTCTGTCAGATCCACATCTCACTACGGGGGGTGACTGGGGTCTTGTGCCTCAGTCTGGACTCGGGACTACCGTAGCCGTCACTCGCTGCACCTGTCTGGACCCCGGTCACGGTCGGGGGGCCGTTTGGTGGCACATACAGCATGTGTGGAGGTCACTGTTGCCCTCTGTCACCCCCTGCAGGTGCTCAGGACATGTTTGAGTCATCAGAGCAAGGGGGTTGTCCTACGCTTGGCTGCAAAGGCATCGGACACATCAAAGGAGCCCGGTATTCTGGACACCACAGGTGCGTGAGTGTGTGTGTGAGTGTGTGTCTGTGCGTGTGTCCATGTGCGTGTGTGTTTCTCCGTTACACTAACGGTAAGTTAAATGTGTAACATAAGTATAATATAAGGTATTTGTCAGAATTACAGCTATCCTGCTATGACTGATTGTGTTCAGTGCTGTGACACACATCGTTAGATGCTTGAACTCATCACCACGGCTTTCAGGAGCCAAAGCGTCTGTGTGTGAGGAGAGCCGTGCAGTGCCAGGGCCCTCCTGCAGGGGGCGTGAGGAGCATGTGTGTGTGTGTGAGAGTGTGGGTGGAGGCTCTGGTCCTCTCCACCCTGCCTAACCCCCCCCCCTACAAGCATCAGGACGGAAAGGGGCGGGGACAGACAAGCTAGAAAGACGAGAGTGTGAAGTCAGGTGATAGAGGAACAGACGGAGTGAGAGAGAGTGTGAGGGAGAGAGAGAGAACGTGGGGAAATGAAAGCGAAAGTGAGAGAGAGAGAAAAGAGAGATAAGGAAGAGTGGTAGTGAGAAGAGAGAAAAGTTCTGAAATTCTGGCTGCATCTAAATCACAATACAACACATTTCAGCCCTGAGGGCTTAGCCCTAAACCCAAGCTGGTCCTGAGATCAATTAACCCAGCAACTGCAACCTCAGACCCTATACTGAGAATACAGATTACTGGAATGTCTCTACAGTGTCAGAGGTCCACAGCAGAGACAGATATTCACCAAGTACAGGCTCAGTGACATGGAGACATGCAGATACAATACAAACACTCCTGTCCAGAGAGAGAAGACCGTGTGGTCACTGAGAGAGCGCTGTGGTGGACACAGAACAGAACTTTCTCCTCCACTTGTCAAACAAAAACCCAGACTTACCAAAAAAATCACAATAAAATAGTGTAAAAGTAAAAGCGTGTACTTCTGAATGTAGAAATTCTCCCCCCCCCCCCTCAGTCGACAAAATGACCAACTATCCTTGGGGAAGGAAACAGCTCCTCACTGTAAAATACGTGACAACATGTCACTGCCTGAGAGAAAGTGAGTAACACACACTACACTAACACACTCACCACACCTCACACTGTATAATAATCTTTATGCCATTAATACATTTACTAGTTTTATTACTGATGTTGTTTTTTTTCTATTTGATTATAATTAATCACTTCATTTACCATGTCTAATCCTGTTGTTTCTTGTTACTAGAGCTGTGAATATTGTCATTATCCTTAAAACATTAGTTATTTCCACATTACAGTTATTGCTTTGGCAAAATTGTACCTGATACCATCGTGCCAATAAAGCTACCCTGAATTGACAAAAAAACACAGAGAGAGAGAAACAGAGCCATAGACTGACACTGAGTGAAATTTTTTGTTGGGATTACGGAGGCGATCCCACTATCGTGGCCTTGTGAGACTTTGTTCTGTTCCTTTTGGTCTACTTCTCTCTGTCGGCTTGTGAACACAGTGTGACAGTATGACTGAAATGGCTTTGTGTTGACAAGAGATCAGTTCACATACCAGATCTGTCTTTATGAGAAACAGGAGGAGCAATACCGGGAGAATATTACTGGAGTGTGTGTGTGTGTGTGTGTGTGTGTGATACAGAGAAAGGGAGTATATGTATTCAGACTTGCCTTTCCTCACACTCCTGTTCCTGTGCCAGTGCTGTATTTTATTTGTATGCTAATCTGTTTGTCTGTAAAGACAAACATCCTCTTCGTCTCTCTCTTGTGGGGATCAGCACAAACACCCTCCTCTTCCTCATTAGCCACCCAGGTGTCCTTCACGGCAAAGCCCACACCTATGGCGGATTCACACCCAAACCTTTCCATCTGGGATTTGCAGTATTGAGAGGCTTAGAGCGAGAAACTCCCGTTAAGTGGAAGGTTTATGGAAATATCAGTAGCTTTTTGTTGGGTCCTGTGAGCTTATTAGCATGTTATTAGCATATTGCATATTAGCTTCCTCCCACTTTCCTTCCTTCGCAGTAACGCTGACAGTTTTCGCATAGTGCAGAGATAGCTTCGAATGTTTGCAATGTTTCAAACACTTAATTGTGTCTGCTCCCTTCTAAAATTGCTCAGAAGACATTCTTTGTAGAAAGGTTTTTCATTTAGACAAGAATAAAATCACTGATGTTTTGTACAAGCAGAATAATCACATAATTACAGCACTCACTGATGATCATTGATCTAGAACTTGCGTACTGTAATTTAAGATAAAGTGGTACGAGTCGCCTTTATTTCGGTTATTTTGTTCTCTGATGCTCTAATACTGTCTACTTTCTGTGTGTGTGTGTGTGTGTGTGTGTCTGTCTCCAGTGCGGTTGGCTGCCCATACTCCGACATCAACATCAATAAGGAATCGGTTCTGCCGGACCGGCTGAGTGGCGAGATGCCAGGCTCAGGGGTGGGCCGGCCACGCCGGGCCGACACTAACCCAGCCACACCCCCAGACCCACAGGAGTGAGTGTCTCCCCCTGATCTCCCTCCTGTCTCTGCAAGTGGGTGCGATTGGCTGTTGCTGATGAGAATGAACGTGATTGGCTGTCGTCGATGGGTGAGGACATGATTGGCTGTAGTGGATGTGTGAGGGTATCATTGGCTGTTGCTGAAGTGTTAGGGCGCGATTGAGTGTTGCTGATGACTGTACATAATTGGCAGCTGCTGATGCCGTAGGACGTGATTGGCTGTTGTGGATGTATAAGGAAGTCTCAGGGTGCTGCTGATGAGTAAGGACGTGATTGGCTGTTGCTGATGTATGAGGATGTGATTGGGAGTTGACCACTGTGGCAGTAAACCATGTTATTGAGTTATGGCAATTAAGTAAGATTTTTAAACTTCATATTAATCCCACATGAAAAATGCCAGTTCTCAATATACAGCCTCAAATAAGGTCAATGCATGTCTCGCCGATTCCATTTTAAAGGCCATCCCGGAACAGCCAAGACTAACTCGGAAGTGAGCGACAGAGAACTCGGTGCACACATGCCTTCTCCTCACTGCCAGTTAGCACTGTGGATGAACAGTGTTAGCGTCTCGAGGCTGAACAGCATTAGCATCTGAAGGTTGAACAGGGCTGCTAGCATGTGAAAGTTTAACGACGCTGCTACCATGGGAATGTTGAACAGGGCTGCTAGCGTGTGAAGGTTGAACAGGGCTGCTAGCGTGTGAAGGTTCAACAGGGCTGCTAGCGTGTGAAGGTTGAACAGGGCTGCTAGCGTGTGAAGGTTCAACAGGACTGCTAGCGTGTGAAGGTTCAGCAGGGCTGCTAGCGTGTGAAGGTTCAACAGGGCTGCTAGCGTGTGGAGGCTGAACAAGGCTGCTAGCGTGTGAAGGTTCAGCAGGGCTTCTAGCTTGTGAAGGTTCAGCAGGGCTGCTAGCGTGTGAAGGTTCAACAGGGCTGCTAGCGTGTGAAGGTTCAACAGGGCTGCTAGCGTGTGAAGGTTCAACAGGGCTGCTAGCGTGTGAAGGTTGAACAGGGCTGCTAGCGTGTGAAGGTTGAACAGGGCTGCTACCGTGGGAAGGTTGAACAGGGCTGCTAGCGTGTGAAGGTTCAACAGGGCTGCTAGCGTGTGAAGGCTCAACAGGGCTGCTAGCGTGTGAAGGTTCAACAGGGCTGCTAGCGTGTGAAGGCTCAACAGGGCTGCTAGCGTGTGAAGGTTCAACGGGGCTGCTAGCGTGTGAAGGTTCAACGGGGCTGCTAGCGTGTGAAGGTTGAACAGGGCTGCTAACGTGTGAAGGTTCAACAGGGCTGCTAGCGTGTGAAGGCTCAACAGGGCTGCTAGCGTGTGAAGGTTCAACAGGGCTGCTAGCGTGTGAAGGTTGAACAGGGCTGCTAGCGTGTGAAGGCTCAACGGGGCTGCTAGCGTGTGAAGGCTCAACAGGGCTGCTAGCATGTGAATCCAAAACAAAGACATGTAACCAAGATTAAGAGACATGACAGACACTAAGCAGAAACAAGCTATGCAACAGAAACAGAATGAAACAGAACGCAGGGTACAACTATTAGACTGAGCTCAACAGAAACAGGAAGCAAACGGTACCAACCAGGAAGTCAAACGTACTTGCAAATCCCTTAACACAGAGATTTAGACAGAAACCTAGCGCGAGAGACAAGGGCCTACGTCCAGTGACCAGCGACTGGGAAGACAAAACACGGGGTCTAAATACACAGTGAAACGAGGACCAAAACAAGACACAGCCGGGAACAATGATGAGAGGGTGGAGATACAAATGACAGGGGCGTAGCAGGAGAACACATGGGAAAACCAAAACATGAGCAAATGGGGGAAAACAAAACAAAGGCACGACAGACAGACGTGACACATATGAAGCCTGTGATTACCATGTATATAATTTTGCATGGTTTTGTATTCAGCTGCAGTGTGAATCGGTGTGAATGGTATCTGTATTGAGCCGTAATGTGAATCAGTGTGAATGGTTTCGCCGCTGACTTGGGATGCTGGTGTTACTAGTGTAGCTGCAGTATGGCTCGCAGGTGCCACCTGATCCTAATCTGTGTGTGCACACGTGTGTATGTGTGTGAGTGTGTGTGTGTGTGAGACTCATGGCCTAACATCATTCCTGCCTGCTGATATTGATTGATAAGATTGTGAGTTTAAATTCGTTCATTCATCCATCTCTCCCCGTATCCTCCTCTACATCCGTTTGCTCAGTAAACCCGTCTCCCCCGGAACCTCTCACCCGGACAACCCCAACGTGGCAACCGCAGCCATGGAAACGCCACCTAAGAAGGCTGTCGGAACAGAGACCAAGAGAAGGTACGGGACATTTTCGAGATCGGCTCGTAATGCCTGATGACCTCTACGAGCTCCTTGTGAAACAAAGGTTGACTTGAAATATCAAAGGTCGGCTTGACGCGGCCTGTCAGAACCGTGCACTGATTTCCTGGGATCGGCCTCTAATGTTTGCCTGCACAGTGAACCCCGAGAGCTTACGGGTGAGTCACAGATCAGCTCATAATGCCTGCTGGTTTGCTGAATCACACTTTGGCGGGTGCTGATGTTGGATGGCTTTTGTTGTGATTGAGTGGAGCAGAGAAGGAACAAAACCACAGAGAGTCATTTGCAGTTACTCATAATCACACACCAGTTTGAATATTTGCGAAAGGCAACACGCACAAAAAAAAATATCCCCAGTTTATTTCCTGTAAATGAGTGCCATTACATGGGCAGTGAATCAATTCAATAAAGAGTCATTTTACGTTCAGTCTCCATGTTCCTTACTTCCTTTTGTCTCTCTACTCCAACCCCCCCCCCCCCCCCCACCAGTGCTGGAGCAGGCGGACAATGTTCTTCTATTCTGATTAAGGGTCGGAGGTCCTTTAGTTGCATTGTAGCATTCGTTATTCCTGCTCCTGTTATGGCGTGATCCTTTACTAATGCTCTGTTGAAGAGTTCTGGAAAGTTCTATTTCGCTGATGAACAGTAGGAGCACAGAATGCCAGTCCCCTTGGAGCCATGGGCCTTGTCTTGTTTTGAGTAAACCCTCTAAACCCGGGGTGTGTTTTTCATACCGAGCGGAAAGGATATGATCTGACTGAAGATGAAACGCACACGCATGCACATGCCGCACACGCACACCACCAGCTACTTGCTCGCTTCCTGGAGAGGGGTTGTTTTTCTGCAGTATTGTTCGTTTTGGTCTGTGGTCCGAAGGCTTTAATTTCCTTAATCTCACTGTCATTTGTCCTGAAAATAACTAGCAAAACGCTCTGAGAATCGTTGGTCGCTCTCAGACGGACTTTTCTCTCCACTGGCTCCCGTCTTGTTTCTAAAATAAAAACGCACTCACATAAGCAGTAGTGCTTTCTGGGACGGTGGAGGTTTTCCGTAGATCCGTGTGGCATTAGTCCAAGTCACACACTCCATCCCCACCCCTTGCGTATGTGTGTGGATGATTTTGTATTTACGGCCGGAGTCTCCAGTGAAAGGTACAGGGCCGGCTGTGGGTGGGTAGTGTGTGCCGTGAAGGTTTCTGTGAGAGTCTAGCCAGGCGCAGCGCCCGTGTCTTCGGGTTGTTAACGTGCCAGGTGTGGAAAAAAAACGGACGAAACGACAAAATGTCCGGACTCTCTTTACATAGTGTGGAGTTCCAGACTGGGTGGCCTGTGATGTAATGCTAACGACAGCATCGAGAGGAAATCTGGGTTGATCCTGTGTGTTCTTCATGTCATCCTTATGTCACCGTGCCACGCGTCAGGGTTGGCCGGCCGTGTAAGGTGCGGAAGGTTCCGGAGGCCCCACAGGAAGAAGGAGTGGAGAGCGAGGTGTCGTCCGTCACGGAAACCAAAGGTACGTGTATGGGCATATACCCTAACCACAACCCCATCGTCATAACCCTAACCAACCATCCTTCTGTCTCTGATCCATCACCAACATGACCGCAGTAGAGCCCTAATCCTGACCCCGCTGTTAACCTGTCACCACATCGCATTCACTGACCTGACCGATCCTGCTCTGGGGGGTTCTGAGCTCTGACCTTGTGCCTTGCAGGGAAAGAAAAGAGAAAACAATACGGACTTTTCTAACTAGGCGTCTGGAGGATGTGGTGTGGTGAGGTGGACACAGCTAGGGGACCCGGGCAGGCAGTGGACCTGTGGACTTTTCTCCTCGCTGCCCACTCAGAAATATAGCAGAAAGCTCGTAGTGTTGTTGTTGTTTACAGCCTACTAATCTCTCTCTCTCGCACTCACACAGTCGTTTCTGGCACACTGCTCTTCTAACAGCCTCGACAGACGCCCTTTACAGCTCACTGATCAGCAAAACTTTTCTGTGTGTCTCTTCCTATTCTTCTGACTCATTCCTTTTCTCTACTCACCCTATTATCTACCCCTCTTTTCTTCTTTTTCTCTCTTTCCCTCACTATTGGTCTCTCTCTCCTCCTATTTCCGTTTCTCTAGCTTTCTCTAATCCCCTGTCTCTATCTTTCTCCTCTCCCTCCGTGTGTCTCTCTGTGTGTCATGTTTTTCTGTCCTCTGGCTTCAGTCCGTAATGAGACAGAAGATGAGACTCATTCTGTGAGCACACTGCTCATTATACTTCATCAATAGACAGAGAACGAAAGTTCTGCAAGCCAGAATTTGAAACTGAAATATTCTGAGCTTTCCTGGAAGGTTTAGTTTAACCTCACCGTCAGCAGATTGGAAAGTCAGTCAGAGACGGAGATGCCTTCTACTGGAGCCAGTATTGCAGTGAGTCAGAGAAACCATTTAAACCAGTGAGTCAGAACCTGTACTGCAGGATCATATCTGCTTCTGCCGGAGGGGGTGGGGGGGGTGGAGAGAATTCAGCTTCCTCTGCTGTAATTCACCACTTTTTTAAATCACTCTGATTCCAAAACAGGCAAGCGTAGCAGTTTTCAGTAGTTCAGTGTACTGTCTACTTGTGTTTGGGGGTCTATATGAACACAGGAGAAATGGTGGCGATTTGGTAACCCAGTCCTTGCAAGCACACGTGCGTGCACACACATGGGGAGTGTTGATAGAGAGTGTGGTTGGGTGGGGGTTGATGGAGACTGGTTGGGTCGTGGTGAGCGTGGCATTGATGGAGAGTGTGGGGTTGGTGGAGAGCGTGTTTGGGTCAGTGTTGATAGAGAGTGTAGTTGGGTGGGGGTTGATGGATTGTATAGTTGAATCAGTATTCATGGAGAGTGTAGTTGGGTCATGATGGGGCTGGGGTTTATGGAGAGAGTGTGCTTGGGTCAGGATTAATGGAGAGCGTAGTTGGATCAGTGGTGTTGGAGCGTGGTTGGGTCGTGGTTGGTGGAGAGTGTGGTTGGGTCTTGGTGGAGAGTGTGGCTGGGTTGTGGTTGGGTCGTGGTTGGTGGTGAGTATGGTTGGGTCTTGGTTGGGTCGTGGTTGGTGGAGAGTGTGGTTGGGTCTTGGTTGGGTCGTGGTTGGTGGAGAGTGTGGTTGGGTCTTGGTTGGGTCGTGGTTGGTGGAGAGTGTGGTTGGGTCTTGGTAGAGAGTGTGGCTGGGTCTTGGTGGAGAGTGTGGCTGGGTTGTGGTTGGGTCTTGGTGGAGAGTGTGGTTGGGTCTTGGTTGGGTCTTGGTTGGGTCTTGGTTGGTGGAGAGTGGTTGGGTTGTGGCTGGGTCTTGGTGGAGAGTGTGGTTGGGTCTTGGTGGAGAGTGTGGCTGGGTCTTGGTGGAGAGTGTGGCTGGGTTGTGGTTGGGTCTTGGTTGGTGGACAGTGTGGTTGGATCTTGGTTGGGTCTTGGTTGGTGGAGAGTGGTTGGGTTGTGGTTGGGTCTTGGTGGAGAGTGTGGCTGGGTTGTGGTTGGGTCTTGGTGGAGAGTGTGGCTGGGTCTTGGTGGAGAGTGTGGTTGGGTCTTGGTAGAGAGTGTGGCTGGGTCTTGGTGGAGAGTGTGGCTGGGTTGTGGTTGGGTCTTGGTGGAGAGTGTGGTTGGGTCTTGGTTGGGTCTTGGTTGGTGGAGAGTGTGGTTGGGTTGTGGTTGGGTCTTGGTGGAGAGTGTGGCTGGGTCTTGGTGGAGAGTGTGGTTGGGTCTTGGTGGAGAGTGTGGCTGGGTTGTGGTTGGGTCGTGGTTGGTGGTGAGTGTGGTTGGGTCTTGGTTGGGTCGTGGTTGGTGGAGAGTGTGGTTGGGTCTTGGTTGGGTCGTGGTTGGTGGAGAGTGTGGTTGGGTCTTGGTGGAGAGTGTGGCTGGGTCTTGGTGGAGAGTGTGGCTGGGGTTGTGGTTGGGTCTTGGTGGAGAGTGTGGTTGGGTCTTGGTTGGGTCTTGGTTGGTGGAGAGTGGTTGGGTTGTGGCTGGGTCTTGGTGGAGAGTGTGGTTGGGTCTTGGTGGAGAGTGTGGTTGGGTTGTGGTTGGGTCTTGGTGGAGAGTGTGGCTGGGTCTTGGTTGGTGGAGAGTGGTTGGGTTGTGGTTGGGTCTTAGTGGAGAGTGTGGCTGGGTCTTGGTGGAGAGTGTGGTTGGGTTGTGGTTGGGTCTTGGTGGAGAGTGTGGCTGGGTCTTGGTGGAGAGTGTGGCTGGGTCTTGGTGGAGAGTGTGGTTGGGTCTTGGTGGAGAGTGTGGTTGGGTCTTGGTTGGTGGAGAGTGGTTGGGTTGTGGTCTGTGGAGAGTATAATGTATAGTTTAGTTTTCCTCATTCCTTTTCACCTTTGTGAGTAGTTCGTGTTCTCTTCCTCTGCGTGTTAATATTGTCACCACTTTCCATAATGACTCTGGAGGAAAGTGGAGAATTGTCCCATCATTGGTTTCCTGCTACAGGACTAACGCTAATATAGGACATTACAACTAAAGTGGGTATGGAGGGTTAACTCAATTTTCACTTAGTTTAGCACCTACATACATTTTTAAGTTCCTTTCATTTACCACCTAGTTGAATCGCTTGAATTGGAATGTGTAACATGAAATTTATATGTAATTCTACATGAGAATAAAAGAATATTCATAAAGAGATACAGTGCAGATATTCTTTCAAACACGCACACATTCACCCCACAAAGAGAGCTCTGTATCCCCACACACACGCGATTGTACACACACATACCTACTTCAGAGAATCAGACCACACACACAAAGATATCTCACCTGAGTTTGTTTTATTGTGTTGATTGTCCCTTTATACGTCTGAACGGTGTGATTGATCATGAGGTGGAAAGTCCACAGATCCCTAATCAGACCCGCCCCTCCCCCGCCCCTCGCCTTGTCCGTCCTGTACCTGGGCTGGACGCTTCTGTTCCGTCACTCCTGCTGCGGCGGTGATGAGCCACCGAGATCATCCAGGTGTGTGTAAACAGGAGGAGCCGTTAAACCCCGCTGTGCCGCGTCCCTCCGGATCTGCGCGTGAAGAGACAAAAAAGGAAATGTTTTTTTTTTTTTTTCCTTCCCTTTTATGACCTCATAACACAGAAATACCATCACATGGTGATGACAGTGGATCCACCCTCCGTGTGTATTGCTCCCTGTGCCGGCTTTGTTGTCTTGATACCCTCCCCAGAGATGTGGATGAAGACCGTAATCTGGCTCATTTCTGCAGCTGGCCTGCTTTCATCATTCTGCTCCCTCTGGATCTGCACAGATGTTACTGTTGACGAGAGAATCAGATGGACACAAACACTCACAGGGAGAGGGAGGTTGGCACTGGGGCCCTCTCAACGAGAACATTAGAGCCGGTGGGAGGATCCCGCGCAGCCGTCACCGATGTGAAAGCTAACCGCCGTATACTGGACACAACAGATATGACAGGAAAATTATTTGTGTAGCGGCTCTGTAGAATTGTCGCCGTGCCACACGGACCTGCTGCTCCTAATGAAGGTCGGCTCCTGACGAACACTCTGCCGGCAGCCGGGGGGGTGTGTGTGTGTGTGTGTGTGTGTGTGTGGGGGGGGTCAGAGCTGGGTGCCCCCTTTTCAGTGCCACTTCTAATTACACCTTCTGTTGTGGCAGACCAACTCAAGCTCTCCACACAATGTGCAGACCTTCACAGTTTTGGCTTTTGTGTGTGTGTGTGTGCGTGTGTGAGGGCTTTGTTAAAAATCAATCTCCTCCTCAGCCATATCTGAGAGTGACAGGCCCCAGACCGTGTCTGCTCTTCACACTAAGGGAGTGTGCATATTTAAGGCTCTCATTAACACGTCCTTCAACAGACAAGGCCTGACTGGATTGGTGGAGCTAAGGCAGGTAGTAGTAAGGCAGGGTGGGGTGGGGCTAGTCAGGGTGGGGCGGCGAGTGTTGGGGTGTGGCGGGGCATGTCAGGGTGGGGCAGCACAGGATAGGGCGGAGCATGGTGGGGTATTGTCTGGGGATGTAAACATGCAAGTAGATGAGTCTATGATCACTATGATGAGTCTGCTTGGCTGAGGGTGCTTAGAACAACGGAAATAAACATAAACGAAGATCAACAGGTAAAGGTAGAGAGGGTGGAGCTGCTGCATGTGTGTGTGTGTGTGTGTGTGTGTGTGTGTTTGCGCGCATGCATGTCTGTGCCTCACTATCTGAGCACAGCAGTCCAATAATGGCAGCTCACAGGGTCACTGCTGCTGTCACCAATTAAACGTCTGATGATGACTTAACGAGGTCCTTAACGAGGTCCTTAACGAGGTCCTTAACGAGGAGCACAAGACCACATGACCAGCAGGCTTCATATGATATAATTACACTTCAGGCACAGCTTGGTTCTCGACTATATTTAAGACATTTTATTAAAACACTTGAGACGTTTTGTGAAAGAGTAACTAATATAAAGTTCTTTTGCAGTAGAAAAAGTTTGACTGTTTAATTTTTGTTCTCTCTCTCTCTCTCTCTCTCTCTCTCAGAGCTGACTCTGCTCCAAGCGCTGCACCAGTCTGTGTTTATGCCATGCTCCGCCCCCTCTCCCAGCAGGCCACACTGCTGGGACCAGCACAGTAAGCTCCTCCCATCAGTGGCTGGCATCACTGCCAGCACCGTGGCCACCTGGAGCGTGGAGGAGGTACGAGACACACTGGTGTTGTGGACTACACACACACGCACGCACACACACACACTGCTTTTAGATGAAAGCAGGATCTGGACTTTATTCAAATTCATATGCTAATGGACTTATGCTAATTGAGTCATACATGGCAGTTGCGTGACATAAGGCAATTATGCTTTCACTGACAATGAGGTACATGTGTCAGTCAAACACAGTGGGCGGGTTTCGGTGTGTTGGGGGAGGGGGGAGGCGTGAACACTCCAAGCTCCTGTGAACGCCAAGAGAAGGTGCTGGTGACCTTTGAACCCGAGCAGAGCTCCCACAAGTGTCATTTATGTATTGTGTATATGTGTTGTCCTTCGTCTCCACCCACAGGTGACTCAGTTCATCCAGGGGCTCCCAGGCTGTAGGGAGCAAGTGCACACTTTCAGAGAGGAGGTAACCCAAGTGCACTTCACCTGGGACCCTGCGTGTGCTGACAGCAATAAACCCTTGTGCATCCCATCCTGGAGCACAGGGGGAAATTCAGTATTCCTCATAAATGATCAAATTCTTTAGAATACTGATTGGAATACCGTTTGGCTTTTATGGATTTCTCCATCTCAGCAGTGACAGGGATTATGACGTTAATACACACACGTGTGTATATTAACACACACACACACGTGCTGACGTGTGTTCCCTCTCCCTGTGCAGCAGATCGACGGGGAGGCCTTCTTACTGCTCACCCAGTCCGACCTGGTCAAGGTCCTGAGCATGAAGCTGGGTCCTGCTCTCAAGATCTACAACTCCATCCTGATGTTCAAGACTGCGGAGAGCTCTGCCTGCAACGAACTCTGACCTCCCACCCCCTAACCCTGAACGCCCCCGCCCTCGGGCGTGACGCAGAGCTGGCCGCCGGGTCACTCTGAATGTGTCGGACCAGCATCGAGACCCTCAGAGTGCAGCCGTAACACTTCCGTAAAAACCGTGCAGACATTCACACACTGATGACGAAAAGCAAGAAAAAGTTACTGAACGATTTTAATTGCCACTGACAAATACTGCTTAGTAAACCTAAGGACTCCTAGCTTGTAACAGGTGTTATAGATGCATTATGAATGTGTTATAAAAGCTTAACCTAGTGCCCTTCAAGTGTGTATAAGGACATTCCTGCATAGAGCTGCAGGTGGTGGTGATGATGACGATTATGATGGAGATTTTAACTGATGAAGCACTACAACGCACACCAAACATTTTCCCCCGATGGGGGCTGTGCGTAACGTGAGCCATATGCGCTGAAGAATCACGCCATGTTGGTTTTGTTCATCACTGCTGACGTTGTTTTGGCTTTCGAGCAGCTACTAGTAGCTTCATGCTAATGATTTCATTCGTTTCGGTGTATGAAACTAAACATTTACATTCTCATGGTGCAGAACTTTGAATGCAAAAAATCAGTGTTGTGGATTTTAATGTTCTTATTATAATTATTATTGATATTATTATTATTATTATTATTATTGGGGTTTTTTTGTGTGTGTTTTTATGAGAGAGGGCACGTACGTGTCTGGTAATGTGAGAGTTCGTTGATGCAGACCTGCCCAGACTGTCAGGACTACAGACCTGTCCAGACTGTCAGGGCGACAGACCTTCCCAGACTGTCAAGGCGACATACCTGCCCAGACTGTCAAGGCGACAGACCTTCCCAGACTGTCAGGGCGACAGACCTTCCCAGACTGTCAGGGTGACAGACCTGTCCAAACTGTCAGGGCGACAGACCTTCCCAGACTGTCAAGGCGACAGACCTGTCCAGACTGTCAGGGCGACAGACCTTCCCAGACTGTCAGGGCGACAGACCTGCCCAGACTGTCAGGGCGACAGACCTGCCCAGACTGTCAGGATGACAGACCTCCCAAAATAAGACTCAGCCAGCCTTATGGAAGCAACATCCAAAATCCAAATCCAGGACGTGAACTGCCTTCAGTTTCCTATAACATAATAAATGACGTGGGAGGAAGTATTGACAGCTGTTTATTGATGAACAACGCAGATCTGGCAGAATACAGTGGCGGCTGGAGTCGAGCTTCATGCTGCCCGCGTCATCTGAACTGCTGCAACGTTTCTGTGGTTGGAACGTCAAAGTGCTGAAAGGCGAAAGGAAAGCACAGATGACGTCAGGTAGGTGGGATGGAAGGATGGGAGAAGAGAAGGATGGAAGAAGAGAGGGATGGAAGAAGACCACGGGAATACTCTCCATAGTTGAAAGATGGTAGGACTCCACTGATGTGTACGTGTATCTGTAGGGTGATGCCGTGATGCTCTTTCCCAGGTGAACTGGAGATTTGACCTCTCCCGAGCCTCCAGCCATGAGAGGACACGGGGGGTTTGGTCTTGTGCCGGGTTCCCGTAGCACTCAGACGACAAAGTCCCTCTTATTCCTAGATGTTCACTAAGATAACATGTCTGCAGGCAGGACGAGGACGTTCTGGGCCCGTCTGGGGGGAGCAGAGTAGCTTGGCGAGGACTGTGTTCGAGTTGGAAACTCAGTCCGGTTGCTTCGATCTCCGCGGCCGGCTGGTTTTGCTGCCACGGAAATGACAGGACAAATGAGATGATAACCAAGGAAAATCAAAGGATCACTGGCTGGAGACACGAATGTGCCACGTAGGATTTTGGCATCCCTGGTTTTGAACCGAGCGCTGTATTTTTGCGTTTTTTTTTTTTTTTTGAACGGGCGACATTCCTGCGTGTGAAGAAAGACGGAGACAGCGTGCTCTCCACACGTCTGGCCTAGGGTGTGGTTGTTTACGTCTGTCTGGTGTTGGGTGGAGCGCGTTGGGGAGCCGCGGTCTTGTCGGCCGTGCAGGTGTGTGCGGTGAAAGCGCCTCTTTCTCCCCATTTTGTAGGAACTCTGTTCACCTCCTAAAGCTCCTGAAAAATCACCTGAGAAGCTGACTGCGATTTTGTGCTCTTAACGATTCTGACTGAAGATCAGGAGGACACTTGTACAGCGGTGCTTTAGAAACATACGCACGCATGTGTGTGTGTGTGTGTGTGTGTGTGTGAGTGTGTGTGTGTAAATAAGGGGGGATCATAATGAGATCATTATGGCTAATGAACAGACGCTTACACTCAACCACTGTAATTCATTTGCAAATTAATAAATGCCATAGCCAGAAGGTCAATGATAAACACACTCGGCTTGTTCGGTTTGTCCACTCGCTGAAGCGAGTTTCGTTCCCAGACATGTTCAGTAACTGCTCGAATGGTGATTTCTATTCAGACGTTGTTAAAAATGAACTCCTACCCCAAACTGTTGTCATAGCTAACAGCGAATGGATGTTGGTGGTCTTTAGTTGCCGTCATGCTAACAACAACTATAATAATAATCAGTACAATCATAATAATGAATTTATTAAAATAAAATGTGAAACAATCCATGTGACAATAATCAACAAAAGATTTGATTTTCTCTAATAAAAGCATATCTAAATTCTGCTAAGCAATGTTGTAAACAAAGTCTAGAATAAACAATGTTGTAAACAAAGCACAGAATAAACAATGTTGTTACTCTGACTGAGAACCACCTTGGAAACATTCTCCCGGGCCAGGTGATAGAATCTGCTCTTTCTAACACATTTGGTAATTCGAGTCCAAATTTTGAGTCAGATTTGAGTTGTACTCGCACTAAACAGGTCAGGTCAGTCAGGTGAAATGAAACTTAATCCTGTATTCTCCCCCCATTCGGGGGCCTAATCGCAGAACATGCGTCTGATGGCCTAGATCCATTTAGATGAGTTTGTAAGGCTTTGAGAGGGAATCAGACGCGGGCTGTGCTTGCTAAAGCAGCAGACTCCTGTGGTTGATCTTTCCGGTTTAGGACCTAAATGAAGGACGTCACCATGAAGTCTAGGACAAACTCCAAACAATCTAACATGCTTCCTGTTTCAACACTGATTGAACTTGCTGGCTACAGACCAAACCCTGTGTAAGCAGGTCTATTATAGATTACTAAAGAGTGCAGTGGTTTGGGAAAGAAGAACCATGACTTTAATCTTCTGCAAGTTGGCGAGAAGCCTGTTGGTATCTCCCAGACCGACCCCAAGAGAAAACGCCCGATTCGCCTTTATCTGAGTAGACGTATTCTTATCTGCTGGCATCTTTACAATAAGTTTTCTACCAAAATAATTGCATGACTCATAGTTTGCCTCAGGGGACGCATGAAAGCTTAAAAAAAGTTCTGTTTCACTTGTGAAAGGTGCTTTCCGTGTCTTGATGAATTTATTCTTACAAGACTTTTACTGGATTATCTTGCACTTGTCCTTTTTGTTCATTTTTCTTAACAACTTTTAATATCAGATGTTTCACTGAGTCCTGTCTACACCTTCACTGTGCATCATGGGATATGAAGTGATGTCAGAGAGTAAAGCATACAGTGAACACAAAGTCAGCAGAGGACGTGAGGTTTGGTCGATCAGCAGACCGTCTACGCCAGACGTAAGCAGAGCCAAAAAGTCCTGTATTGTAAATCAATAAACAAATGCAGAAACAAAACAAACCAGACCTCGGCACTGAGTGAAATAGAGGTGGGCATGGAAATGAGGAACAGGTATCCACAGATATACCCAGAGCTGCTGTTCTGTTGTCGAGTCTTAGGTGTTGCGGAAGCTGGATCATTGCATCGACCATGATGCATTGCAAAGATGAATGAGAGCGAGTGCAGCTGAGTGTAATCCAACCTTCATTCAGCATGACTGAGACTTGTTCCGCTCAGCAGTGCAGGCAGCAGCACACAACTCTTCTGCTGTTTAGTGGATGCTATAAATAACCGGCTGGGACACAAACTTCCCATAAACAAATCAGCTGCAATAGGCCAGAATGGCAGGGTGCCTGTGCTGAGAAATGGAGTTACTCTGTCTGACACCTCTGAGTGCACTGGGCAATGGTTAAAGGGTGTGGTGGTGTAATGGACACAGGTTAAAGGATGTGGTGGTGTAATGGACACAGGTGAAGGGTGTGGTGGTGTAATGGACACAGGTTAAGGGTGTGATGGTGTGATGGACACAGGTGAAGGGTGTGATGATGTAATGGACACAGGTGAAGGGTGTGGTGGTGTGATGGACACAGGTGAAGGGTGTGATGGACAGGTGAAGGGTGTGATGGTGTGATGGACACAGGTGAAGGGTGTGATGATGTAATGGACACAGGTGAAGGGTGTAGTGGTGTGATGGACACAGGTGAAGGGTGTGATGGTGTGATGGACACAGGTTAAGGGTGTGATGATGTAATGGACACAGGTGAAGGGTGTAGTGGTGTGATGGACACACATGAAGGGTGTGATGATGTAATGGACACAGGTGAAGGGTGTAGTGGTGTGATGGACACAGGTGAAGGGTGTGGTGGTGTAATGGACACAGGTGAAGGGTGTGATGGTGTAATGGACACAGGTGAAGGGTGTGGTGATGTAATGGACACAGGTGAAGGGTGTGGTGATGTAATGGACACAGGTGAATGGTACAGTAGTGGCAGAGCCAGTCTGCACATAGTGTGATTAAAGGAAATTTCCACTTATCACTTATATTTGCACGTGTCTGCTGTTAATGCAGATGATCTACAATTCTGTTGTTTTATTGGCTTTTCTTTCCCTGTTTTTAGCGTCTGTAAGGGCTGAAACAGGTGCAGACTCATGCACATACCCACTGCACTCGGGAGCTGCGTTACTCTGGAGCTGCAAAAGTCACTGAAACCATCATATTGAGCCAGTTCTGAATCAGTCAGTGCTTTAATGCATTTGCATATTTGAGGTCAGAAAAGGACCCGAGACTTGAATGACAGAGGGATGCAGTGAAGTTGGAAATGTCTGAATCACTTTTCCCTCTTCCACCGAGCCACAGCAACCAGGGTCATCATCACCATGGAGACATGCCCTTTTTAAATCCTGGTGTTCGAAAAGATGTGTTCCTTCTACGGACTGTTCCGTGCGCATGAGCGAATTAGAAAAGGTTAGTATGTGCCTGCCCAAAATGTCCACAAATTAAACACACATATCGAGACATACACAGCGAAGGAAATGAGATGGTAAAACACAGTTGAGGAGATGAGCTGAACACAAACACGTCCGATGTCCCAGGAGACTTAACAGTCAACACAATGAGTGGCTGTTAACCCGTGCGCTGCATTTTCTACCACTGAAGCAAGGGAGGTCAGCTCGAAAACGAGATAAATCCACTGTTCAATGAATGAGTTCAATGAAATGTATTTTATGCCGTGAGTAATATTTTAGGTTTTAAAAATCAAGGTTACCACATGGAGAATCACATTTCCTGTATACGGTAATTGGATATGATATTTTCGTTACAGATTTTTATAGATTCTCAGCACACAAAGTAGTGATGCGAGTACACGGTGGGGTAGTTTAATGCCTGACTCAAGAGCGTCATGATCCTGTTCGGAGTTCTCAAGGGCTTCCTTTCTGTGATCCATTAAAGTTGACAGATCACGGTTCAGTATTTCTGAACCCCTATAAACTCAAGTGTAACCTTTACCGGGTGATATAATACGTGTTCTGAAAGGGGAGATATGTTCAGGACTAAATGGAGGACACCACCAACCCCAGCATGGGACCTTGGCAAAGGCTGTGGGCAGTGGTGCTGTGCCCAGCAATTTCAGCCAGTTCCAACACCACATTAACAGCTGGGAATAGAGACTAGTGCCCCTGGTGGTTCGTGAGTGTAAGTGCCACACCCCTGCTTCCTTCCCTATTGATGTGTCCAACACTCCCTGAACCCTGAACACGGCTGTAAGGGGTTACGGGCTACAGATGAGATTGGTTTCCGCTGCCTGTCTCCATCTTGTCCAAAGCACGTTTCTTTCGAGCCACATATTTCAGCTTTTGGCCCACTGGTTGTAGTCGAGAACATCCTGACATCCACAGAATGATCAGTATGAACATGTGAATTTTTCATTCATTGACTACCTACTGCTTAACCGCCATGACCAGGAGGACGGTGAAAACCCAGCACCTGTGGAAGAGAGGGGAGGAGAGAGAGAAATGAAAAGGAGGAGAGAAATGGGAGGGAGAGAGAAATAGACAGGAATAGAGGAGGAGAAAGTACATGTAGAGAGAGAGGGAGGGAGAGATAGAGGAGAGACGAAGAGAATGGGAGGGTACAGAAAACAAGAAGACGAAGAGAGAAGAGATAGAGGGAGGGAAAGGGAGAAAGAAAAAAGGGACAGAGGGAGGGATAGAGGGTTGGAGACAGAGGGAGAGAGGGTTGGAGACAGAGAGAGGGAGGGCTGGTGCCTCGATCACTATCATGGTGGAAAGTCTGACCGCATGGCTGAACATCCAGCCAGTTCCACAACTGAAATTCTGCTGTAGCTTCAGATGTTCTGGTGAAAAATGCACTAACATTTTAATGTATGGAACACATATACAGATACAGACACACACACACACACACACACACACACACACACACAAATACAAACAGACGCATGCACACACATATCAGCTGACCAACTGATTAAAAACTGGGAAATGATTTGATAAACATGACAACATGACAGTCAACCTGACAACAGTCTGAGGGCAAAAACAACGGAGACGGAAGAACAGAAAACGCAAGTAATAAACACAAGTAATAAACACAAGTAATAAACCCAAGTAGTAAACACAAGTAATAAACAGAAGTAAACTAGCACTGGAAAACAACAACAACTACAACAAAAACACATTCAAAATGTGTTGAGTTATTGATGTTTAAGTACTGAAAACCGTTTCTGAAACATCAGCATGGACGTCTGTAATACCAGAACCCAAACGGGCCTACATAATCAGCAGTTCTGCATCCGCCACGTTCTTTGGGAATAGCGGAACATACATGTATTGTATGAATAGCACCAGTAGCTCTTCCTATATAGGAAACATGGACCAGTGAGTCACAATAGCCCCAGTGAACATGGCCACGCCCACTTCTTTACCTATTACCTGAGGGCCTTATTGTGGGATGTAAAACAAAGAACTTCCGAAGTGCCATACAGCCGCTGTGTTTGTGAGGAAGGGATTGCCTGTAAGTTTGGGGCGGGATGATATATTATCGCCGGCATTGTGCCCTGAAGCTCCACGTCTCGATTCGTCGCTAAGGTAACGGTAGCCACGGTGAACAGTCTAGCGGAAAATGAATGCATGGACGTGCGAAAACGCCGTCTAGCAGGTCCGCTTTAAGGGGGCGCTGTCTCCTCTGAAGGTGACATAGGTTATTATCCCTTACCGGACCATGGAAGTTCGTTTAGCATGAACTTCACGTAGAATGTACACTGTAAAAAATTGCTGTAATTTTTACAGTAAAATCTTACAGTAAATCACCGTTTAGTGGTTTTACATTGTATTGCTGTAGAACGCAATGCATTGTGGGTCGCCAAATAGGTACAGTCTTTAACTGTAATTTTAGCGGTAAACTGTTGGGAAAAAACAGGCGGTTACTTTCCCACCTGTAAATAAAACATATTGCGAGGATTTACTGCTATTTTGAAAGACACGCCCAGTGAAGCGGAGAGTAGGAGCTCGTTGATCACGTGAACTGAAGAACACTTGTGTTTGTAAGTACAAATTAAGGTTTTTTCAACGTATAAAGCGGTGTTAAAGTATGTTATATAAAATCCACAACTATGCTGATAATGTAGTGTTTTTTTTATGTAATTACAAACATTAGCTTGCTTTCTTCGGACAGTCAAACGGCAACGTGTGTTTGACTTGCAATGAAGTCTGCTGTACTAGCGTTTTATTAGTGAGACCTGTTAGCGGTTTAGCACGCCACGTGGCCACCGTCTACCTAGCTTGTCACGAAACTACGTTTCAATTATAACTTGGTTCAGGTAACCAGAACAGTATGTGTGGTAAAACATGTCAAGGGTGCCAGTTAGTTCGTTTATTAGTTATTTAGTAGTATATTATCGTGTCCTGCCACGAGCCAGCTACTAGCTCTTACTGTAAACCGTTGCTCTCATACTTTACATTTTTATTTTAAAGTGTGGGCCTGAACATCTCTTTCAGACAGCTTCCTTTTGCGTCCACAGTTAATCCTGTTGGATGTTGTTCGTCCTTCTTGGTGGTATGCTGTCATTACCCTGGATACTGTGGCTCTTGATACATCACAAAGACTTGCTGTCTTGGTCACAGATGCACCAGCACTTTTGAACTCTGGTATGTCACCTATAATGTTGTGTGCATTGCAATATTTTGAGCAAAACTGTACTCTTACCCTGCTAATTGAACCTTCACACTCTTCTCTTACAATTACAAGTGCAATTACTGAAGATTGGCCACCAGGCTGCTCCAATTTAGCCATGAAACCTCCCACACTAAATGACAGATGTTTCCGTTTCATTGTTCAACCCCTATATCTCTGTCGCTCTTCCTTTCACTCTATCTCTTTCTCGCTCATATATATATATATTGTTACAACCAATGATGGTCGTTGTTCGCGTTTGACGCAGAGGCTCCAGATGTGTCTCCCCTCCTGCTGCGCCCATCCTGCCGCGCCTCTTCCTGGTTAATGCGGATTGGCTGTTGTCATCTGAAGACCCGCAACTTATATATGCAACTTGAAGTTATTAAAAACTAAATACATCCTTTTTAAAGCAAGTCAGGACTAGGTTAGTAGTCAGGTTTTCCTGTTTCATGCTTGGTTTAGATGTGTTTACTTTACAAGATGATTGATCTTTTTTTATCTTTACTTTTGGTAAAGGCAAAGTTGCCTGAATTTGTAAAATGTGTTTGTTTTAATTGAACATGTCATTTTCTTAACATTAGGCACTTATTCATATGCACATGTTACTAAGTTCTAGGCCAGCGGTCACCGGTCATGTCTTGGGGTTTGGGTTTCTTTGTTTGTGTCCATATGCACTGCCTGGTCCAGTCAAGGCTTCTTATTTGAGATTTAGTATAACTCCAAGATCATGCTTGGTGTCTGCTGGGTTATTTGACTGGATATGTTTTCATTTTTGATAATTCATTTGATAAGCTTTAATCTGATAATATAGTCTAAAAGAATTCATATTGTTACAATATGACATTTGACACATTTTGTTTAATAAAATGTTTAAAGCATCACAAGGGCTTTTGTATTATTTGTAAAAGTACATGCAAAACATGCAAAATTATACAATTTTACTGAATTATTAAAAAGCTAGAAATTCACAGTACCTAGCTGTAATTTTACAGTAATAAATAAGTAAAATAAATTACAGTACTTTATTGGCAACTTGAGTTGCCAGTTAAATTCTGTAATATTGATATTACAACAAATTATTGTAAAATACAATTACAGTATAAAAACATTTACTGTAAAAAAGTGGTAAAACACTGTATTTGTTTTACAGTACTTTACCTTTTTTATTATACAGTAAAATAATGTAATTTTTTTCTGAGGTAAATTACTGTAATTTTACAGTTTTTTACTGGCAACTTTTTTGCCAGTAATATACTGTAAAATCTACAGTACATTTTTTACAGTATACCGACGGCTTTATGAGTTGGCATGTTGCCTTCTGACTAAGCAAACACTTACTGCTATCGAAAGTGGGGCAGCTAGCACAGGCCCAGAGCTTCCGGCTTCACCAGTTCACACAGCATATCCATGGAAACGCAATATTACAAGCTTTAAAAGCTATTGTAACCAACACCTGTAACTAAGGTCCTGGGAAAATACCAATATGGAAAATACCAAATTATGGTTGGAACTACTCTCTAGGCTATCTAAGAGGAATGTCGTCAAACGATTTAGCCCAAAACACAGCAGTGCAACAATCACGAGCTGACTGTGGAATGTTCCGGAAAGAAACCGACAAGCCAAACAAACCAGTGTGAACACAGCAGGGCTGAATAAGCCTGTCCTTAGAGACCAAAATCTGAGTGAAGAATTCAGATCAAGATTGAGATTGACCTTAATCGGAGTTCAGTGGGCCAGTGGTGGACGTTCTCCCATCCTGTCAACAGCAGATGTAAAAGACTCCCTGTACACCACTCCCTGTGCTATTGTGTGGAGAGTCCAACTGAAATTCATTAACTCTTAAACGCTACTTAGTATTTCTGTTCATTCTGTTTACCCCGTAGCCTAAAAATGTCAAACGGTAAAACTTCAAAACAGTTAAAAGCACATGGTATTTTGTAGAAAAAAAATTCTGAGCCTATGGAGGAACTGGGGAGGTGGGAAGAACACACGCTCACTTCTGTGGGAAGAGAGGAAAACAACGACGATCACTGTTATTTACACAGTCACAGTTTTAGTATACGGTGGAAACAAAATGGAAATTAGAGGGTTGTGGAGAATAAGTATTATAAGTAGAGAGAGAGAGAGAGAGAGAGAGAGAGAGAGATGGAGAGAGACTGTGCTTATCAAGGAGGGAATATGTTTATTTGTAAGTGCTGCTTGGTTTTTTAGCTCTTTTAAGATACGCTTTTCATAAACACAGGAAAGCCAGCGCGCGCGACCGGGAATCTCTTAGATAGGAGGACTCCACTCTCCTGATGACATAAAGCAATTCACAGCTGCTTTGCATTTGCACAGCGAAGCCCTTGTGCGTTTCAGTTCCTCAGAAGTGCGTGCAAGGTCATCGCTAAACCAAACAAAAATTGTGCCTGAGAAAAAAAGAGTTTGCATGAAAATATCTGATAAAGAAACCATGAGCCATGTTCTGAAAAGCAGACAGATATTGCCGATAAGCTTAAGATGAAAATGAATTTATGAAATGAATATAACGTTAATAAATATATAATTTAAATTATTTCCATTTAATTTGAGCCCTAATCGTGTTTCTTGGATCAAGCAAGCGCCAGGCGCGGTGCCCTACTTATGAACCCCCTGTATATTGTGCATTTGTGCTCATACTCAGATTCGCGAATAAATTATTGAAATTGACGTACGCGTATTTCTGCTCCGTCTTTCTTTCCCATCCCAACGTGCGTCATTTAAAGTGTCGTCACGTGGGTGTACAAAGGCACAACTCGCGCGCTCCTTGGTACAAATGCCTTTCACACAGATCTGGCAGCACCTTCTCCAAGCGACAACCATGAAACGGATTTCTCATCTCGCTTATTATGTACTAAAAGGGATTCGAGGCACAATCTGATAGAAATCGTTGACAACAGCAGTTGCACGCGAAAAAAAGCTGAATCTGAGTCGCTAGGTTTTTTTTTTCCTTGCCGCGTGTTAGTAATGAAAATGTATTCAGCCCACCTAAAGAATCACAAGGCAGTGTAAGGAGGTTTGCTGTTTAGTCACACAACTGTCAGCTCAGTGTTGTAGTGACTGAATGAGCTCGGGAGATCCGGTGTCAGAATGACCCTCATTAGAAGAAGATGCACGTTGTGGATAAAACACTTATTCAACTTTATTTATACTCTTGTGGTGAACAGCCTTGGCATGTGAACGAGGAAAGTTGGGAATACGCCAGAATAATACGATATTTTGTCCGTGCGGTAGTTGCCAGTTTGTCTGGTGAAACTACGGTATTCTGTTGTGCGCGCGTTGGAGATGGAGCGAGACCAGAAACGCGCGCTGGGAAGAAAGTCTATTGTTTGTAAATCAGAACGGAGCCTTCTTTTTCAAATGGATGGCAAACTTGCAAAGACAACCGTAATGGCCAAATAACTGAGTGCTCACCGGAGTCCCTATCAAGATAAAGGTGAGCATCATACAGTATCTGGCCAACCAGTACTGACATGGCGCTTGATTCTTGTCTCTTGTTCATACTAGATGTCCAAATGCAGTTCACGATCTTCGTCGTCTTATTGAGAAACACGACTAAAACCAACACATTAACCCGCTGTCCCTTCCTTGTCTCTGGTAAGGTAGTATGCAAAAAATATTTTAAATCTTTTGCACCATTTGCTCTCTCGTCTTGTACAACATCGAGAAACACATCTGAAATGTCAGTGACGGAAAGTTCTTTGCAGAAAGCAACCTTTAAAAAAACAGTTATAATAACGTGAATGAAAAGGTATCAACTCCCCATGTGTCAGACCCGTGAGCGGCGGGGAATTGGGTGATTGTTTGGGAACCTTTCTAGCGCGCACGATCGATTCTACTGCTTCTCTTGGACTTATTGCATTTCCCGCCTACACACAGCTCTCACGCGCCCTTGTCGCCAGTAATGAGACCCATTTCCCTCACGCACAGCGGCGGTGGAGGCCTCCGCGCGCATCACCACACCACTGCGTTTTAACAGACCGCGCGTAGTAGTAAAATGTAATCGTTCAAGAACGTATGCCAGTCTCCCGAGTCATATAATCACTTACAGTTTCTCTTTTGTTCTGCATGTGCATAATTTCATTTAAAAGATCATGAGAAAATTTAAAACACTTTATAAGCTTCGACATACATTATCGATGTCTTCAATCGCTCGAGCGATAGTTTGAAGAGCTTGAAGATTTGTTTGATAAACTGGTTTTCCAAGATGATTTCAGAGGTATGAAGTGACCATTCTACGACAGTTCTGACATACAATGTGAAGAAAAATCAATGTCCTAACGCTCTCCCACGGTTAGAAGAGTCACTAGTAAATATCGACGCCCATTTCAATTAACCACCCATTTCACCTCAAGAGCTCATTGTTCAAGATACATACGATGTTCCTGGACTTTTGCTTGCCTTATAGTATTGTGTTGGTAGGATGCTCTCTCTCTCTCTCTCTCTCTCTCTCTCTCTCTCTCTCTCTCTCTCTCTCTCTCTCTCTGGCATTCATTACCCCAGTCTGGGCAGCGACACGGTTCCGCTCTTAGTGCGAGCGAGAGTGTTTGCTGTCTGCACGTCTGCCAACTTGGGAAGGACGCTGGGCTGCGCGCGCACATAACGCACTCGTCTGACACGTCTGAAACACGCAGGCCAGTTCTCACTGTGCTCTTCAGCTGAAGGCTTGTTTGCTTCACTTTGTAATGAGTAAATACATAAAACATGTAAAGCTCTTGTGAACATGTGTGCATCATAATAAACAACACTTCCACTGGGATTCTCATGTACGGTGTACAACAATCAAACGAAGTGCACAGCGAACGCATGAAGAGACCATTAAAGGCTCTGGCAGGCATTTTTTGCAATAGTGCCTCAGGGCAGAGCATCACAAACACCTGGAGACCACCATTAAAGGGTTCCTGACTGAGCCTTTAATGGTGGTCTCTGAGGTGCCGTGCAAAGACTCAAACCCACTGTGATTCTTTATAGGTTATCTCAAGCCCTTTTTTATGTACCCTTCTTTTTCTAATTCACATTTGGATCAGGATAGTAAGGAGCAGGATTTAAACCAAGCTCTAAAAGTGATGTAGTTTTTGTATCACAAATGGATCTCTCTTCCTGTGTCCTGTTTAATTGGGTCAGCTGATGATTTTTGGTCATCCCATCTCCTTCCAAAACGCTTTAATTGCTGTGTGCTGAAAACGCAGCTCTTAAAGGAAGAGCCTTCGCTAGCGTTGGGGATGAAAGACCGACAGAGCACTATGGGAGATGACTTCATATTTTTAAGGTCATAATTTATGTAGTAGTGCAGAAGCCAGTTAGGTTGACTTCAAAGAGCAGTAAATGGCAGCAGTGACTGAGGCTCGTTAGAGCAAGGCACCCTGGTTAATCTCAGCAGCTGATTAGCATAGACGTTTCCGCAGTAATTGCTTGTTTGGACTCTCTCTGTCGTTAGCAGCCTTTGTTTTCAGTGGTGGTTGTACGACTGCAGTTTGGTACAGTTTCAACAAAGCCTTAATTAACAACAGCACAAAACAACCAGTAGAATAGTAAAACACACAAATACAATCCTGCAGGTGGAATATTAAATGTAAAGGTATTAAAAAAAACACCTCAGAACTGGTGCATTCCTGAACAGACCAGATAAGCTTTGGACTCATGTTTCCAACTGCTCTTCTTTAGCATGTAATTCTGGTTGGACTGTCTGGGTTGCTCCTTTACACTTATCAGATGCTTTTATCCAAAGTGGTTTACAGTTGTGACCCAGTACAGGTCATGTAAGTGAGGGTTAAAGGTCTTGACCCAGTACAGGTCATGTAAGTGAGGGTTAAAGGTCTTGCTCAGGAGCCCAACTATTTGAACCAGCCCCCTCGCTGAACCAGCAGCCTTCTGATTACTAGTCCAATCATTAGTCCAGTCCCTTAACTGCTGAACTACGCCTGCCCCCCCGATCGAGTGATTGATTGATTGCTTGCAACCATGGAAATTGGTGAACTCTGGAACAACCTTTTAACATGCATAGCTGTTCATTTGACTGGTCCCCATACTCTCTCTATGTCTGTCTCTTTCTCTCTCTCTCTCTCTCTCTCTTCCCTCCCATCTCCACATCTCCACACTGCCTCTGGTGTTTCATGAGATTTCAATAGAGTCAACATCGAAAGGGCAGAATAACCCACTCTTGTTCTCAGACCAAATGTCTGTGTGTCTGTATGCATGTGTGTTTGTGCTTGTCCGTGTGCACGTGCGCGCTTGCGTCCATATGTGCGTGTGTCCGTGTGAGAGAGAGAGAGGCTGAGTGAGCGACCCCATGGGCTCTGGGTGTGGATGTGAAGTGGGGGGTGTTTTCGGCCATTTTTTCGATGGCTGTGTTTGGATGGAAATCCACCAAAAGCTCCTTCTGCCTGTTGAATGTGAAAAGCAAACCCAGATGTGGTTTTTTTTTCCCAGGGACTTTGGTTCTTCAGAATCACTCAGAACGAGCCCATTTCTGTAGAAGAACGTGTCCAGTCAGAGAGCATCATCTTCACGCTGTGTTCTACAGTCAGGCGTCTGTGTTTTTGTCCTCTTTTCTGTCCTTTTTACAGAACTACTGCCGTTAATTGGCTCCCATGAAAGAAACAAAAGTTATAAATAAATTAACATGATACAGATTTTTCCCAGAAAATATGAAGTGTGTGGCCACTGTGCATGTGTGTGTGTGTGTGTGTGTGTGTGTATACACCCTTGCCTTTTGCTCATTCATGCTGCACACAGGGGTTTACGCTCAGTGAATGTGTGAAGAGGCCGTGAACAGCCGTGTTAAAGCAAGGACCAGTGTACCTGAGGGAGGGTTGTGTGGAAATACATCAGTCTACGGCCGTATGCCATGACATGATCACAGTGCGTGCATACCAAATGGTGGAAAAGAGTAGCTCCTCCCCCCAAAATGCTAATGAGTCAGGAATGAATAATGAATAAGATGGACTTAGCAGTCTGATTTGCATAATGTTAAACTTTCTTTTACCGACGTTCTGCAGACTCGGAACACACACACGCACACACACACACAGAGGCTATAATGCTTGATATTTCTCCAGTTGCCTTTCTACATGGCAGCACTGTAAACACGTGTTGCTGGACTGACTGTGTGCTCTTGGCTGTACTGGGGTTTCGCTAGCCTGCCTACTCCATGAGTGGCTCTCTCCATGATGCTGCCATCGCTACGATGGTCTAGTCGCATGGTGATGTCTCTTCCTTTGCTCAGCCAGGACACTTTTACAACTTTGTTTGACCACAAAGAAGAGGCAGTGATATTGGCAGTGTTTCCTCTGGCATCTCAGTAACGTCCCTCTCCTTGTGTCCGCCCCTCAGACGCATTTACGATGTTTACCTCAGAGGAAGGTTTTTTTTTTTTTTCTCAAATTGAGCATAATTACACCGAGCTTTTCTAGGCTATGAGCAGGAACTGAAATATTTATGGTGGAGATGAACATGAAAAAACCGTAACACGATCAGTGGTGCATGAAACTTGATGGGGGATCAAATTACGTGTGTCCTGCTCTTACGATCTACGATATGATTGGAGGATCCTGTGATCTATGCTATTACCTGTGTTGGCCATTTTCACGTGGACTTACCCAGATCAACAGTTTGTGCACATTAGTAGATTCGACACTTCCCATCCTGTGCCTCCACCTAACTACCTGTTCTGTCTCTATTACACCCTTAATCGTGTTCTGCAGCTGTGCTGTGTAAACAAACGTGTCCTCGCGGCTATAAATAAAGCTTTGAGTGTTTTCACTCAGCTAGAACAGTAGCTAATTAATACGGAGCGCCGCTGCCGTCCTTCAGTTGTTGACATGGATCCATCTTGCTATTTTAGGCCTTTATCTATCGATACCACTGTGGTAGAAATGTCACAGACATTTCCGATGAATTCTGGGATGCTTTCGGGCCGGGATCTAGTAGCTGTAATCGTGGGTTAACAAGTGCTGAAGCTTGAAGTCTGAGCTGCACTGTGCAGTCGGTGCCTTCAGGAAGGTTTGCTCTTCATGTAGATGTAGTCGTTCTTTTTGGTTGAGAGCCCTCGGGGGGAGACCGATGTGTCTGAGCGTCTGGTGGGACTACATTTAGAACAAACCTGACACATCCTGTTAGGAAGGGGGGGTTGATGGGTAACGCAGTTAATAACTAACCCGGGCTCACCAGCTTTTTAACGAAGAGGACACCTGTTGCAGGACACGTTGACACAGAGAGTGGGTTTAATTTAAGCGTCTGCTTCATGGGTGTGTGTTAAAACACACACTCCACATCGGAACGTGGGACTGGTTTGTTCCAGGATGTTTGACTCTGGAAAGCGTGCCTTGTTTCCTAAAGCCTGTGCCTCCGTGTGTTTGGCCGGCTCTGGCTGGTACTGTCACAGTTCCAGAGAGTGTGTGCTGTTGCCTGGCCATTAGCAGCTAATTCCTGCATCGCTGCTGTATTTATAGAATCATAATTTCAAAGTGTGCTTTAAACGTTCATTTCAAACCAGTATTTACAGAGAGTATGAGAGAGCGGAATACAGAAATAGGACTCGCGAATCAAATGCGTCTCTGTATATGCCATTTCCTGTAGTAAGCAGCAGTTAGAATGGCCTGTTATTTCGTATGTCATAAGCAACAAGAAGAATATGCTATTTTGTTGATGAGTTTATGAAGAGGGTGTCCCAATAGCATTAATTAGAGGGTGTGATTTTGTCTAATTACTAGCACAGCTGGCGAAATTCCTGCGTTCTGGAGATTCACTGCTGTTCCTCTAACTGTGGGGTTAATACAGCCCTTATGTCTCAGTGTTATTTAAACAGAGAACGAGGAAAGAGAGAATAAGAGAGAGAGAGGGTGGAGGGAGAGGGTGAGTGAGAGAAAGAGAGGAGATGAAGAGTGAGAGAGAGAGAGGGATGGACGGAGAGTGAGAGACATCTGTATGCAAAGGTTCCCTCGTGCTCACCTTTGGTCGTTTGTTTTTCTAGGCCTGCGTGTTGTCGCAGCGATGATTGCAACAGGAGGTGTGATCACAGGCCTTGCAGCGCTGAAGAGGCAAGACTCCTCCCGCTCCCAGAACCACCTGCCCAACCAGAGCCCCGCCCCTCCACCTGAGAAGAAGCTGCAAAAACACAAACCTCGTACGGACGTCGTCGTGGTGCGTGGAAAAATCCGTCTCTACTCTGCCTCCGGCTTCTTCCTGGTCCTGGGAGTTCTGATCCTCATGGTGGGTATTGCCATGGCTGTGATGGGGTACTGGCCTCACAAAGACCACCAGAGGGCACCAGAGAGCAAACACTCCAACAAAACGCAGGTGGCACGGGAGCGCGCAGGCATGGTGGCTCAGTTCTTCCAGCAGCACCTGCACTCGGAGAAGATGAAGATGCTCGGGCCGTTCACGATGGGCATCGGGATTTTCATATTCATCTGCGCGAACGCCATCCTGCATGAGAACAGGGACCGCGAGACCAAGGTGATCCACATGAGGGACATGTACTCGACCGTCATAGACATCCACAGCCTGAGGCTCAAGGAGCAAAAGTGTATGAATGGGGCCTATATGGGCCCCTACGGAGACCACGAGAGCTGCTCCTTCGGCTACGACAGCCAGTACGCCTCGCGACTGGCCGCCAACACCCTGATGACGTTCTCGGGTTTAGGCGGCGACCTGCGGTTCCCCCGCCACACCAGCTCGGCTGAGGACGACGACGGTCCGATGAGCTTGGGCTTGCTGTCGCCCGGATACAGGGAGCGATCCGGGTCGATTTTCGGCTTCCAGCCGGAAGGCATGCGCCACTGGGAGGAGAAGCACAGGGACCTAAAGAAGTGCCAGACGCGCTCCATCGTCTCGTCGTCCATCAGCGCCTTCACGCTCCCCGTCATCAAGCTCAACAACTGCGTCATCGACGAGCCCGACATCGACAACATCACCGAGGACTCGGAGCAGCTGCAGGACGGATCAAGACCGCCGTCCATGGAATCCTTAACCGTCCCCGTCCCGGACGTCTCCAAAGCCTTCAAGCCACCCAGCAACCTGCTGTGCCGGAGCAACTCCGCTATGGAGTCCCCAACGTCCCCACCAGCGTCCGCCACCTCGCAGTCGTCTCTGTCCCCGGAGCCTAGCAGTGGTCACTACCTGAGCCCCGGAGCAGCCCGCAAGGACTTTGGCTCCAACAACTCTCTCCACATCATGTCGGCTCACTCCAAGTCCCTGGATCTGGAGCGCGGTGCCACCACGCTGACCGTCCAGGCAGAGCAGCGCAAGCACCCCAGCTGGCCGCGGCTCGACCGCAGCAACAGTAAGGGCTACACCAGGCTGGAGAACAAAGAAGACCCCATGGACAGGCTGCCGGTGCCCCCTGTGGCCATTAAGAGAGACTACACCAAAAAGGAGAAACTGCTAATGATTTCCAGATCGCATAACAATCTGAGTTTTGAACACGACGAGTTCATGAACAGTACTCTAAAGAGAGGGACCTCCGAGACCAGATTTTAAAACCAGTGGCTTTGCACACATCCACCCATCTGTACACACACACACACACACACACACACACAGATTTTGTGCCCTTGTGAGCTCTTGGACTGCAAGCTCAGGGGGTCACTCCGAATGACGCGGAGACGGAACATATCACAAACTCGATTAGGACTGTGAGATCTTAAATACGACAAAGCAAGTAAACAATCTCACCATTTGAAACCAGTCATATACCAGTGGGTATATTGAGCAGTGTAAATAGACACCAGTGTACTAGCTGTGTGATTTTGTTAAATATATTTCGATATATTTCTGTTGTCTTTGCTAATTGTTGAGACAGGACCTATAGTGTGTTTTGAGTAGGATGTGTGTGTGTGTGTGCATTGTTGTACCAGAGCAGTTATTTTGCTATAAGGTTTTAAATAATTTATTGTTCAAAAATACATTGCTATTTTTAAAGAAGATTCATCAATGTATTATTTATCCGTTTCTGAATAAAGATAAACTTTTCAAATACCTTTGCCATTCCGACTCAGTCATTCCCAATATGGTAAAACAAGCTAACTGGGACTTTTGTCTCCTCCATGTTGTAATAAGCAGTTCCCAATATAACAGATCTGGCAGCACCTCAGTGTTAACAGGAGCAGGCTAACACCATCCCTGCTGGTGCATACGACTCTGACAAGAACGAAATGTTTCTGCTCCTTGTGACAAATGCAGTGCGTACAACCAGACAGGTTTGTTAAAACCTTTCATTACAAATAACCAGAGGGTCTCAGGCCTCAGGAAGTTCCAGTCAATCCAAGGTAAACGGTGCCATCTTTACACATAAAGTACTAGTAAAACAAGCACTAATTGGTCAGTCGATCTCTTTTTAGGCATGAGAACATAAGCCAAAGGTAGTTTTAATGCTTTGGGTTCTGCATGTGCTAAACGCTTTAGCCACTGTTGTGCTAAATGCTTTAGCCACTGTTGTGCTAAACGCTTTAGCCACTGTTGCTAACACCACGATAGCGCTGAGGAAACTTTCTGCCCGTTGGCAAGGAAGTGAACAGCTTTCCTGTGTTTATCATCAGTGGCTGCTCTGGGAGTACCAACATTAGCGCTACCAAATTCCGCTCCTGAAACGATTCTCCCAGTCAGAAGCCAGTGAAGGCCCGGCCTCCACAACTCCTGCTCGTTTCCATGGAAATCATACGAGGCAAAAAGACACACAAACAAAACAGGAGACTCCAGAACCAAAGCTGTATTGTGTAAGGTACAGATCCAGTGTCAGATTCAGAAACCTACATCATTTAGCAAGAAGGTAAATTTGCACAGAGCAGCTGGGCTTTGGTATCAAGACACAGTCATGCTAGTCACCCCAAATGAACTGAGCAGCAGGTTTCAAACTAAATCGAATAACCATCGACTCATTACGTTGCAGGATTCGGTGCTTCTTTCCATTTTGTGCTGTGCATATGCCTCAGCGTCTTCCTCAGGTTCCCTTTGACATCACACGCAGTTTCACCAAGGCAGAAAATCCCACAAAACACCTTGCTGGCATTATCCCATGAAGGCTGTTCAGCAGGATTCGTGTTGGGTTGGGTGGGGTTTGGTTATTGTTATGGTTGTTGTTTTTAACTCACTCTGACTTTCATAGCATGTTTAAGAATCTGACAGAAGGATTAAACCAGTGAAGACTGTATCCTTGGGTGGGGGTGGGGGAGGTGGTTGTAGCAACACAAACCGTATGAATTAAAGATGACGCCCTTGGGTTTACACGGTAGTGTTCCAACGCCTCACAAAACGGTTCAATACTGGAAATGCACCAAATCCCAAATGCGATAATGAGCATTGTTAATGTTCTGTGTTTGTAAAGGCAGCTGCATATCCCAGCAGCCGTGTTCCTCTCTGCAGCACTCAGACACTGGGAGACAAGGGGGTTTTGGTTATAGCCCCAGGTAGCCAGAGTTTTCCTGTGGGGCCGTGTCTGCTGTCAGCATCTGAAAATTGCTCTGGGCAACAGGGTTACCTGATGAATAGAATAATAATCCTGAGTCAAAGGTCCAACAAAATTCCTCACCTAAGAGGATACACACAAGATGCTTGTTTTCTATTACTCTGTATATGTGAATTGTCACTGAATTGATCTTTGAATGTTTACCTGTAGTATGTGTCCCTGCATTGTATACAAATGAATGAACCAATGAATGAATGTGTAAATAAATGAACCTTTCTAAATCAGGCCACTATAAGCAATGTTTTACTGACTGAAAGAGGGACGTTTACATTTCAATAGACTGAGTTGTTCTGCTTCCCAATTTCCTGTTAGCATCATTCTAGAATTAATCATGCAGTTCTAGAATGTGGTCATCATCTGTTGTTGAAGGTACTACTGTTACATCATAAACAATGAATCTTGTTTAGGTGTATGTCACAAACCGGAATGAGCACATTTCTCTAAAGAAAAGCTGTATTTTTGTTTTACATTGATGGTTTCTTTGTGGCTTGTCAAGTACTGCGAATTTAAATGTACTCATGACAACAGACTGTTACAATGCCCCCATTCTGAATTAAGTTACTGCTTTACCAGCAACTGCTTTTTGAGGGGTTCTGAAAGCTCACCATGGCAACAATAGAACCCCTGCCACTCACCTAGGTGACGTCAAAGCCAGCAGACAGTGGGATGCCATGGGTAAAGGACACCGTTAGAGATGCCAGCCAGAAGCAAGACATGAGTCCTGCAGTTTATCTCTACATCTTCAAACTCCAAGACTGTCCATCTATTCTGAGTGGAGTTTTCTCAAACCTGATAATGTTCTTAATTCTGCACCAGTACACAACAAAGCACATTCAATTCACAACGTATCTGCACTACAAAATACAAATACAAAGTAAATGCTGAATAAAAACCCCATAAAGCAATCATGTATGATAAGCACAGATATGACATATCATGTGTGTGTGTGGGTGTGTTTGTGTGCATGTGTAAGTGGATGTAGCTTTTATAGGCCAGACTGGTGGAGTGTGCTTCCCTTGAGCTGGGTGGAGAAAGTTTGATAAGGTCAGGGAAGTGGGATTGAAACAGATGGATCCAAATGGGTAAAAAAGAAGACAGAATCCTAATGCATTGACTGGAGTTATAGAAGTTGAACTTCACTATTCTCTGAGCATCAATGAGGACACAGAGCTTCAATCTACATAAATGACCTTTTAACCTTTTACAATCCTTGACTTCTGCCCTACTGAAGTTTACCAACATACATAGTGAAAAGTCAATGCATTTAGCCTTTTTTTTACTACATACCTGTCAAAAAGCATGCGTGAAATCCCCCACAATCCTCTGCCAACAGCCTCCCAAAGTGTGATGCACCCCCCCAACACCCTCCCAAAGAGCAATGCTCCGCCCCAACACCCTCCCAAAGAGCAATGCTCCGCCCCAACACCCTCCCAAAGAGCAATGCCCCACCCCCAACACCCTCCCAAAGAGCAATGCCCCACCCCAACACCCTCCCAAAGAGCAATGCTCCGCCAACAGCCTCTCAAAGAGCAATGCTCCGCCCCAACATCCTCCCAAAGAGCAATGCCCCACCCCCAACACCCTCCCAAAGAGCAATGCTCCGCCCCAACACCCTCCCAAAGAGCAATGCTCCGCCCCAACACCCTCCCAAAGAGCAATGCCCCACCCCAACACCCTCCCAAAGAGCATGCCCCACCCCCCCCCCCCCAACACCCTCCCAAAAAGCAATGCAACCGCCAACAGCCCCTCAAAGAGCAATGCCCCCTCACCCTCCCAAACATCCTCCCAGCAATGCCCCACCCCAACACCTCCCCAGCCCCAATGCCCCACCCCAACACCCTCCCAAAGAGCAATGCCCCACCCCAACACCCTCCCAAAGAGCAATGCCCCACCCCCAACACCCTCCCAAAGAGCAATGCCCCCCCGCCCCAACACCCTCCCAAAGAGCAATGCCCCACCCCCAACACCCTCCCAAAGAGCAATGCCCCACCCCAACACCCTCCCAAAGAGCAATGCCCCACCCCAACACCCCCTCCCAAAGAGCAATGCCCCGCCCCCAACACCCTCCCAAAGAGCAATGCCCCGCCCCCAACACCCTCCCAAAGAGCAATGCCCCGCCCCCAACACCCTCCCAAAGAGCAATGCTCCGCCCCAACACCCTCCTTCAGGATTCATCCTAAAACAACAATCTAATCCTTTAACACAGAATTAAGCGAGTCAATAAAAAAAAAGAGAGGATCTTAACTAGCTTGAGAACTGCTATTTATAGCCACTACCTACAAAGTAGAATCCACATGGTATGGATTACATGGGCGTTTTGGAACGTTTAGCCAGGGCACCTTAAAGACGCCCAACCAATCAGACGCCCTTAAATTAAATTCAAAAGAAGGAATGCTGTCGAGATGGAGCACTGTCTGTGCTATCAGTGTTGACTTTTCAAGTCAATACAATTTTATTTATATAGCGCTTTTTACAACACATGTCACAAAGCAACTTTACAACCGCATGAGTCCAGATCCCTAATGAGCAAACCAGGGGCGACAGTGGCAAGGAAAAACTCCCTAGATGGGGATTAGGAAGAAACCTTGGGAGGATCAAGATTCAAAATGCAACCCATCCTCCACTGGGCGTCCCAGCTGGTAGCAATCCATTTTCTTTCCCCCAAGGGGGAGATCTCTCACTGAGCAGAGTGTCCCAGCGACAGGTAGGCTCCGCCTACCATGTGATGTCATCAGCGTATATGCCATGCCTGGCTGTCCGATGTTTGCACTGAAATGAGTGATGATGTAAAAACAGAGAACGTATAAACAGTATAAACAGAACGGAGTTCGGCGTGACTCCGAAGTCAACTTTGCCCTCTTCAAATAATGAAATGATACGCTACGACTTCTCCTCTTGGTGATGCGTGCAGGATCCCGAGGGCGATGCGAGACACATCAACTATGATTTGAGTTTCGGGTGTGATTTACTCTAGTATGAAAATGATTGAAGTGTGACAGAGTGAAACTCGTTATGTGTGAGCAGAGAATGCAGCGCTAATCACACACACACACACACACACACACACACACACTGGAGTGATTATGTCATGCATTCTGATCTAAACGCGTGGTCTATATCTCATCAAACAGCTGTCAGCCGTATAAATATTTTAACAGCAACTGAAGATTTTAATAATTTAGAGCCAAAGTGTTTATATTTGCAAGACTTATTAATGGAGTGTATGTTTGTGTGTGTATGTGAGTGCATGTGCATATGCGTGCACACAGACACTCCAGAGCATCCATCACTTCTACAGTTGGCCTGGACCCAGAGAAAGATCAGAGTCATTATATCTGACTACATTATGTGCTCAACCTGCTGTAGTGCACTTAAGCTATGCATCAGAAATACACACACACACATACATGCATGCACGCACACACACATGCACACACACACACACACACATGTGCAAGCACACATACACTTGCACACATACATGCACATACACACATAGATGCATGTATGCATGTGCACACGAGAGAGAGAGAGAGAGAGAGAGACAGAGAGACTATTGCGCATCGCCTTCTTATGGAGAAGGCTGTTAAAATGACACACATGTAGTGTGTGGTCACTTCTGAGCTATATAAGATTCCCAGATGCGAAATCATATCTGTTCATGAAATCTGTTCATTAACATCCAACTCAGACTCTCTCATCAGTTCATCTGATGAAGAAAAATGAAGAATTGTTGGTTGATGAGGCAAAACAGGTGCATTGGTAAAGGACCTTCCAGGGCTGGCTACTGAAACGCCTGCTTTAATTACCTCTCAGCACAATACCCCAATACAGTCTGAGTCTCTATCTATTTCGGGCTGTCGGCACTGGCCTGTGGGTGTTAAGTTGGTTAATCCTCGGCCATCATTCAGTGACTCACATGCAGCTGCTGCAACTAGGTGCAATTTTAGTGGTCTCTTCTAGTCTGGATCTATTTGTGGACAGGGCGTTTGCATAAGTCTGCACGCACACTAACCCTTAACCCATCATGTAATGTCTAGTGCCAGCTCTCCTCCTGCTGAGCGTGATGGTTCCTTCTACTCCAGGTCTGTCTGCGCACGAAACTCCGCCGCTGTGGAGGACTCTGGGTCTCGGGAGCCATCAGCTCTCACTCAGAAAGCTGGCTGGATGTCGTCACATAAGATCTCTGTCTGGGGTGCTTTTGTTGCCAATCCTCAGGAACAATCTTCCAAACTCTTCAGGCTAAAAATATCAGGTTTCAGGTGTGTTTATGACAGCCTGATTATACACCTGTAGCAGTGAAAGGAGTCTGCTGCTAGCTTCAGTTTACAGAGGTATGACAAACACTGATAGCATCAATAATTTATGACATAGATGACATCATAAATGATTTTCATGCATTATTCTGCTGTTACCTGGGCTCTAATGCACTTGCCTTAAAGATGACATATGATAAAAAAAAATCTTATTTTGTATCCATGGCAACACAACAAAGGTGCTAAGTAGGTTGTATACAAATTACTCAAATGAGACAAAAATAGCATTAAAATATTCACAGTGTCTCTTAAGACTGAGTGACTAAGGTGCAAGACAGAGAGAGGGAGTTGTCAACATGCTATTTTTTTGGACCTCATGAACCCCCCCCACACACACACACATACATACACACACACACACACATACACACAACACCCCGATCCCACCGCCAACGCCCTAGCACCCCAATGACACAGCAGTCGACAACAAGGCCACCAGACTCATGGCAAATTAACTATTATGTGATATGTTGGGAGGAGCTGTTCAGAACAGCATCCCAGGTACAAATCATAAGCCAATCAGAAAGCTCTCATTCTAAAGGGCTTCGATTGGCTGTTCACCCAAAGTGTCATCACTATTGATCACTCCTATTGACCAGCTCTCTCGGTCACACTGCACCTTACAGGCTTCATCGCTCATCAAGCAACCCTTTATGACATCATTACTCAACATGGAGGATGTGTAGCTCAGTGTCACAAAGGAGGTGTACTATAGTGTCAGAGAGGCCGTGTACTGCAGCTGTGTGTATGTGTGTACACAGAGTAAATATGATAATAGTTGCTTTTTGTTCAAGAAGATATATAATAGCATATTTTTCCAGGCAAATAAAGTGCACATATTTATTGATAAGCAGCAAGAACAGCTTTGCGAGAAGTATCCTTCCCATCATACACACACTCACACAGCCTCTGATGTCAGAATAAATTAACACCCACTACGTTCACTGAGGCCAGCTGTGGTGACTTCAGTGCACTGTAACACTAATGATTTACACATATACACACAAACACACTCACACAAATCTGCCACTTATAGCACTACCTCATACTGTGCCACTATAAAACTGTTGCACCATAAAGCAGGAGTAGGGAGGCTCACATGTAAAAACAAAAGAAGGATGTCTTCAGGTTCGTTAAGCACAGATAACCTCTGCTGTGGCCCTTCACCACCAGCGCTGAAATATCACCCGGGCTACTGGCTAATAGCAGCCTCAGCCTACGAGAAGTAAACACAGACCATAGCTGTTAGCAGCAGCTTCAGTGTAAGCTTAACTTTACTGTCAGTTGCCCACACAGTTCAGCAAAGGATCCCCTGACACCATCTGACCTTATCAGGAATCATGTTACCTAATTCCAGAATCCTCAAAGAAGTTCCAGAACCTGCCATTGTTACATCATAAGCAGAAACGTTCCGACTGTGGGTTTAGGTGGAGATGAAGGCTTAGTGGGAGAGCACTAGACAATCCGGCCCTCTATTACAGTGAGGTAGGATAAAGCCTAATGAAGAAGAAATGGTGGTTATGGCTGCCTGATGGGCAGGCCCCCTGAATGTTCCCACACTCTCCTGAAAGGCACTTGCCGTAAAGCAGCTCACATCACACTAAGCCAAAACAGGAAGCCGGTGTTCCACACTCTTGCCTGTGGGTAGAGGGTTCTACAGCAGCACTGATCAGAATTCTCTCTGCTCACCAGTCACACAGGCGGCACGTCACCAGCTCGCAGTCAGGACATCCACGAGCTGAATCAGAACACAAACACAGACCTTCGAGAAACAAACCAGGTTCTGCTGTACCATTCAGCTACACTGGAGGAAGGCAGCTCTTAACACAAACCCAGCCTGACACGCCTCCCCTCGCTTACGCATGCAGCCCTTGTCCAGGGCAGTTCGGTTTGGGTTCTGCCATGTTATGCAAATTAGCCCGGGTTCAGTCTGCCAATCAGAAGACCCAGGCAGCCTGAGCCGTCTGATGGAGATGTGCAGTGGCAGATGTACAGGGCAGGTCACAGAATGCAGACAACAGTCCTACGCCATGGAAGCTGTACAATATTTTAACAAAACCTTAAGTATTGAAATAGCAAAACTAGCATGCAATTCTATTACCGTAGAAAATGCTACTCTGATCCAACACAGTGTCTTAGTGTAGAAAAGACTTCTTTGTAATCCAACACAGTGATTGTCCTGCTGTTAAAATCACTCCTCTGTAATCCAAAGCAATGAATGTCTTGTTGTTCAAATCACCCCTCTGTAATCCAACACAGTGAATGTCTTATTGTAGAAATCAGTCCTCTGTAACTGCTTTGATAATATTTTCCCTCCACACGGACCACACACAAAGCACAAAAGGAGTTCTGGAATGTTACAAAATGTCTGCTTCGAAAGAGCAGGACCTTCAGTAACGGTTCTGGAAATGGGACAACAGGGTGAACGAAAACTGACCAGCCGTTTATCAAAAGCGCTTTGTAAGCATATACAATCACAAAGCACACCTCATCTGTCGGCATGCACGGTTCACTAGGCAACGTCTACCCTGTCCGTCACGGGTCAGATCCTTGACACAGGTACGCTGTGTGTCTGGGAATTATCTGGGCAATGGTGGATTTCTAGCAAGTCAGTGTCACTGACACAAGATTGACATGGTTGTGGAAGTTCAGCTGGGACAGGTTTACTGGGCATATTGGTGTTGCTAGGGTGTTGCTAGGGCTGGTACACTAGTCAATGTCACTGCTGAGGTAATGGTGGTTGGCCTCCCAGAAATATCCACCTCACAGTTGTCACTGAGGTGGACCAGTGATGTTACTACGTTTTTCAAATCCAAAATCCAGCCCTGTCCAAAATCCAGTCACAGACCACCGATATTCACATCACGACCCGTAAGGTTCAGGCTTACCTACAGGTTCTCCAGCATCCATTTATTTAAGGGTCAGGGGCGATGACACAAGGGTCAGTCAGTTTCATTAAATGTCTATGCCAATGATTACAACATCCAATTGCAGAAATTAGAACTGACGTCTGGGGTTAAACATCTTTGGGCTAGAAGAAGGCTAAAGGTAATTGTGTATGTCAACATCTCTCTGAAAGCTTCTTCAAAATGTTAGGATGGTTCTATTGGAGCCATATCAAGTCAGACTGAAAGGACAAAGAAAAGAAGTCAGCCGTTTTAAACCCCCTTTTCAAATTAGTTGGTTATTTTATGTCACTTTGAGCAGAAGCACTGAATGGGTTGTTAGCAGCTGACACTAGGGAAGTTGAAGGGCAGGTTCCATACACAGACGTTATTCTTTTTTAAAGTTGCATTTTAGTCAGTAGCAAGAGGGTCTTGCCTCTGTATCTTTTCAATGCTTTAACTCCACTTGGCTATAGATACCGGAGGATCTTAGCGTGCCTTTGGGCACTTCAGGAATGTCTGATTTTAGCATAAAGCAGCAGTTTCAGAGGTCAAGCATCAAGCCGCTGTTTCTACAGCAATAATGTTGATTCACAACATTTATGTTCTCAGTGAAAGCAGGAAAGAGGCAGAGGCTGGCAGCCCTGTAACGCTAGTCACTCCCCTGTCATAAACCAACCCCTTCACGTACTGATGGCAGCGCCAGAGGCCGACACACAAAGCAAAGTGGGGGAACTGTCAGGAATTTCCTACAATTCCCAGAGTACCGTGGGACAACGGCCGTTCCTCTCTCCGCCTAACTGCAGCGCCGTCGTGCGCCGGGGTTGTTTCTCAGGTCACTGGTTGTGAAGAACGAAGCACTTAGCAATCAGCCAATGAGGAACCTTCAATCTACCACATGATCAGCTCCGAAATCCTCTGCCTTCCAACCACTTCCCAATATTAAAAACAATTGAAGAGATGACTATAAACAATAGAAATATAACAACATTTGCTCCTCATGACCACAAGTCTGCAAGAACTCATCCAAGCAAAGACGTGGCTTCAAATCAGAGGGGGTCTCTGTGGTTTGGGCTCTGAGCTTTTGAGGAATGGCTAGAGTTCGCTTTGTTCTTGGAGCTTGCTGGGATTTGTAGTGAGAGGGGGAAGGAAGTGGAGGAGGAGAAGACAAGATCAATGCAGATGATAACAGATTTTATGTCTCATCTTATTTTTACATACAGGCTACACAACCTTTGGGTATTAATTGCGTTAAGTTGGCTTGAATGTGAACTTGAATGTGAACGAACTTCCCCTGAGTGTCCGAATGGCAGAGTCTCTTGCTGTTTTTAAGTGAAGACTGAAGACACATCTGTTTCAAGAGCACTTAAATTAAATTTTACTACACTAGCATTTATTAACTATTTGTGACTGTAATGACTTTTCTTGCTTTTATCTTTTAAGTAGGGTTTTTTCAGTATATATTTGAGTATATCTAGGCGTCCATACTGACTGTATCTAATAATATCTTTGCTTAAAGTTTCTTCCTGATTTTAACCTAAACTAACTAGCTAGAGATTTTGTTCTGAGTAAAACAATGAAGCACGTTTTGTAAGTCGCTCTGGATAAGGGCGTCTGCTAAATGCCATAAATGTAAATGTAACTTGCATTTTCCATAAGTTAATGCCGATCACCAGGTACATCATATGGAATTCCTTAAAATTCCTAAAGTTAGACTGAGCATTTCTGTTTGTGTACTTAACTAGAAAACGCCGCAATCGATCCATACAGCCCTGCCAAGGGTAACTGACTGTGAAAACTTTTCTGAAAAGCTTAAACTTTTAAAAAGTTATTTACCATAAATTATGCAGACGACAACAAAACAGAGAAAGCTCTGGCATGCACATGTACTGAAATCCCAAATGGCTGCCCCCGTGGCCGGCGGAGCTTTCTGGCACTGCAATATGAATATTCTCTAACAGCGGCAGCAGCTCTGTTACCCAACCAGGGCCACTGATGCGCACGCTTTATGTCTAGCATGTCCGACAAGCCAGACCTGGGCTGGCCGTGATCCTGGTTCTGGAGCTCCTGATGCCATCTTCAAGAGCAGAACATTGCGGTGGGTATTTAAAGTCGGGTTTGTTTTCTGTGTCCATGGAAACAAGCCCCAGAGTGTGAATGAGGTGAAGTTAGGCTGGGCCCTGATTCGCACGTCACGGGTTGAGTTCTCCAATCCACAAAGGCCATGTCGTCATCCGGTATCCTACACATAGCCAATCACAGTAACTGAACTTGTAGACTGAATAGAATTAATAGAAACATATAACCTAGAGAAACGTGTCTAGAAACATTTCCTCTGGGACAGTTTTTAAAGAACACTTCAAAAGGTGACAGCTGTGTGCAAACTTAAGCAATGTCTCCTTTATGCAGTGATATGTAGGTTATTTCCTAGTCCAATACTACGTGCTGAACACAAAAGCCGAACACAAATATCTGTGTCTGTGATATCACTGTAGCCTTGCATATCTGTGACGCAGAACTTCAAACAATTCGAGCTATGTGCGTTTCCTATAGCAGTGCTATTTTCACTGTGGTGTAACTATTTCAGTGTTCCGTCCACAGAACAGAATTCAGAAGCATCTGCATAACCAGTTCGACTATACTACATGCGTGTGTTCTGCACCATTCTGTGTGAGGTTGATATGATGTAGGAGTGGGAGGAGCATGGAGGGTTTCTGTTCTTTTGTCTTTGTATGTGTGTGTGTGTGCGCGTGTGTGTGTGTGTGTGCGTGTTTTGGCGAGGTTGGTGCCTCAGGCAGTGAGAGAGCATGAGAGAGACCGTGTTCTCAGAGACTAAGCTTGCAACAGTGATATGCAGGTAGTGGTTATCTTTTAACTACTGGTTTTTAAAGAACTGCCTAGATTCACAGTGAGTCTTCCTCATCTCTTCTGTTGCTCGGCTACGCTACCTCACGGCAACGACATTAACCCACAGCCCCATGGCTTGGTAAGAATAATATCCAGCCAAGATAAAACATTACATCTACATAAGTAATGAGAGTACACTATACATCCCCAACACCTGAGAGGCATATGTAGCCACAGCTAATAAAGACGCTCGCGGGGAAGCCTTACATTGCTCTTCACCTCCGCAGTCTAAAACTTTCTCTTCCCTGCTCCTCTCTCCCTCTGTCACCATCACACCCACTCTCTTCACTCCATCCATCTTTTCCTTCCTCCAAAGTCTCTGACTCTCTATCTCCATGTTTGGTCTCTCTGTTTCTCTCTCTCTCTCTCTCTCTGTTTCTCTCCCTCGCTCGTCCCCCCCCCCCCCCCCTTTGGTTGTTGTGCCTGCCCTGGCCCTGAAGCTTCTCCTCGCCAGCTTAATGAAATATCACAGAGGTGCTAGAGCTCAAATGCCTCCTCTCCTCTCCTCCCATGTCCTCTCCCCCGATCCTCCTCTCTCCTTCTCCACACCCTCTCTCCCCGATCTTACATTTACATTTAGGGCATTTAGCAGACGCTCTTATCCAGAGCAACTTACAAAGTACTTTGCATCTGTTCACAGAATTCATCCTAGATATTAGCACAGAATTCTAGATACCCTTGAACCAGACTACTACTAAACTACAGGAATCAATGTCATTACCTAGTATTTTTATTAAAACAGGCTCACTTAAACAGGAATTAAACTTTTACCAAGAAGCGCAAATAACCATAGACAGACATATAATTTAAGAAGGACAACAAGCACCATCTGCCGAGTTAGTGCTCATTTAAGAAGATTCCACCATCTTGGAGCCAGGACAGAGAATAGTCTTGAGATTTGTCTTCCGTGAGACTTTAAGCGTGGGGTTTCGTGTCGAGCCATGGTCGAGATTCGGAGTGCTCGTGGTACTGATCAGGCTTTGAGCATGGACATCATGTAGGGAGGGGCTGGTCCATCTTTGGCTTTGTAGGTAAGCATCAAGGTCTTATATCTGATGTGTGCCGGTACTGGAAGAGCAGCAGAGGAGTCACATGTGAGAACTGGGGGAGATTGAAGACCAGTCGTGCTGCAGCATTCTGAATTAGTTGTAGAGGTCTGATGACCCGTAGAGGAAGACCTGCAAGTCGGGAGTTGCAGTAATCCAGCTTTGAGATGACTAGCGACTGCACCGGCACCTGGGTAGCTTCCTGTGAAAGGAAGGGTCGTGTTCTCCGTATGTTGCAGAGGACAAATCTGAAGGATCTAGTCAGCTTTGAAACATGTGTTGAGAAGGACAACTCATTGTGCAATGTAACACCCAGGCTTTGAGCAGTTTCTGATGGTGTTGACAGGGTGTTCTCGAAGGAAATGGTGAAGTCATTGTGTGGGTTTGGAGTTCCTGGAATGTACAGAAGCTCGGTTTTGCTAGGGTTGAGCTTCAAGTTGTGAGCGATCATCCATGAAGCAATATCCGCCAAGCATGCTGAGATACGCCCAGAAACCTGGGTGTCAGAATGTGGGAAAGAAAGAATTAGCTGGGTGTCATCGGCATAGCAATGATAGGAGAAATCATGAGACAAAATAATGTCACCAAGGTAACAAGTATATAAACAGAAGAGTGCCTAACACTGAGCCTTGGGGTACTCCAGTGGAGAGTTTACATGGATTGGATGTAGATCCTCTCCATGTTACCTGATTTTCAGTACTATTTCTAAACTTACAAAAAATCAAACCAGCGCTGAACATCAGATTCCAGGGAACCTAACTAGTAATGTATTTATGGATTTCTTTGATAATAAAATAGAGAATATTAGACTAAATATAAATCCTTTTATAGGTAATTCATTTGGTTTGTCATCTGGATTGGCTGATATTGAACAAAATCTAGCATTAGAAGAAAAGCTTGAAGCTTTTCATCCACTCCCACAACTAGAATTGGAGAAAATAATTTCATCGTTAAATTCTACTACTTGCACATTAGACTCGATTCCCTCTAAATTACTCAAAAAGGTTTTACCAGTTGTAATCGAACCTCTTTTAAATATAGTAAACTCATCCATCACAATGGGTCACATGCCCAGATCCTGTAAACTAGCAGTCATTTATAGTCATCTCTTCATCCCTGCCTTACCTTCTGCTGTCCCCTGCCTGCTCCTCTCTCATTGATCAGAGATCACCTCAGTGCTAAAGGTTATTTGGACTGGAGTTGACTGCTCTTCACCAAAGTCAGAGTAATCCATCCACTTCTCTTGGAGATTGCTTTTCAGTAAACTCTGACCTCTATACCAGACAACCTCGGTAAACTGACACTAGATATAGCTCTACAGATACTAGGTCCAGCCCTTCTGACACTAGGTCTAGCCCTACTGACACTAGATCTAGCCCTACTGACACTAAGTCTAGCCCTACTGACACTAGGTTCAGCCCTACTGACACTAGGTCCAGCCCTACTGAAACTAGGTCCAGCCCTACTGACACTAGGTCTAGCCCTACTGACACTAGGTCCAGCCCTGAGGGTGTGTCTGGCTCTACAGACACTTCAGTGTGTGTCTACAGAAATGTCCTCTCCCTCCTGGCGCTGCCTCACCAGTCCTCCTCTCTGTGTGTTTGTCCACAGTAAGGGACTTTACACAAACGGATTTGGAGAGCTCTGTAAATAAAGGTTATTGCCATCGCCACTCTGAAGTCTTTTTGTGTAAGGGTTACTTATACACACACCTCTGTTTTCCTCTAACCTGCTTTCTCTTTCCGTCTCTCTCTCTGTCTGTCTCCCTGTCTTTATCTTACCGTCTCCCCCATCTTTCCCTATCTGTCTCTATCTTTCTCTGTCGTCCTCTTTCTCCACTTTGCTTTCTTTGTGCCCCTGTCTTTCTCCCTCTCATTCTCTGTCTCCCGCTCGATTATTCTCTCAGCCTCTCCGTTCCTCTCTCTCTCTCTCTCTCTCTCTGTTCATAAACTAATGTACTCATATCAAAGTCTTCATTCAAAGCCACAGCTGTGCTGGAGGTCACGGTGTCTGATAACAACCAGTGGTGCTGCTGGCCTGGTTTTAGACCTCACTAGCTGCACAGAGGGTCTCCCAGCCAAACACCCACCCACGCGCCAGGATAATGCCCTCCGAACACCACGCACCTCCTCATATGACAGCCAAACGGGCCGGGAGATTAAGCAGGAGATTAAAGGGCTGCATCGGAAATTATAGATATGCGGCAGTTGCGCTGAATCAAAGCACAGCGGACGACTGGTGTGCAACACTGCCTGGAGCTACCGGAACAGCTCGACAGGCGGCATGCAAACAGCCCGACAGGCGGCGCGCAAACAGCCCGACAGGCGGCACGCAAACAGCCCGACAGGCGGCGTGAAAAATGGCCTGACAGGCAGCGTGAAAATGGCCTGACAGGGAGCATGAAAACAGCTAAAGGAAAGCAGAAGTGGGAAAAGCAGTGGGACATGGGAAGTGGGAGAACAGTCACAGGCTTTTTTTGTTGGCTTGCTGGAGCAGCTGAGGCCTTGTCAAGCTGTGTTAAACAGGCCGATTTCAGACAGACTGCAGGCCATGACAGTGTGAAACGCACTGTGTGAAAGTTCTGTTTGGTCTTTCTCCGTCAGGAGCCCCAAGGTCACTGCGGTAGCTCCAACATGGCACCTACACTTTACCTTTTTAGGACACAGTACGGGCTGCCAGTGGTCTGAGGATTAACCTTACTGGTGTTTTACTATACTCACACACTCGCACACTCACACACACACACACTTTGGCCTGCTGTCACAAACCCCCAAAGCTGCATTAAACACAATAAACAGCTTCATAAATGTAGTGCATTCTGGTAATAACTCCACCGGTTACCAGGAAGTGACCTCATCTTGACTACTTTACTGGAAACGCTTCATTCTCTTAACACACAGGAATTACAGCATCTATTCAGCTCCTAATAAGTAACGGTGAGCTTTGGCATCGGGCCAAAGTGGCAAGGCACACACCCACACAGAGGCATGCGTTCACACTGCACAGGATATGTCAAATAATTCTATTTATTTTTTCTATTCTCTTTCACCTCAACAGCATGTTTGCCAACAGGAACAGGTACTGCAGACAGACGTTCTCCTCTTTTATTGGAAAAAGAAAACATCACTAAGATGGTAGAGGACAATGTGGAACAACCAGGACTCTAGGAAGTTATTCATTATATCAAGAATCTTTTTTTGACAGAGACAGAAATGCAGAAAGACAGAATGACAGAGTAAGAGAGGCAGCCTATGTGGCTATAGGGTGGAGGTGGTGGTCACAGTAAGAGAGGCAGCCTATGTGGCTATAGGGTGGAGGTGGTGGTCACAGTAAGCTATAGGGTGGAGGTGGTGGCCTAAGAGAGGTAGCCTACGTGGCTATAGGGTGGAGGTGGTGGTCAAAGTAAGAGAGGCAGCCTATGTGGCTATAGGGTGGAGGTGGTGGTTACAGTAAGAGAGGTAGCCTACGTGGCTATAGGGTGGAGGTGGTGGTCACAGTAAGTGAGGCTATAGCCTGGAGGTGGTGGTCTATAGGGTGGAGGTGGTGGTCACAGTAAGAGAGGCAGCCTACGTGGCTATAGGGTGGAGGTGGTGGTCACAGTAAGAGAGGTAGCCTACGTGGCTATAGGGTGGAGGTGGTGGTCACAGTAAGAGAGGTAGCCTACGTGGCTATAGAGTGGAGGTGGTGGTTACAGTAAGAGAGGTAGCCTACGTGGCTATAGGGTGGAGGTGGTGGTTACAGTAAGAGAGGTAGCCTGCTTGGCTATAGGGTGGAGGTGGTGGTTACAGTAAGAGAGGTAGCCTATGTGGCTATAGGGTGGAGGTGGTGGTTACAGTAAGAGAGGTAGCCTATGTGGCTATAGGGTGGAGGTGGTGGTTACAGTAAGAGAGGCAGCCTATGTGGCTATAGGGTGGAGGTGGTGGTCACAGTAAGAGAGGTAGCCTACGTGGCTATAGGGTGGAGGTGGTGGTCACAGTAAGAGAGGTAGCCTGCGTGGCTATAGGGTGCAGGTGGTGGTTACAGTAAGAGAGGTAGCCTATGTGGCTATAGGGTGGAGGTGGTGGTTACAGTAAGAGAGGTAGCCTACGTGGCTATAGGGTGGAGGTGGTGGTTACAGTAAGAGAGGTAGCCTGCGTGGCTATAGGGTGGAGGTGGTGGTTACAGTAAGAGAGGTAGCCTACGTGGCTATAGGGTGGAGGTGGTGGTTACAGTAAGAGAGGTAGCCTACGTGGCTATAGGGTGGAGGTGGTGGTTACAGTAAGAGAGGTAGCCTACGTGGCTATAGGGTGGAGGTGGTGGTCACAGTAAGAGAGGTAGCCTACGTGGCTATAGGGTGGAGGTGGTGGTCACAGTAAGAGAGGCAGCCTACGTGGCTATAGGGTGGAGGTGGTGGTTACAGTAAGAGAGGTAGCCTACGTGGCTATAGGGTGGAGATGGTGGTTACAGTAAGAGAGGCAGCCTACGTGGCTATAGGGTGGAGGTGGTGGTTACAGTAAGAGAGGCAGCCTACGTGGCTATAGGGTGGAGGTGGTGGTTACAGTAAGAGAGGCAGCCTACGTGGCTATAGGGTGGAGGTGGTGGTTACAGTAAGAGAGGCAGCCTACGTGGCTATAGGGTGGAGGTGGTGGTTACAGTAATTGTCTTTGCAAGAACTGGAAGGTGTATCCCATGGCAACCCAGTAGTGAGCACTCTCGCTCCCTATCTGCTCCTGTGTGCAGTGGTGTCGGAGTGGGTGTCAGTTAAAGCAGAATCGGAAGGGAGTCTGTAGGAACATGGGCTCTGATATCAGAACACAGGGAAACATGAAGAAGATGACAGAGAGAGGGAGAGAGGGAGAGGGAGGGAGGGAGAGCGAGGGAGAGGGGGGACGGGTAGGACAGAGAGGGACAGAGAGGATGAGAGAGGTAGAGTATGAAAGAGAAAGACAGAAAGAGAGGGAGAGAAAGAGAGAGAGGGGGAGAGAAAGGGAGAGGGAGAAAGACAGAGAAAGAGAGAGTGGGAGACTGAGGGAAGAAAGGCGCGGGGGGGGGGGGGGGGTGAGGTTGCAAGCCCGAGAGGATTAGCAGGCAGTGATAGTATGACCTTTTCTGGAGATAAACAAGTTAGAAGCGAAGCGATTGCCAACACACCACTGCAAGACCGCCGTGCGCTCCCCTCGCCTACTGCAGTGCTGCGCGTGCCAGGTCCCACTAGACGACCCACGTGCCACGCCCATCACCAGCTCGCGAAGACGTCCCGACGGGATCGGCAGTAAAAGCGCTCCGCTTCTCGGCGAAGGACGGGCCTGGCGTCTCCACGCGGTGCTGTCGGGTTTCGTCTCAGAACCATTCTGAAGCAGTAACAGACTGTGAATTAATCAGACGTTTCAGCTACAGAAGTGCTTCGTGATCAGAGGGAGACTCCAAAGTGATGATCGTTATGGTACCGAGTGGGCAGCAGAATCTCAGTGGTCATTTTAACTTTCATGAGTCCCAGAGTTTCACTGCTTTTGCACTGAAAGAAAAAGTAGGTCTTAATTCATATAGCAGGGCACGCCAAAGCTTTACTTCCCATGGTACTCACACACATACACAAACATGCGCGCGCGCTCAACTAACTGCATATTCTTAATACACTACATCTCAAATGATATTTTACCTGCACATAAAAAAATTACTTTAAGCAACAGACTGTCCTGATCTCCTCTTACTAAAAATCTGGGCGGACAGAAGCTGCGTTCTTGCCAAGATCGTTTTCTCTCTTGGTGAGTGACAACTACGGAAATGAGAGATCGATCCAGAGAGGACGCGTTATATAAGAGGTCAGTGCTCTCCTCGCACATCGTTTGTTACCATAGCGATGCTGCTGGACAGTTGTGCCGCGTTCTCCTTGTTGGTGTTGATAAACGCGGGAATAATTGCCAATTAAATTTTCAATGTTGCCCGACCTTTTTTTTTTTTGCAAGGAATAATTGCGACCGATATTTCCCTCATACATTTGTATGATTGTATACTCCACAAGTCAGACGACTCCTCTCGAGACCGGGAGGCCAAGATATAAAGGATCAATTGCGTTCGTGGTAATAAATGTCACCCGTCACATGCTTCTACCCTCTCACCGCTGCATTTTATTCGTTTCTTTCAGGTCTGTGGCGGTGACCGTTAGCTATCTGTCGTTAACTTGTTCCAGTTTTATTCCATAAATATCAATAAAACATGATCTGCTTCCTACCATAACAGTTCAAAGTCATTATCCTACTCATTTGTCTGAATAACTCTTATTGTAGTCTTATGCTTATTGTTTCCTAATTTTAATGAGATTTTCTGGTGGGGAAATAATGTAAAATGTTTATTGATATTTTGTGCACAAAATTCCGAAACAGGTTCCTCCAATGGATTCCAGCTCGATAACTGTTGGAAAGACTTTGAGCTTTGAGCGTAGAATGAAAAGGAAGAGAGAAAGAGGGAGGGAAAATCACACCCAAAAAGAGAGAGAGAGAGAGAGAGAGAGACAGGTCTTCCTGGGCTGCTGGACAGTTTAGTTCTGAGCCCTATGCCACAGCGACCATCACCACGGCGATGACACCTGGGTAATGTCATTCTGCAGTAAATGTCACAGTCTGTTGCTGGCGGAAGCAGAGCGGTAGCGTCTCCATCATTCCACTGCGCAGAACCATCCCTGAGATCCTCCAACAAACATCACCCACCTTCATCGTGTTCAGTCAAAATGCTGCCACCTACAGGCACATGTAGGATAGTATATGAGAAATGGATTTATGTAAAAAATAATAATAATAGGCGATTTTACCTCTCATTATAAAGACACTCAATTGGTTTCTTCGTTTTTAACTGAAGCTGTAGAGTAAATCTACAGCATACACAAATTAGTATCTTTCAATGTTCCAGAATGTTCTAACCCAGTTTGCCTCTGGAGGGTAACCATTACTACTGCATCTGCAGAGTTTGATCCTGCTTCATTTCTCTGCACTTCTCCCTGAAGAGCAAAACCCTCACTGACTCAAATCAACACCTACACCACCAGTCTAACAGAAGATGGTCTCTTTTCCATCCTGTCATACATAAAATTAAAACATACTGAAATTATTGTAGGCTACATAAAATTGATCTCACGGTACAGATGTGGGAGACAGGTTGGGTTGAAACAACGCTGGAGTATTGCTTTAAATTGAGTGGCAGAAAGCAGAATCTAAAAAAGACATCGGTAAAGGTCAATAGCTGCACTACCAGACTAAACGTCTGGGGACATGTACTGCTGCTACGGAGACATTGTTTAGGCAGAAGGGTCTGGTAAATAACAGCACTCATCTGCACTGCTGTCCTCTGTGCTCACAGTGGTGGCTGTGGGGAGATCGGCCAGCCACTAATCGATCTGGGACCAGGATTGTGGATGCAGTGAGATATGACCTGGATCCTGACATAACAACAAGTCTAGAGCAGTTCTAGAGATATGTTCGAAAGGAAAGATGTAATCTAGAAAAACATATCTAAAACAGGTGTTTCTGATGTAATGTGCCTACAGTCCATGGGTTGTACACCTGAGGTAAGTATACTTGAGGCCAGTACACCTGAGGAGAATACACTCGAGGTAAGTATACTTGAGGCCAGTACATCTGAGGAGAGTACACCTGAGGTAAGTATACTTGAGGCCAGTACACCTGAGGAGAGTACACCTGAGGCCAGTACATCTGAGGAGAGTACACCTGAGGGTACATCTGAGGAAGTACACCTGAGGCCACTTGAGGCCAGTACACCTGAGGAGAGTACACCTGAGGTAAGCATACTTGAGGCCAGTACACCTGAGGAGAGTACACCTGAGGTAAGTATACTTGAGGCCAGTACACCTGAGGAGAGTACACCTGAGGTAAGCATACTTGAGGCCAGTACATCTGAGGAGAGTACACCTGAGGTAAGTATACGTGAGGCCAGTACATCTGAGGAGAGTACACCTGAGATAAGTATACTTGAGGCCAGTACACCTGAGGAGAGTACACCTGAGGTAAGCATACTTGAGGCCAGTACATCTGAGGAGTGTACACCTAAGGTAAGCATACTTGAGGCCAGTACATCTGAGGAGAGTACACCTGAGGTAAGCATACTTGAGGCCAGTACACCTGAGGAGAGTACACCTGAGGTAAGTATACTTGAGGCCAGTACACCTGAGGAGAATACACTCGAGGTAAGTATACTTGAGGCCAGTACATCTGAGGAGAGTACACCTGAGGTAAGTATACTTGAGGCCAGTACATCTGAGGAGAGTACACCTGAGGTAAGTATACTTGAGGCCAGTACACCTGAGGAGAGTACACCTGAGGCCAGTACATCTGAGGAGAGTACACCTGAGGTAAGTATACTTGAGGCCAGTACATCTGAGGAGAGTACACCTGAGGTAAGTATACTTGAGGCCAGTACACCTGAGGAGAGTACACCTGAGGTAAGCATACTTGAGGCCAGTACATCTGAGGAGAGTACACCTGAGGTAAGTATACTTGACGTACACAGTACACCTGTGATGATTAGTAACAACCTGCCAGCCAATGGTGGGTTTGAGGTTGAATCATCAGATGAGCTGTGAGATCCACCACCAACACAGCCAATATCAGACATGGGGAGAGATGTTCTTAAGAACATCAGCTTTTATCTTCTTTCCAAGAAACACCATGCTAAAATCAGCTATGTTGCTCACAATTTTTTTTTCCCAAGGACACAGGGCTGACAAGAGTAACGAGTTATTCTTACCTCAGAGTGGTGTCGTGGTAGGAGACTGTGAACTGGGGCCAGCCAGACTGTGTCTCTCCCAGTGGATAAATCCTTCGCTGATGGAAAATAGATTAAAGAAGCATGTTGTTCAGCAGGTGATTTGTTTGACGGTTTAATGAACAAGGACACTATCATCGCCACAATCCAAGAAACTTGAGCACTGCATTACTGAATATGGCAAATAACATCAAGGGTCAGGGGTCAGTGGCTGGACTGAGAGGCTGAGGGGTGTTTGGCATCATGCTTGATGGAACTGTGGACAACATCCATCTGCCTCATTTGGCAGTTGTAGACAGATATTGTGATTGTGATGAAGTATGAGATGAACTGTGCAGTTTAAAACCCATCTACGGTATGGCTCCACAAATGGCGGCTAAGACCTCAGCAGGTCTGACGGTTCCGTTGAGCGTTTTGGAAAGTGTTGCCATTGATATTAGGGAAAAAAAAAGTCGCCACTGATGGTAGGAAAGCAAAAGGGGATTCGGCAGAACAACTGAAGTCAGAACTGGGCACTCCCTGTTCTTACATCCAGCTGCACACAACCAGAAAAATCTCTCTGTGCAAAGATGTCAAATTGTGATCTTCACATCCGATGGCAATGTTGCTCTGCCTGGAGTCCCTGGCAATTCCAAGCACGGAGTAAGTGCGCACAAAGACACCCCCTCTTCACACCACTGGCAGCTGGCTGAGTGCTGGGAAGGTTCCTGAGAGGTTTGTGAACTGATGCAATCAAGGCCTTTTCTTGGAGAGAAGAACCAGCATTAGCCGGAGCTGGAGGACGTCAGGTGGCCCGAGGAACGTATGTTTTTGACAGACGTTACATCACATGAATAAATCTAATGTCTGTGTGTAGCGGGTTGTGCAGATGGTCATGGCGGCGTTTGAGAAGTGGGGAGTCGTTCACGTCCAAACTTAAAGCTTATGTGGATGTAGAAAAGGAGGCGGTTTACTAGTTCATGCTCCTGAGAGAGATTCCCATTCGTCGTTCAGTCAGCACAGATAATTCAAGTACACAAGGGAACTTAAAAGTCAGAGATTTCCAGGAAATTCCAAGATTTTCAGAGATATGGAGCAATGTTTTGTTTCTTTTCTTTTCGTATACAGACAAGCTTCATGGGAAACATGTGGACCAGGCAGGTGTTGAGTAAGTTGAAACATGCAGAGAAATGCACAGTCCCTTCTCCAGTGTTGGCCACCATTTCCAGAGTAACGTGGCAGTATGAAGGAGACTGCCTTGGGTCGGAGTATCTGCAGGAGCAGGTCCTCCACAGCCGCTCTGGGTGCAAACCCCCCTGCAGACCACTCTCAGTGACACTTTGTGTATATGGGTGGCATGACACACTGAGTACTTCTTTGGGTTTTTTTTTTAAATGTTTTTATTTTTGTTTTGTTTATTGAGTAAATTGTACAAAATAGGTTGCACTACATTAAATATATATGACTGTAAGTCAACGTGTGACTGTTTCCTCTGAACGTGCAGCCCAGAAACTACAGCTCACCACATTTCCCCAGAAAATCATGGAGTGCATGTGCACACGGGACTTCTCCTCTACAATCACAAGTACTCATGTGGCTTAATGTGGAAAAAACAAATGTTCCACGCCTAATTACGTGCTCTGGATTGCTCAGGCCCCACATTCTGTTATAAATAAATAACTAAACTTTTTTTCTCTTAACAGTCAATTCTCTCTCTCCGAAGTTTAATGAATGTGCGGAAAGCAGTTTTAAGACGCTGCGTGACACTGGAGGAAAACATCTGTTGTTTAGGCTAGCTGCACGTGCTGCTTCAGCTCTGTCCGTGGCCCACAGGAGTGCTGGGCGCGAGCTCAGCTGTACAGGACGCTGAAGACTCTGTTTTTACACTAAACTCTCTCTCATCAGATTACACTGCGCTCTTACACAGTGATCGTGCTGGCAGTCCGTATTATTCATCCATGCAGCTGCACCACATGCTGGAGTCTTCTCTAACAAACATGTCGTGTCGTGGTAACGCCAGCGACGAGACAAATTCTATTATTACAACGTTTACTTGAAATTACAGTTAGATTTTTGAGTGCTGTGGCAAAAACTGTATTGCTTCCAAAAAAAAAGTATGTACACCAAAGAAGTTTCATCCAATAAGAACTAAATGTCAAGCAAAGTATGTGACGAGGTATCAAATCTCTATTCTGTCTGCGTGACGACTAGCACAGGTATGGTCAGGAAAAAAGGCAGTCAAAACCGACATGTAAATAAAAATATTCATTATTTTGAAACCTTCCGTTTGCATAAAAAATAACGCGTTTGTAACGTTCACCAAGTCGTGACCCGGATGCACGCGCCGAGTTGATGACTTCTAAATCATGGCTGAGTAGCAAAATCGTGTCTCTCCTCAGTCTATATCTGTTTATAGTTTCGTGATCTGTAACATCTAAATTTACTTTTCCTATTGCAAAAGAGCGGAATCCTGACATCCTGCTCAGGATAGTCACCTTCGTTCATGTGTACTCCTACTACTGCAGTTGTAAAGTTTGACATCGTGCTCACTCCAAACAACCCAAAATATGTGCCTTTGACATACATTTGTTACTTAGGTAAATGGATCCGTTTGGGGTGTTTTTTGTGATTAACTGCATGTGTGGCCCATTACATCGCAATACACGTCGGCTTCTTACTCGCAAACGCAGCCTACAGGTTCTGCGGAGAGGCGTTCGGTCACGAGGCTGACGTCATATGTAAATGAAGACAAAATGCGGAAGTACGTATATCATGCGTGTATATCCTGTAAAATGCGCCAGCAATCAACGTTTGTTAATGAGGTTACCCTGGCGCGTTGTGCCATCAACGTCGCGTTAAATCTGACGGTATATTTTATGCATTTCGCCCTTTTATTTATTTGTTTACTGTCCTGTCGAGTTGATCGGATAATTGAATATGTCGCACGAACAAACTACAGTGCTTTATCAGTGCGAGGTAAATGAGCAGAGGACTGCTGTATCAAATATGAGTCAGAAAATGTTGTCCATTATATAGTCTCAGTTTGTGTTAGTAGCCTAAACTATAATTAGGCAAACCATTGCTATCAATGTGTAATAAACATATGCAAGGATCATAACAACATGTAATTATGCAAACTAAAGCACTAAACCTTAATTATGTCGGCCTATACTTATCACACAGCAGACTGACTCAGAGTTTGTCATCAAAATAAATGATGAGGGACATACACAGATGGAGAGAGAGAGGGAGAGAGAGAGAGAGATGAGCAGTACTCTTAGGGCCCTATAGGCCTACATTACATTTACATTACATTTACACAACAGCTGTTGCTATGACAACACAGAAAACAAGTTGCCGTGGGAAAGACGAAGGGGAGAAAGAGAAGGAGTGCGCGTGATAGAAGGAGTGAGACAAAAACGTCTCATGCACATCAGCCTTCAAGTGTTCATGTGAGAGGCTAAATGCTTTCTGATTGGCTGGTCCCCTTCGTTTACATTTGCATGTGCTTTCTGATTGGCTGGTCCCCTTCATTGACATTTGAATGTGCTTTCTGATTGGCTGGTCCCCTTCGTTGACATTTGCATGTGTGAGGGCCCTCAGCACACCTGTGCAGTACCTAGCTAGTTAGTCAGTAGCGCACACAAAGGCATTAACAGTCAGAGCAGCAGTCACACTAGTGATCTCCTTTTCCCCAATACTTCTACAGTTATTATTATTATATTATATATTATAAGTTATTATAAGTTATTATTCATAGTCTAGCTAGGTGGGTCGCTTTGTCCAGTGTGGAAACAAATATATCTGTGATGCTTAGGACTGTTTACGACTGTTTATTGTGCTGTGGGTCAGGGCTGCTAAAAAGTGGGCAAGACCTGTAGGAGTTGCTGAAACTGAGCGTGTGCAGCCGTCTCCAGTGATCAGCTCATCACGACATCCAGCGGTAATGACATCATCCACCAACCGTGGCAGCGTCCCGGAACACCGGAGGTTTGATTTTCCGTCTATAGACCCGATTACATTACGGAAACCGGCTATCGGGTAGAAACCTGCCTCGGATGTGCAACCACTCTGTGTCTGTCTGTGCCCATTTACTGGTAATGTTGAGTAATCATAACTCGCCACACGCCACTATTCAGTGGTGCACTTGGACGCATCGTCGGGGGGTTACCCGGGGTCACTGGGTGTTTCGGATCTTTCGAACATCAGACACGGTCTCCCAGGCAACCCAGCTGGGAGTGATCATTTCCCAGCTTGTGTCCAAGTAGCCTACACCCACGGATCAGTCCCTATGATCCACAGCCATATAGAGGCCTATTCTGTTTCTGTTCCTCTTGTGTGCACCTGTGATGCCCAGGAGACTATAGACCTTACACGACCTTACACAGAGACTGTGGACCTCACACAGAGACTGTTGGCCTTACACAGAGACTACAGACCTTAAACAAGGACTATAGACCTTACACAGAGACTGTAGACCTCACACAGAGACTGTGGACCTCACACAGAGACTACAGACCTTACACAAGGACTGTAGACCTCACACAGAGACTGTGGACCTCACACAGAGACTGTGGACCTCACACAGAGACTACAGACCTTACACAAGGACTGTAGACCTTACACAGAGACTGTAGACCTCACACAGAGTCTTTAGACCAACCATAGACTGTAAGCCTTACACAGAGACTGTGGACCTCACACAGAGACTACAGACCTTACACAAGGACTGTAGACCTTATACAGAGACTGTAGACCTCACACAGAGTCTTTAGACCAACCATAGACTGTAAGCCTTACACAAAGACTGTAGGCTTTTAAACAGAGACTGTAAGCTTTACACAGGGACAGGAACACACCTCCTTCTCCACCACTTCTGCAGCACTTGTCCACAGAGTTTGTTTACTTTGCTCATTTACTTTTGCTGGCCTCTACCGTCATCTCCTCCCAGGGCACCGTGAGCTTCAACATGAACACCAGCGTTAGTGATTCCTGAAACCAGCACAGCATCTGGGCTCAGGGGGGTTGCAGTGATGTTCTCTGGAAATCTGAATTCCTTCCCCAGATCGATAAAATGTTATTACTAGTAGTAATTTTCTGCTAATAGTCTTACACAGTGGCAGTGAAGCTATTCTGTTCAGTTCTCTATATTCGGGCTTTATTTGCAGAAGATTAGCTTGCATTAGCTTGCTTAATAAGTGCGGACAATAATGCGAATGCTGTTAAAGAGTGGCAGTTCTGGTTACCAAATTATTCCCTTCTGTACGTCAAACCTTCTGTACCTCATACCAAATGATGTGTCCTCATGCGGAAGGCAAACCACCCAGCTGCAGGTAAACTGTTCAGCCGTTATCACACTCCTCACTTCCGAAAGCAAACAGTGTGAATGACACGGCATTTTAGTGCTGAGGGAGACTGAGGGCATCCTGTCATACTGTATTGTAGGTGTACTGCTGCTGATCTCTTCGTCATCATCATCATCACCACCACCATCACTATTATCATCATCATTGTAACGTTTATCAGGGATGGCTCGCTAGTCGGGACACAAGCGCAGGAGAAAGTTTATTGTAACGTAAGAAATGAAACAGAAAACGTAAAACTACTGAAACAAGACACATGCAGACATTACAACCGAAGCAGCTAAACTCAAATTAACATGACACTATCCCACTAACCACTAAACCACGAGTGGAAAGATCACAGGTAACATCAACAGTAAGGGGCGGAGACACAAATAGATCGGGCAGAAGAGCACAAACTAACAAAAATAGACAATGGAGGGGCTAAACAGAACATGACGGCAAAACTGACAGAGGGGCGAGGAGCCATATGTAACCATCACCACCATCACCATCATCATCATCATCATGGTCATCACAGAAGATGGCTGGATTCCAGCTGCTGACTCTGGAGGACACTTAGACACTTTCTGAACAGATCTACCTCCGTTCCGCCACCAGCATATGCAAAGATCCCACACACTCCTAACACAACCTGGTCCACCTCATACGGTCTGGTAATCTCTACGGGATCGTCGACTCAGCCAGACTACAGAACAGTTTCTGTCTCCAGGTCAGTCAAACCCCTAAACCAGACTGACACCATCTCCCATCTTCCACCTGAACCAACACTGTAAACACAACACAGCAAACAGGAAACTGCACATGACACTTATCACACCTTACTGTATCTTTTTAGTATTGATTTTGCTGCTTCCACTGGAATAACTCCGCTACCCCACACGTATGCAGTATAATCCTTAGATTCATAATATACACAGATGTATCTGTATATGTAATCTGTAGCAGGTTCATCTACATGGCAGCAGGCCTCTCGGAAACCTGTGCTTCCTGTGGGGATTTCCACACGTTCTTGTTCGTTGTGCTATTGGCTTCGTAAACCGTAGGCTCAGCTCGCCTAAACAACATCCAAACAGCAGCAGGACGGGCCGCTAATGTAAGAACCTCAGCGTGCTGCATCGTGGGTACGTATTTCAGAGGACCTGCCATCTCTTCCCAGCTTGCGTGTGACGTGAGTAGGTGGAGACTTTCTGCAAAAGTTCTTGTGAAAACCATCTGTGCTGGGTCAAGCTTTTTTCCCCATAAAATGTTGTCACAGTCCGGCCTACACACACAGACAGACACACAGACACACACACACACACACACACACACAGCCTTTCACCCACACAGCCTCCTTCACCCTCATACAGCCAATCAAATGCTTTCAGCCCATCAATCACTAGAGCCTCCACCAATCACGACACACAGCCACTTCACATTCGCGAGCTTTAATTTGTTCATTATCACGCACACATGCGCCTCGTCCAATCATCCCTACTTAAGCCCACAGGACCATTCAGTCAGTGATTCACACCGGCCTTCTCCTGTCTGAGGACACGGTTCCCAAGCCAACGATCTCCAAGGCTACACAGTCTCTCGTTCACCTTTCGTCACCTGTTGGTTTACTTTGTTTCCGTTACGCTTTGCCCTCGGTTCGCTGCTTTGTTGCTCTTCCCACTATATTCCGTCTTTCGGGTTTACTCTCTTGCAACGGACGTTCACTCTGAATGTCACAACGCACGGAGCAGGTTCACCAAAGTCCTAACCATGCAATGTTTTAAAATGTTTGTATGAAATAGAGTGTTGTATTAAATATTCAGCAAACCCCAAAAAAGCCCAAGAAACTTCTGTTCTAGCTAAGAACGCTCTTGGTCTGGTTCTTGTGTTCTGGTTCTGCTGAGCACGCTTGACTGTCATACTGTCACAGACTATCAGCCTGCCTCAACGCTCCAGCTGGGCAGAATATGACGGTACATAACCGTACACGGACATGTCTACAGATGGGGACGCCTCTAGAACGTCTTAGGTCTCGGCACCTCTTTAACGGGGGCTGACGGAATGGTGGACGTGACGTTTTCTAATGGAATGAAATCACAGGGTTAGACACAAACGTCCAGCTCTGTGGATGGTGAAGCAGACATGCCATTCCCTGCATTTTGGTGCAGTGTCTGTAGGACACGCACTGTGTACAGAATAACTACATGGAAGAAAACACTCCCCTTGGGGCGTGAAGACTTTGAGGCCTGTGTTTGCATTTCAAAATATCTCCTTCCTCAGTCATGTCTAAAAACAAAACACAATAATAAAGAAATTGAGGTGCAAGTTACCCAGAAGTGGTGTTTGTGATGCACAGTAGATTACTGCTGCTGACACGGTTCTGAATATAATATCTTAAAAGTCTTAAATGAAATAAAATGCTTCCAAAGTCCCTTATTCTCCTTTTAACAACACTCTCCTTTACCCCTTCCTCTCTTCCCCTGTCTATTTCTGTCTCCAACTCCCCCATCTCTCTCTCTCTCTCTCTCTCTCTCTCTCTCTCTCTCTCTCTCTCTCTCTCTCTCTCTCTCTCTCTCTCTCTCTCTCTCTCTCTCTCTCTCTCTCTCTCTCTCTCTTTCTCTCTCTCTCTTTCTCTCTCTGGATCCTACCAAGTGATGTCAGGATGGTAAGCTCTGTAGTTGTCTGGTGTCTGACCAAGAGCACCCAGGGACTGATGAATAAAACATTTCTCTCTTAGACATAGGGTCGCACCCCAGGTATACAGCATACAGAAGAGAGAGAGAGGGGGAGAGAGGGAGGGAGGTGGAGAGATGGAGGGAAAAGGAGAGAGAGAGAGAGAGAGAGAGAGAGAGAAAAAGGGAGAGAGGGAAGGGAAGAGAGATGGAGAGAGAGCCATCGTGATATGGGGGCAAGGTAGATTTTTTCATATGGCACTGTTCATACACACAGTGATTATGCGAAGTGCTTTACACATAACAAATTGTAAATATTTCATTAAGGGTATGAAATGTATAAAATCAAACCAGCACTGGGCACTGCTGTCCCAGGAAGCCAAAGACTTAGGAAGTAAAAGATTGAATAGATTAGCTAGAGCTTCTGTCTGGATGGGAGAAGGTCCATTATCAGGGTACTTCATGTGCATCTGGGATGGGCGATTCCATCTGAGAGAGGCACAGACGCTCAGCGCTGCTTCTCCGTAGCTCCTAGAGATCTACAAGGCCTGTGTGGCTTGGATTGTTCGAGCATGTCAGGTAGATCTGGATCATTTAATGAATTGTAAATGAGTTATTGTACCTTCACGCTAATTCTACAGCGTAAGGGGAGAAACTGTAAGGACACGTTTTGAATCAGCTGAATTAGTCTGACCGTCTTTGCTGTGAGGCCAGTTAAAGATCATCGCGATAATAAATCTCGTTGGAGGTGGAATGGGTTTCTCAAGGTCTTGTTTTGGAAAGAGATGTCTAGCTTTGTAAATGTTTTTGAGATAACAGAATGCGGACACGACTCTGTAAAACTGAGATCATTCAAACATGCGGCTTATGAACTCGATTTGAGGGCGCGATAGTCAAGACAGGCAGCGAGTCTTTGTTTCCGAACCAAATCATCTCAGTTTTAATGGCATCCATCACCATTCAGCTGCAGGATGGCTTACACACCCGTCGCGCGTTATGTTCAAGGCACCGATAGTGGGTGTTATCTGTGCTACTGCTGTTTCTAAGTTGAGTGTTCAGTCAGAAACAGTTCATCCCTCAGACCGTGTTCTAGCTTTCACAGTACAGTACTGAGTCGCATGCTTGATACCATCATGGCAGTAACACCTTTCAGAATTATACTGCTCTGAGACATTGAGAGATGGCGGGACTTTATATAGAGGAATATATCTCAGTTCTTCCAAAGAAAACAGTACTTAGTGAAAGCTAATTAAAGAAGAATCAATAGTCACTCACTGTAATTCATTACTATTTATTATTTATTATTGTAAGGGTTGGCTCCAGTGCTATACCGCCGCCGGCTACCAGAGGGAGCCGATGGGCTAATCAGGCTAGATAAGCTACACCTGCTCGATAGCCCCTATAAGCAGCTCACTCTGAGACACTTGTTGCTGAAATCGTTCGTCAGTGTTCTGGCCTCGGATCAGCCGGTAAACATTGGTAGAGGTTTCGGGACTTGCTGACGAGCTTCTGATTCTCTCGTCTCTCAAGCCCCTCTCTTCCCTCGGGTTGTTCCTCTTCCCTCCTTTACTTTTACTTTTCCTTTGAAACAAAAAGACGAGTCTTTTTTGGCTGCTACTTTTGTTGGGAAGTGTAGTTCTGTAGTTCCTGCCTCACTAGTGGAGAGAGCGCGTTCTTCCCCTGGTGTCTTTTGTTGTTTTTCCCGCCCTTTTCTTTTGTCCTCTACTTTCCCCCTGGTTGTTCCCTTTTTACTCATGTTTGATTTCAAGCCCTGTCATCTGACCTCTTAGTTCTGTGGTCGAGGTTCTGGTTCACCTACACGGTGACCCAGGTTCTATTCTCGGTCTCCATGGTTTTTCCCCCTATTGCTTTCACTCACTCCCAGTTAACTCGACAATCCCACCTACCAGAACCCTGTGGTGGCTCATCTGGTTAAGCTCTGGTTCACCAGCACAGTGATCCTGGTTCACTTCCCATCTCTGGCAAACCACTGTGTTACAATTATTACTGCAAGCAGAGTGCGGAAATTCCAAGAGAAACCAATACTACTTTTGTCTACACAGTGACTGAACCGTTCCTAGTCTAGTCCGTGTCTGGTTCCCGGTTCCTCTTTGCTCTGTTCTCAGCATCCTTATTCTGGATTGTATCATTACAACCTCCAAACGATATGAAACTGTCCTGCTTGGCCGAGTGGGACAAGACCTTTTGGAACATGGACACATCTGTATGTCTGGAGGAAGCTGGTTCTGTCTGCTCTAGTGTAAGATGTATCGGATCAGGACGGACTACTGAATTAGCGTCGCTGCCATTTCATTGATCTGTGAACAGCCATGAAAAACTCCATGGTGTCCATGCATCAGTTGTCCACTTCCATCACAGCGTTATTGGCATGGCTACGAGTATGTGTCTTATTAAGCTATTCTCTTTTACAGTGCAGTATCTGTAGCTACGGCACTCACACCACTAGTTAACACCAAGCAAAGGTAGTTACTGCGAAATAAGTTCTCGTTTTCCATATTTTCCATTTTGAAAATTTTTTAACTCTTAAAAGGTGGCCTCTCAAATGTTCATGTTAGTGATGTTTCGCTAGTGATCATTTCTTTGATTAATGGGAAAGCGTCACCATGGAAACAATGGAATGGTTCCGCAGTCAAACGCAAGTCACTGTAGTAAAATCCCTTCGCTGAAGTCCTAATGTCTGAGGGCTTTCATGCAGCACCCTTAAGTCATTCACTTAAGTTAAAATCCCTTAAGGTTTATACTTGGACCCAGGCAAGCCAGTCACTTCATGCCTGCAGCAAAGATCACCACAAAATGTACCATCTGAACACTAACCCACAAACTCATGTGGAGCATGACAACCAGGAACTGGGAAGGTTCCCAAGGTCGCTCTGGATAAGAGTGTCTGCGAAATGCCGTAAATGTAAATGTAAATGTAGGTCAAGATTGCTCTCTAAATATGCCCAGGACAAACTTGGACCTTAATCCATGGGCCTTACCCTGCTTCAGCGTTGTCCGGGATACCAACCTCCACTGTTTCCATGGAGTCCCAGCCAGAACAGCCCTAGAGGGAATGACATATGGCGGGTGACACGGGGTTCGTCTCCAGCAGGCCGTGCGCCTTCACAAACAGTTGGCAGGTCATCATTGTAGTGGGAACTACAGGTGGCCCTGTCTCTGCTGCCTGGTCTTGCTCATTGGTTTCTGTCCCTGGATCCCATCATCCAATTAAAACCATCAAACATTACGCCTCTCCCACCTGTGTGCGTCTCACAGTGAAGTATGTAAATTAGCAATCTAGTTCTATTCATGGGCTGAATGCTACAGAATGAACAATTACTCATACATTTCACCACGTAATAAAACGTCAGATAAGCGCGTACTATCCGTAACATTTACTGTCCTCGCGTAATGGGAAACAGACGTATCGATGTGCACAGAGCTCTGAGAGGTCACACTTAAGAGGCCTTGTGTGGACACACTGACCTCATTAAAATGTTTAAGTCTCGCACAATACGAAGAAGGCATCGATTCCTCAGTGCCCCAGAAGAGGCTTCTCACACATACACTCCCTGTCTCTACACAAACTCTCACTCTCACTTACACTCAGCACAGACATGCAGGCTCTCTGCCTCTGTCAGTACAAGGTAATGTTCATCTGTGATTTGTAAATTCTAATATATCATATATATATATATAAAACCATGTAAATATGTGTAAATATGATCTGACCACATCAGAAAATACACAATGGTTGCAGCAGTGATGGATAAAGGGTTCAGAACAGTTGTGGTTAGTGTTTATATTCTATTTGGTATTCAAAAGAATAATTTTGCTCCATGTATGCATTTCATTGAGTGGCACTTGTAAAGGGTCCTTGAGACATGCGATTGGCTTATCTGTTCAAGGCTGCTTGCGGAAGGAGAGTGCCCTTCAGCTGAGTGAAGTGTGTGTACACACACACACACACACACACACACAATGCCTGCAACATACACACCTACAAATGATCCTACAGTAACACACTCTCCTGTCATAACACACACATATAGCCCTGCAGTAGACGACCACACACACACACACACACACACACACTCAGAAAAGTTTTTAGTTGGCCTGCAACCCTCTCTGGAGATCACACACCAAATGCCAAACGGTGTGTGTTACCATGACGACAGAAGCAAAGGCGTCTGGATCCACAGTCTAACTTTTGATCATCACTGTACAGTGGCTTGCTTACGTATAGATACCTCTTAAACTTCTGCACATGTCGCTACAACTCGTCTACCATTCGACTGACACGTACACGTAATTCCTGTAGTTTTGCAGTTGTTGTTATCTGATTTTGGGGTCAGAGTTCAGGGTTGTTGTGCACTGGCACACAGTCTCCAATAACACTTATAATAAACCTTGAAGTTAAGTCCATTTGGAATGAGTGGGGTATTGAATATTCAGTGTGTAGAAATGCTGGGTTTGTTCTGGGAAGGAAGGTTAGTTGGTGTGTGGGAGTCTGTTCTAATCCCTCCCTGGTTCTCCTACCTGTGTGAAGTGTTGTGCAAGTGTGTTATGTTATGCCCAGGTGTTGTGCTAAGTGTGTTGGCAAGGTATGTCTAGTTTGCCCTATATATCTTTTTATTACAATGTCCATCCATCCATCCATCCATCCATTTTCTTCCGCTTATCCGGGTCCGGGTCGCGGGAGCAGTAGCCTAAGCAAAGAGGCCCAGGTTTCCCTCTCCCCAGCCACCTCTTCCAGCTCTTCTGGGGGGATACCAATGCGTTCCCAGGACAGCCGAGAGATATAATCTCTCCAGCGTGTCCTGGGTCTTCCCCGGGGCCTCCTCCCAGTTGGACATGCCCAGAGCGCCTCCCTAGGCAGGCGCCCAGGTGGGCATCCGAACCACCTCAGCTGGCTCCTCTCTACGTGGAGGAGCAGCGACTCTACTCTGAGCCCCTCCCGGATGACTGTGCTCCATACCTTATCTCTAAGGGAGAGCCCAGACACCCTGCGGAGAAAACTAATTTCAACTGCTTGTATTTGCGATCTTATTCTTTCGGTCACTACCCAAAGCTCGTGACCATAGGTGAGAGTCGGGAACGTAGATTGACCAGTAAATGGTTGACACATTGACATGACACATTATTACAATGTGTGCACGTAATAATGTAAACCAACCTGGTTCGTGTCTAACGTCGCAGGCTCCAAGTGAGGATCCATGTGTAGGTACTAAAAGGGTTTAATAAGGGCAAAAGGTCAAACCAAAGGTTAGTGCCAGAATGGAATAAACAGGAAAAAGCAGGTAACAGGAAGACGCTGAAGGCAAAACAGGGGCAAAAGATCAAAACACAGAGCAAAACTAGACAAAACTTGGTATGCTTTACAAAACAGAACAGCAATACTTCACAAAGGGCTACTGTGGAAGTCAGGCTAAAATATGTGAAGTAAGTGTGATGCACTACAGCTGAAACAGGAGTCTCCAGTGTTCTGGAGATAGGGCCCTCTGGTGGTGGATGGGGGAATTTCTTGCCCCTCTAGGTATTGACATTGATTTCCTATTGTTTAGCAGTATTCTGGTTCAAGGGCATCTTGAATTGTGACCTACCGACTGTACAATCTAGATTGCATTGTGTGAGCAGATGGCAAAGCACTTTAAGTCGCTCTGGATAAGAGTGTCTGCTAAAGGACTCCCTCCATTGAGTCATGGCCCCACCCCTAGCAGCATGTGCCAGGGGCTCTAACCCCTCCGACTGCATCAATAATACAACACATTAATTACCATATTAGAGCTGCATTTCAAGCGATAAAGGAGGTGGCAGAATGATATGTGTTAAAATGCACATGAGTTATTTTGGAAAGGATCGAATTATTTTGCAAAAACATAAATCATTTTGACAAACTTCAGATATTTTTGTGATGTGAAATGTTTACTAAGTGTCACATCTCGGAACAACAAGAACTACAACCCCCAGAATCCCTCGCTCTGACTGACAAGATCATCAGCAGATGTACACCTCTCCATATATTATCCTGATTTCGCCCTAGTCCTTGCGAAATATCGCCTGAGAAGTGTCCATATGAATATTATATATTGACTTGACTCTCTTGCCTGTGTCACCTACCTGTAATTCGGATTACATTTGCGCTCAGGTGTCGTATAACTAGCAGGTACCACAACAGAGAACTGTGTGGTGAAATCAGACAGTTGACTAACGTCAGCTCCGCTCTCCACCTCCGCCTCTCTATTATAGCCCCGCCTCCTCCCTCAAAGACCCTCCCTCTTGCCCCAGGCAATCCAACCAAGTTGGCAGTGGTGAGGATGTGCTTGTAGTGCCCTCTCCAAGAACATCTAACCATCCCACACCAGAAGAAAACGCAGCAGTTCCTAATAAGGCAGGAGCTAATGAAAGACTAATATATTCATCTCTCTTTCTGTCTCCCTATCTCTCCTTCCCTTTCTCTCTCTTTCCCTCCCTCTCTCACGTTCTCTCTCCCTCTTTCTCCCTATCTCCCTCCCTCTCTCTGTCTCTATCCCTCCATCCCCCCTCTCTCTCTCTCTCTTTGGCTGGTCTCCTGGCCTAGAACGTGTGCTACCGCTAATCAAGATTAGCTCAGTGTAATCAAGCTCGTCCCAAACCAGGAATGCTACCAGTGAAGTAGTTTCTTTGATGGGAGAATTTTTTTTTTATGTGGTAGATTGAAGATTCATTTAGATTAAAGGAGTAACAAATAAAAGTATAAAAGGAAACTGTAGATGTCACCAGAAGGGCAGAAGGGCTACGTTCAGCATTCAGGTATCAGGTGTTGCGCCTTGGGGTTTCGGGGCCCGGCCTGGTGTTCCGGCGCGACGATTGGCCCGCTCCCCTGGGCGGTTGTGGTCCGGGGCGGCTCGGGACTCCTTGGCGGGAGGGGGCCCTGCTGGGTGTTGGACGGTTCTCGGGGCGAGGGGCGCTGGGGCCTTGCTACTGGCCCGTGGGGGGTCATCCGGGGGGGGTGGCTCTGTTTCCTCTGGTTCCCCTGGGCCTGCGCCCCATGGTTGGAGGGGTGCTGTCCGGGGTCTCCATTTCCGGCCACTGGGGCGGGCATGCGGGGATCACTGGGAAGTGCGGCCCTGGGGCTCCACTGCCCCTGGAGGGGGGCGGGATCCCCTGGTCTCTCTCTGCCTGCCTCTGGCCTCTGGCGGAAGGTTATCGCAGCTTTCTAACCTCGCTAGTAAGTGCATTCCGTACATATATCCTAGGGTGCACTTACATAAACACACACACTCACACGTACACACACACATCAGTCATTTGTGCTGTATGTCTTAGGCACACTTTCTGCTCTTCTTTCAGGAGCAGCAGTTGATGAACCATTGCAGTGGTCATTAGCGCTGTGTTCTTTCTGCCCTTCTGTCTTTTTTCCCTACTCACTCTCTCTCCCCCTCTTTTCTTTTCTCTACTATCCTGTATGGTCCACCTCACCCCAATTATTTTCATCACTATTAAAAAAAAAAAAAAAAAAAAAAAAAAAAAAAAAAAAAAAGGTATAAGGTTGTGATTCACGTGTTTGTGGTCATTCGCTGGTCAGTTCCACTAACAACATCCAGTTGTATTCGTGGGATTAGTCTACTGTGGCCTGTGGAGGTGACGTTACAGGCATGAGGAGGCGACGTTACAGAGTGGCTTGGCTGGTGGAGGTTTGGCTGGTGGAGGCTTGGCTGGTGGCTGGTGTAGGTCTCATCTGTACAGTACAGGAATGAGCACAGGGTCCTAACAAGCACACACGAATGCTCAAAATGAATCTAAATATGAATAAATAACTGGGCGAGTGGGTAATAGCTGTGGACGAAACTGGTTTATTTGTGTGTAATTTACATTAAAAAGCTCAGAGCATGCATATTACTGACAATAATATCTCATGCATATATTCATGAGATGCAAATCGCTGTGTTGAGTGAATTGAGGGGAAATCTCAGAGGTTCTGACACTTCTGCAGTGGTGTGATAATACAACATGGATGTAACTGGACAACAAGGCTGATTAGACTGCATGAAAAGGTTATGAGTGGTGGTTCATATTCAGAAATAAGTAACTAAAAATAAGTTAAAGGATAATAAAAATATTGAAATCACGATTATTCTGATAAAATGGCCAGCCACTATGACAAGACGTTTAGGGGTGGGGATATGAAGTAAGAGTACACGCAAGAGAGAGAGAGGGAGAGAGGGGAGAGGGAGAGAGAGAGGGAGGGAGAGAGGGAGAGTAGATGGAGAGAAGACCTCAGCTGCTTTATGTTGACAGAATGATAACTAATTACTAATCATTATTAATGAGTAAATATCATTATTAATCATTATTAAAAATGTTAATAATAATAATAATATCATTATTAATGATTAACGGTCGCTATTCCATTCATGTGTGGTGCTGTCCTGTCTACAAAGGAGGTCTCACTGTTAGTTACAGGAACTAACAGGAACCAGCATGCAACTGGGAAGCGTCAGTCTTCTCTCTGTCCACAACAGTGCCAACCCTTCACTTCTCAAACAGAAAAGAAAAACCACACAGGCAATTTGGCAGCTTTCGAATTTTTTATTTGTTTTTCTTACACACGTCTGACATACACACTCTAGTGACCACTAGGGGGCTGTGGTGCACACGTGCCCAGAGCGGTGGGCAGCCCTAGCCCGGCACCCAGGGAGCAGTTGGGGTTAAGTGCCTTGTTCAAGGGCACCTCAGTCATGGCCTCAGGCCTGGGAATCGAACCCACAACCCCCTGGTCACAAGACCGGTTCTCTGACGAGAGGTGAACAGAGGAGCAAGTTCCGGTATATGTGCAACGTCCTCCCTGACAGATGAACTTTGACATTTACTTTCATGCATTTTAATGCCATAAACAAGTCAGTCACTTAGCCTCGTTACTGCAGATCTCTGCATAATACTTACAGTAAATGTATACATTATTTCACTGGAGTCAGTTTACCACTCAGCTACATCATACATTTTATTCTTGGCCTGTTGTCTTTATTCATTGTATACACATTTAAAATGTTAATATGTAAATATTATAAAGGCTTCTTGTCACACGTTCTCTAATAATTACGTTCAGTCATGTAGAGACAGTAACAATAGCTAAACAATTAAACAATGGCATGTAGTTAAACCCCTCATTAACCAAACTGGCCATCTCATGTGTTAAACCCTTGACAGTTACATGGCTGTGGTGCGCTTAACAACCTCCGTTTATTAGCTCTCCAGACTTACTACAGAGGTTGCTTTCATAGCCGTGAGGATCCAAAAACAACGTTTCCCTTGGCACCCAGACACCAGGTCAGCTGGCCGACCGTCCAGGGGTTTGACAATGGTCGACATCAGCGTTCTTTAAACCGACTGCTGCTCCTCGACTCCAGTCACAAGTCGCTTGCTGTTCACATCTAGTTTGCTGTTAAAAACACGGAAACCATCTACATCGGAGGTGCCCAAACGTTTTGCAAAGAGCGCAGACTGGGAGAGGTGAAAAATTTGTTGAGGGTTCAGCCTGGCGTTCTTCGAAGCAGTAACATTATATGCAAATTAGCTCAAATTAGCTCACTTATGAAGGGGGGGGTGGGTTGACTGATAGGTCAGGTCTACTGCCATCTTCTGGTGAAATATGAAATAGCGATTTTTTAAAGGTGTGTGTTTTATACTGTTGTCAACAGTACTGGCGGGCCGCATGTTATTGATTTTATGACCGAGGCTGCGGGAAATCTGAACTCGGGCCGCATGTGGCCCCCCGGGCCGGACGCTGGACATGCCTGATCTAGTAGTGCGTGACCTTTCACCCAAGAGATTAACAGTAATAGATGCATCACTTCCTCGTAGGGGATGTGAACATCGATTTGGAGGAAAGAAAAGTGAACCAAAGAGAAAATATGAACATGAGCTGAAAGGAAAAGAGGGAACAGCGGAAAAGGATAAAAAGAGAAATAGAGCAAAGAGAAACACTCTTGTGTCCATGGGGATTAACCGTCATCAAGGACCATTTTCTAGTAATGAAGAATGAAAAGAATTAAAGACTGTAGCGAAGAAGCTTCATATTGTGAATATTCACACCTGTTCGTCCGTCCATTTAAACCAGTTTGTGCAACCATCTCATTGCGAAATATTGCCATGATCACAGGCATACCGAGCATCTTCTCTGTTTGTCTATCTGGTACTTGACCTGGTTTATTACTTGACGAGCGTATCTGTCTTACCCCTGTCTGGACTGACTGCCCTGTGCTCTCGGCGTGTTTGCCCCTCTACCCCATTGTCTGCTCCTTCTGATGTGGCTAGCTGTACTCTGGGTACTGCCTGCTGTATGACCTCACTCTTGGCAGCGCCCTGCTGCTAATAAAGCTAGTTGCATGATGCAAGCATCTGGTTTTCGTGCTGTTTGTGACAGTGTTGGAGCTTTTATAATATCTATGACAGCTGGGTCCATTTAGATGGCATAGCCATTTAGAAATGGCATAGTAGCTAAATGCTGCCTCACAGCCTTAGTTCAAACCTTAGGCAGAGCAAAGGATTTATAGAACTGAAATGATACCTTAGAACCAACTGTGTAGTAAACTGGTACCCAGTGTAAGGACTTAAGAAAGGGGTGTTCTCTTCTTTCGTTCCTAGTGAGAATTGTAGGAGCTGCATTTTGTCTTTTTGGGGGGAGTTCCTATTAGAAGGTCATTTAAAGTAATCAACCCCGAGTTTCTCTTTTTCTGGTTTAGTCAAGAAATCTTTTTGATATTGAAACCTCTGGTGGTGTTGATGACTAGGTAATAGAACTAGCTTCTTCAGATTTTATGTGACTGCTAAATCAGAGATCACAGAGGACTAGGTTATGAACTAGCTCTACAGAGGTTAGCTTATGAACTAGCTCTACAGAGGTTATCTTATGAACTAGCTCTTCAGAGGTTAGCTTATGAACTAGCTCTTCAGAGGTTAGCTTATGAACTAGCTCTACAGAGGTTAGCTTATGAACTAGCTCTACAGAGGTTAGCTTATGAACTAGCTCTTCAGAGGTTAGCTTATGAACTAGCTCTTCAGAGGTTAGCTTATGAACTAGCTCTACAGAGGTTAGCTTATGAACTAGCTCTTCGGAGGTTAGCTTATGAACTAGCTCTTCAGAGGTTAGCTTATGAACTAGCTCTTCAGAGGTTAGCTTATGAACTAGCTCTTCAGAGGTTAGCTTATGAACTAGCTCTACAGAGGTTAGCTTATGAACTAGCTCTTCGGAGGTTAGCTTATGAACTACACATGTCATTTGTTATCCCCGCCTTCTGTATTACTGTCACCTGTTCCCGGTTTGTTTCCTCGTCAACTCCTTTGACTACTGCAGAATAGAAAATGTGACTTGGTCATACAGAACATGCATAAAATATATGTTTAATGGTGAAACAACTTGAATATTCTGAGTTACCAAATGTTGTCCATGCTTTATACAGTCTGTATAATGTTTTGATATAGTGGAGTTCTCAAATTTTCATTAAGCATGATTCAGGACACCCAAGTTATCATGAGTAAACTAATCTCTACAAAAAAAAATCAGATTCTTGAAAAGGCCCTAGTAAAGATTATTGTATTCATCACAGTAAACTGTTAATGTGCAATCTGGTAGGGCAAAGGTCAGAGTGAGATTAACCAAACACACTAAATCCATGCAGGTCATCACACGTTACACACGCAGGGCGCAAAGTCTAGCGTACACACACAGAGCATGTCAGCGTTGCACACACACACACAGAGCAGTGGCGTGAGGGGCTGTGTGGAGGTGGGACACACACACACACAGCAGTGGCGTGAGGGGCTGTGTGGAGGTGGGCAGCAGTGGCGTGAGGGGCTGTGTGGAGGTGGGACACACACACACACACACAGCAGCAGTGGCGTGAGGGGCTGTGTGGAGGTGGGACACATGGCCTCCCTGACTGTGTTCCTGGATCACGTACCTGCCTGGTTCCTGTGCGGCGGTGTTTTTCTACCTGTGACTCTCCTGCTCCTGCTGCTAATTGCTCACCTGAGATGGAAACTCTCAGAAGGTACAATACACAATATGTCCATACATGCTCTAACGTGTCTGTGTGTGTGGTAGTAGTAAGTCTGTTCTTTTAACAAATTGCAATGGTAGGGAAATGGCTTTAGAACTGTAGGGTAAAATGGCTTTAGTAATGATTGACACAGTCTTGGCCACAGCAGAATATAAGGTCTATAATCACAGATGTGTTGTATAGTAGGTTCACATAATCAAAGGTACTTAGGGGGGTTGAAATAAGATCATTTATTGTCTGAGAGTGTGTGTGAACTGTATAATTATTGTAACTGTATATATTATTGTATATTACTGTTTGTGTGTACTGTATAGTATATTTTGTATGTATATTTTTATATATATATATATATATATATATATATATATATATATATATACCATGTCGTGTGTGTCTATACTGTATATTTATTGTACCATGTCTGTGGTGTGTCTATAGTTACTACATAGTTATTCGTAAGTTAACAACTTAACTTAAACTTAACCAGGGAGCAGTTGGGGTTAAGTGTCTTGCTCAAAGGCACTCACCTGAGATGGAAACTCTCAGAAGGTACAATACACAATATGTCCATACATGCTCTAACGTGTCTGTGTGTGTGGTAGTAGTAAGTCTGTTCTTTTAACAAATTGCAATGGTAGGGAAATATTACCATGTCGTGTGTGTCTATACTGTATATTTATTGTACCATGTCTGTGGTGTGTCTATAGTTACTACATAGTTATTCGTAAGTTAACAACTTAAGTGCTTAAATTAACAACTTAACTTAAACTTAACCAGGGAGCAGTTGGGGTTAAGTGTCTTGCTCAAAGGCACTTCAGTCATGGCCTGGGGCCTGGGAATTGAACCCATGACCCTCTGGTCTGTGTGTGTGTGTGTGTGTGTGTGTGTGTGTGTGTGTACTGTATAGTTATTGTACCATGTCTGTTGTGTGTGTGTGTGTGTATGTCTGTACTGTATAGTTATTGTACCATGTCTGTGTGTGTGTTGTGTATGTGTCTGTACTGAATAGTTATTGTACCATGTGTGTGTGTGTGTGTGTGTGTGTCTGTACTGAATAGTTATTGTACCATGTCTGGTGTGTGTGTGTCTGTCTGTACTGAATAGTTATTGTACCATGTCTGGTGTGTGTGTGTGTGTGTCTGTACTGAATAGTTATTGTACCATGTCTGGTGTGTGTGTGTGTGTCTGTACTGAATAGTTATTGTACCATGTCTGGTGTGTGTGTGTCTGTCTGTACTGAATAGTTATTGTACCATGTCTGGTGTGTGTGTATGTTTGTACTGTATAGTTATTGTACCATGTCTGTTGTCTTAGAGGAGGCAGAGCTGTCTATGCTCCAGGATCCCCGGGAGACAGCATACCAGATGTCCTGGCCCAGACACAGACCACAGCACAGACCAGATGAGAGGAATCACACCTGCTCCACTCACACACCCACACAGAGGCCCAGACACAGACCACAGCACAGACCAGAACACAGACCAGATGAGAGGAATCACACCTGCTCCACTCACACACCCACACAGAGGCCCAGACACAGACCACAGCACAGACCAGAACACAGACCAGATGAGAGGAATCACACCTGCTCCACTCACACACCCACACAGAGGCCCAGACACAGACCACAGCACAGACCAGATGAGAGGAATCACACCTGCTCCACTCACACACACCCACACAGAGGCCCAGACACAGACCACAGCACAGACCAGAACACAGACCAGATGAGAGGAATCACACCTGACATGCAGAGTTCAGGATCTGAGATGTGAGAACACATTCCGGGAAGATCAGAATCTGGGCCCAGTGGAAGGAGGACATGCCATCCCATCTAGCAAATGGTTATTTTAGCTGCTGTTGCTTTTCTATCAGCTCAAATCAGTTTGGCCATTTCCTTCTGATCTCTGTTATAATCATCTGTTCAGTCATGTTGCATCATTTTTGCTGTTCAGAAAGAATAAAATGTATGTTTTATTAAAGGCATTGATAAAAATAATGACATTAAGTAAAAATAAATACATCTTAATCGGGTGTGTACACTCACATGTGCCCATTCTCATTTAACTCACCATCACCACTGGGACAACCTTGGCCTAAACCTTCAACGTTCTTTATATATCTTCATCAGTTCATGCTATTTTTCCAACTTCTCATATTTCTCCCTTTTGGACGTTTCCAAAATCCCCACTTTGGACTAAAGCATCACTTGCAGAGACTAAGTTGAAGAAAACAGCAGAAGTAATAAACTGCCGGTTTCCTCGATTTAGTCTCTGCAACTGATACTTTAAGAGCAAATGCAGATTCAACCTAACAGGAAGTATTGAACTTTCTGGAGTAAAAGTGGTAATAATAAAAACACAAAAAGACCCTTCACCCTTCCTTCCACTCTTCCTCACAGGAGGAAGACTTCTTCTACGCCATTAAACCATCCAAAGTTCAAGAGAGCAGCAAGCAACTCGATGTATATTCACCTTGTCCGGCCGACACTATGGACGGTGTGTAGGTTCCCCAGTCTGGAGGGAAGGAAGTTGAGATCTTAGCAGTAAAGTCACCAAAAGTCACCATAAACCACAATGTCCCTGACTCCTCCAGCTCAGAAACTGGATGGTAGTCCAGAACATGGAGGAGCTGCAGCAGACAGGTTCACATTCATAAGGTGGGATTTCCAAAACGGTGTTTTTCCTTCCAACACAGTGTGTGGGCACCAAGGACAAACTGTTTTCACTGTTTCCAATGTTGATGCTTTCTGTTGGAAAAAAAATAAACCAACACCGGGAATAAAGTGCGTGGGAAAAGCAAGAGCCTGGATCAGTGGTTTTATTAAAGATATGGAGAAGATGGTGCAAAGGTAACAACATGTATCAGTTTGCAGCAGGTTAAATATTTAATTTCCTATTTTTACTCTAGTGACTTTAATTTTGTCTTGTGCTCATAGGAAAATTGACTAGAATAATTTAGATTGGCTTTAAAGCAGCACTATGTATGTTTTAAATTGATTTATCTGACGATTACACTCACATTCATATTGAAGGAGTATTTGGAGAATTTGATCAGAACTCTGAGAGAATGAACTCTGAAACAAACAAGTCACCGTTAGCAAAGTAACTGGATAATAATATTAGCCAATTATCTAGGTACTCTGCTAAAACAACTTAACATTTATAAGAGTGCAATGCATCACATTACAAGGGCAAAATTCAATTCCACATCAAATAATACACTCAACTGAATGACTATTTTCGGTAGCTAACTAGCCAACCACAAACATACCTGTTCAGTAATAACAAACCCCTTCGGGTCACAGTGTTGATCCTGGACTCAGCTCAAGCGGTCTCTCTCCCTTTTAGCTGGCTGGTCTCTCTTCTGGTGTCTCCATATTAGGCAGTATCTCTATCCTTATAATCACTTACTTTCTGCACTGTAAGTATCATGCACAGGTGTTTCAAAACTGTTAGCTCTGAAAAACTCACGCCAAATCGGACAGCTGACATGCAATAGGCTTGTACGGTGTCTCACAGCAGCAGAACGACATATTTTAGCTGATATTCTCAGTCTTGACTTACTAATACGGTCATTCGGTTTAAACAAATGTCATGTAGTGTTACCTAAAAGCAATTTAAATGTATTGATAAACAAAAGCTAGATACCTCTAAGCCTATAGACACAAAGTGAATGTTTGTTGACCGATGACTGTTTTGTCATTTTTAATATTTAGCTACGGTGAACCCGATGAAAACGTGGCCACATCGACCAGTGACATCATCAGTGAAAAGTCAATAAATGAAAAGTCTCCAGCTTTTCCAGGAACTTCAAGCAACACAGGAAGCTGTAAAGACCCTTGACGAAGAGCTTGACAAAAAAAACTGAAGAGTTGATAAATGCCAAACGGAGCTGCAGAGTCACACAAGGCATCAGGCAAACGCTCGGGGCTGGGATTCCTAGCGGCTGCTGCGTCTGTCATTGACCGGATCATTCAGGGCGTTTATGATGTCATTACATCCCCCGCTGATGCTGAGAAAAGTGGCGTTCTTGAAAACGTGTGGAATCACGTCTCTCAAATAGACGGTTCAGATGCAAAAACAATGGAGCTATCAGGTCCAGGAAATTGACTTACAAATTAAACCGGCCAATGCGGTGGACCTGCCCATGGTGTACCCTGCCTTCGCCCGATGCCCATGGTGTACCCTGCCTTCGCTGGGATTGGCTCCTGCCCCCAACCCCCCCCCCCGTGACCCCGAATAGCGGGAGATGCACACACCATGTTTACAAAATGCTGGACTTATACATTTTTTTCATAGTGATGGTTCATATCATGGGGGCACCTCTCACAGTGCTGCTGTCCCTGTCAGACAGGGCACTATCTAGGCGGGATGAACATAAAGGTAACCATAGGCAACTGTCACTCAAACACTCCCTACCAATAGGTGACTTGCACAGAGGAAAAGAGAATACAGAGGGATAAAGCAGCAAAGGAGCGAAAAGAACAGTCATTCACACTCTGGAGAGCGGGAAAGAAGCGGAGGCATTTACACACACACACACACACAATACGCAATACCACAACAGAGGACATTCCCAGGAAACGTTTATACATTGTAAAGTTTATTAAAAATAAAGCAGTTTAGCTGAAGTTTAGAATTCAGCTAAACTGTGTAGCCCACTATACAGATCGCAGATACTGTAATAACCAGGCAGAGTTTAAACTAATGAGGCTGAATTGAACAGTGTGCTGCACGCATGGCTGGTTTGCCTATTTTTGTGGGGAAAAAACAGACAGGAAGTCTCATCTTAGAATAAATGGATATTCAGGGGAGAATTCCAAGTAGCACTGAAACATCAGCTAATTTAGTCAGGTGGGGGACAGTGGATGGGATCTGATAATGGCGCAGTAGGATAATGTGCAATAGTGTTTAAGGCATGAATGACAAATAAAATGCAAGTCTCCAAATTAATCTGTACATTATCTTAGCGAGAAAGGGAGTCAACAGTTTAGGACTCAGCGCTACATTTCGGAGGCTGCTGCAAGTTCGCCATCTGGTGGAGCAGCAGCAGTACTGCAGGAGTTCACCAGGACAGAGAAACAGACTTTACTGAAAACCGGAGGTGAACTCTTCTAAACTCTACAGGGTTTTACAGTGACGGAGAAGGAAGGGTGGAGCTCACCTGCTCATGCTAGTGAGGACCTAAAGGCTGAAACGTTCGTGTTGATGACCTAGAGTCTATAAAAAATTTCTGTATATAATACAAGTGGTGTCAGTCTATTCAGCACGTTGCACTTTACAATAAAGAGTAAACTTTGAGAATTCACTCTAAAATAGTGAATTTTGAATGTTCTGTTGAGAATTTTACTTTTTAAGACGAGTACTCATGTTAAAGTAAAATTCTCAACAGAACATTTGACTAATGTTGACTTTATCTTAACCTGTCGTCTTTTCATCGTTGTCGTTAGTACTTGGTGGCCAAATGCTCAGTCAAGTGGCTGGTGTTGTGTGTTTCGCTGTGGATATAAAACACTTGCATACCGGTTTTGTCCTATCTGTCTGCTGGCTGTATTCGTTAAACAAAATATGCCCACACATGAATCCTACAGACCGAGAAGGTCGTTCGTTTTTGGCTACATGCTACTTGGCTAGCGAGGTTACTGCCTCCCCTTCAGTCTTGGATCGCGCCAGCGGGCTCGTGTGCGTCGCCCCTCCGAGTCCATTCAGTACCGAACTTCCGATGCCTCGTGCAACTCTGATCCTTATACTCTTCACGGAATACTATTCTCACATTAAGATATTATAAGTATATGCAACCCGTACGGTTTTATACAGAATGTAACATTCACCTGAAATATGAATACTTGATTTAAGAAAGTTGATTTCTAGGTAGCAGGGTCCCAACGCTCAAACTCTTCTACCTCAAATGTGTTCTTTTAAGTCATGTCTAACCATCCAGAATCATCTCGACACCGGACCACCAGCCAGACGGGCTTGCACAGCAACTCTGGGTGATGGTGCAGGACCCACTTCACTGGCACTTCTGCTCCAGCAGAACCTGGTTGACAAATGCTGCAGTCAGAGCCCAAGAATGTGGGTACGTGTACATGTGACTGAGTTTTCATGCGTTTGTATGGGCGAGTCAGTGTGTGTGTACGCACGCAGTCAGATAATATCTGGCTATCAGTCGCTCAGTCGGTCCTAGTTCTTCAGTGTCAGTTTGGCGTGACCCAGCCTAACAAAGACAGTGAGTGTACATCCATGTGTGAGCGTCTGCACGCACATACACACTCTAGGTAACACGCTGGCTTAAGGCTCGATATAAACCTGTACAAAGAAATGCAATCTGAAGGTTAAATAACGTCTCAGAAACGCCAAAGAGAAATAGAGAAACGTTTATTTCAAGTGTTACACAGTGGACAGAAATTTGTATTTGATAATGGGGCAGAGAACACGGGGCAAGCAGCTAAACCAAAAGGGGCAAGGGTGACACTCCAATGGAGGGAGGGAGGGAGGGAGGGAGGGAGCACTGGAACCCTATCCAAAGAGAGAGGCTCCATTTCTATATGTAAAAGATTACATGGCAAATCCATGTTACCTGTGTGCCGTAGAAAACCAAACAGCAAGGAAATATATTAAAAAAATATCTTAAAGGGCAAAGAACTCTCATCTATCCACCACGTTAAAAATGATCAGATCACAGAGAAGACACGGAATTAAAAACGAGAAGAAGAAAACAAACAACTCATTGTTGGAGCCAGAAAGCTTTGCAGGAAAGACAACACAAAGCACTGAGAAGCTGCCAGGGAACAGCCCAGGGAACAGCCCAGGGAGGTGCTCATTTCTCTCCCTTTTCTTTTTGTGAATTGGTCTTAGTGTTTTTTCATCCAGCAGAGGTAGACAAAGTGCACCTCTCCATGGTGGAATGTCTGGGTTTGACTGCATAGTAAAGGATTGGCACTCGTTGTGCAAGTAGTGAAAATTGACACTGTGCCTCCCAATCCCACACTGGCTCCTTAAGAAACACACCAATGAGAGTTGAGATCTGAAAATAAGTCCTGCCCTTTCTCCCAAATGACATTACACTTTCCCAGTCCCCTTTAAGACTGATCATCTATCACATTAAATATCCATAACTACGCGGGATCCATTATGGCGGGATTGTAAAATTCATCTTTTTAAGCATATATCACCTCCAAGCTTTACCATTCTGTATGACTAGGGATGTCAATTACTACGTAACAATTAAAAACAATATTTCGGAACATAGAAAACAACAATAGTAATCACTTAAAAAAAACGAAGATTAAAAGCTACATTAATGTTAGCTAAGTGGTTCTGGGTTTTGAATGCTAAATGCCAAACTCTGGTACGTGGAGCGTAGATGTTCTGGTCTGGGGCGAGGAGGTCTTCTCTGGTCCTCCATCCTGAGACACACTCACAGAGAACAGAGACGATCTCCATTCGCATGACATGAAAGTCTCTCACAGGCGTCCGCCCTGGAACAGCAGGACAAAAAGACGTCTTGCTGGTGAAGGACTTACACACACAGTCACGCGTTAGTGGCTCATCTTTAACAGACTTGCTTTCATTACCTCACTCCTCCAGGTCACTAAAAACTTCCATTACACTAATTGGCTCGATTAACAGGCAACCTTGCCCGTTACATCACTGTGGAGGCACTGAACAGCCACACCATTGGTAACTCTAAATAGCCATGTGATAGCATGGGTGACCCGTGTGGTGTGTGTGTGTGTGTGTGTGTGTGTGTGTGTGTGTTGGTGTGTGTGTGTGTGTGTGTTGGTGTGTGTGACCCATGTGTGTGTGTGTGTGGTGTGGGTGACCCGTGTGTGTGTGTGTGTTGGTGTGGGTGACCCGTGTGTGTGTGTGTGTGTGTGTGTGTGTTGGTGTGTGTGACCCGTGTGTGTGTGTGTGTGTTGGTGTGGGTGTGTGTGTGTGTGTGTGTGTGTTGGTGTGGGTGACCCGTGTGTGTGTGTGTGTGTGTGTGTGTGTGTGTTGGTGTGGGTGACCCGTGTGTGTGTGTGTGTGTGTGTGTGTGGGTGTGTGTGTGTGTGTGTGTGTGTGTGTGTGTGTGTGTGTGTGTGTGTGTGTGTGTGTGTGTGTGTGTGTGTGTGTGTGTGTGTGGTGTGGGTGTGTGTGTGTGTGTGTGTGTGTGTGTGTGTGTGTGTGTGTGTGTGTGTGTGACCCGTGTGTGTGTGTGTGTGTGTGGTGTGTGTGTGTGTGTGTGTGTGTGTGTGTGTGGTGTGGGTGACCCGTGTGTGTGTGTGTGTGTGTGTGTGTGTGTGTGGGTGTGTGTGTGTGTGTGTGTGTTGGTGTGGGTGACCCGTGTGTGTGGTGTGTGTGTGTGTGTGTGTGGTGTGGGTGTGTGTGTGTGTGTGTGTGTGTGTGGTGTGGGTGTGTGTGTGTGTGTGTGTGTGTGTGTGTGTGGGTGACCCGTGTGTGTGTGTGTGTGTGTGTGGTGTGGGTGTGTGTGTGTGTGTGTGTGTGTGTGTGTGTGTGTGGTGTGTGTGACCCGTGTGTGTGTGTGTGTGTTGGTGTGGGTGACCCGTGTGTGTGTGTGTGTGTGGTGTGGGTGTGTGTGTGTGTGTGTGTGTGGTGTGTGTGTGTGTGTGTGTGTGTGGTGTGTGTGTGGCGTGCGGGACAGAGTCTAACCGACTAAATCAGACGCCGCCTGACAGAACGACCAAACTAGAACAAAAGGCTTCACATCTGAAGTAAAGGCAGCAGCTGGTATGGATGTAAAAGGCCAGGGATTAATGAGAGTGCCGTTGCTAGGGTGGGTTGCCGTGGCGTTACCTCTCCTGCTCTACTCGTCTTCGTCGGCCAGCTCGGTCTCCTTGTGCACCACCACGCGCGTCACTGACATGTCCGGGTGCTGCTCTTTGGCTTCCTTTATGGCCTGGGCCAGAGCCTGTACACACACACACACACACACACACACACATTGAAGAATAAATAGTGGGCCAGACACAGTGGGTGCAAAGGTATTTCTGAGACACAAAACAAGACTCCACTCACCCAAAGCTATCCAATCCTCCCAGTACACACCAGCCCCTCCTCCCAGTACACTCCAGCCCCTCCTCCCAGTACACTCCAGCCCCTCCTCCCAGTACGGTCAGGAAACCCAGAGCTACTCACCTCATCATGGTCAATGTCGGAGTCCCCCGTGATGACGATGCGCTTCTCAATACGCGTTTCCGACAGCCCACCTTTCAGTGTCTGAGAGGAAGAGAATCAGACACCACACCATGGTCAACAACCTCACAGATGAGGGGAAAAGTATCTAGTGTAGCTAACACTGGAGAACACCTGTGTGAGTTACCATGGTGATGTGTGTAGTTGTGCATAGAGGCTCTGAGGTGATGGTGTGGGCAGTCATGAGAACACCTGTGCGAGTTACCATGGTGATGTGTGTGGTTGTAGTTGTGCATAGAGGCTCTGAGGTGATGGTGTGGGCAGTCATGAGAACACCTGTGCGAGTTACCTTGGTGATGTGTGTGGTTGTAGTTGTGCATAGGTGATGGTGTGGGCAGTCTGAGAACACCTGGTGATGGTGTGGGCAGTCATAGAGACTCTGAGGTGATGGTGTGGGCAGTCATGAGAACACCTGTGAGTTACCTTGGTGATGTGTGTGGTTGTAGTTGTGCATAGAGGCTCTGAGGTGATGGTGTGGGCAGTCATGAGAACACCTGTGTGAGTTACCTTGGTGATGTGTGTGGTTGTAGTTGTGCATAGAGACTCTGAGGTGATGGTGTGGGCAGTCATGAGAACACCTGTGTGAGTTACCTTGGTGATGTGTGTGGTTGTGTTGTGTCTGGTTGATGGTTGGGCATCAGAGAACACCTGTGTGAGGTGATGGTGTGGGCAGTTGTGCATAGAGACTCTGAGGTGATGGTGTGGGCAGTCATGAGAACACCTGTGGTGATGTGTGTGGTTGTAGTTGTGCATAGAGACTCTGAGGTGATGGTGTGGGCAGTCATGAGAACACCTGTGTGAGTTACCTTGGTGATGTGTGTGGTTGTAGTTGTGCATAGAGACTCTGAGGTGATGGTGTGGGCAGTCATGAGAACACCTGTGTGAGTTACCTTGGTGATGTGTGTGGTTGTAGTTGTGCATAGAGACTCTGAGGTGATGGTGTGGGCAGTCATGAGAACACCCGGCTCCCCTTCACCATTACCGTCCAGCTGCCAAACAGCCGACAATAAACATACACAATCACAACAAAGCCAACTTAATGAACTGTAAGCATGCCCAACCACAGCAGAGGCTACAACCCAAACAACTGTACTACAACCCAGACACACTGTAACTGTCACCATAGAACTACAAGGGCTCAAAGACACCCAAGAGTGGAATACACCAGTGCTGACTGACAGCTGGTGAGTGTGTGATTGGTGTAGAAGCACCACAGTACCTGGGCAGCCTCGTACGTGATGGTCTTGGTCTCAGTGTGAACGATGGGCACCTCCTTGGTGGTGATCTCCGTCTTCTGAGCAGCAAACGTGTCCGAAATCGTCACCATCTCCGTTTTCACCACTGGAGGCTACAGACAAGAGGTAGATGATTACCGAAGCTCACAGACACCCACCCTCGCACAGTCACCCCCACACCGTCACCCCCACCCTCGCACCGTCACCCCCACCCCCAAACCACATATTCATGCCTCAAAAACACAATGGCGAAACAAACCTTTACATCTTCAGAACATGCAAATTAAATCAGTGCATGCACACGATCACAGGGAGCCGAAAAGTCTGTGTGAATGGTGGTAATCTTTAGGAAAGCAATGCCACTTTCACGCAAGTGTTCAAGTTCTGTGCTGGGTGTGTTGCAGCTCTGGTCTCTGTGCTGGGTGTGTTGCAGCTCTGGTCTCTGTGCTGGGTGTGTGTGTGTGTGTGTTGCAGCTCTGGTCTCTGTGCTGGGTGTGTGTGTATGTGTGTGTTGTAGCTCTGTTCTCTGTGCTGGGGTGTGTTGGTGTGTTGCAGCTCTGGTCTCTGTGCTGGGTGTGTGTGTGTGTGTGTTGCAGCTCTGGTCTCTGTGCTGGGTGTGTGTGTATGTGTGTGTTGTAGCTCTGTTCTCTGTGCTGGGTGTGTGTGTGTGTGTGTGTGTGTAGCTCTGTTCTCTGTGCTGCAGCTCTGGTCTCTGTGCTGGGTGTGTGGTGTGTGTGTTGCAGCTCTGGTCTCTGTGCACAAACAGCTCTGGTCTCACAACATGTGTGTGTGTGCACAGCACAAAGCATGAACACACAGCGTCAACCACGGCTAACAGCCACACAACATGCACTGTGCAACAGCTCATGGCTTAGGGCTACCCGTGCTAGAGCACCTTCACCACACAACTACAGATGGCACACAAATGTCTCAGTGTTCATGCGTGTGTTGTGCATTGTGTGTGTGCGTGTGTACAAATGAATAAAATAGGTAAAACCCTAAAGAAAAAAGATGGCCAATAAGATGGTAGGGATGAAGTCTGAGCAGAAGGAAAGGGTTAGGAGCATGCAGGTGCACTTAATCGGATCTCCACAGGATGGTGCTAAGCACGCTACATTCAGAACGCCTAACGCTAAACCGCTACTCCTACCGAGCACGTTTTCTGAGGTTTTTCTTCTGGTAAAAAAAAAAAAAAAAGTGTGTGGAAAAGAGAAAAACAGGAGGGAGAAGGAGAGAGATCTGTTCTCCAGCAGCAGGATGGAGGGATGATGGAGGAGGAAGTGAGAGATGCACAGTGGCGTAGTCGGCCATTTTTTCAAGCTGCGGTTCAGGGATTTCAGCCAATTACCTCCGAGCAACAGATCACCTGTGGCGCATGCTCTCCTTCCACATGAGACGCGTCGCCATTGACAACACATGGCTCCTCCTCTTCAGCGCAGAAAGTGGGAGGAGTTTCACCGTCATGGGAATGGCCATTGGGCGCTTTATCAGGAATAACCAACGCTTTATCTCCGGATACTTCCTCTTCGTGTTGCTGGGCAACTGTTTGCTCCTCCCTTTGCACTGCTGCAGGAACTGGCTCGGCTGCGATATCCTCTCTGACTGGATGTTGTTCTAGATGAGTGGGTGGGGCGTCCTGGTTTAGCTCCACCTCTTGCTCCTCCTCCTCAGGGTCTTCTCTGATGAGATGGGCGGAGTCTGTGGAGACTGAGAGCTGCGGGTGATACTCCGCCTCCTCTTCGCTCTCGCTGTCTGATGATGCACTCCTCTCGTCCGGAGCTTCCGGAGCTCTCCCCGTTGCCGTGGTGTCCGCGGCCGACCCCGAGGAGATGGAGCTCTTGGACCTGGCAGCCTTGATGACCTCCTCAATAACAACAGTCTCCTCCACGACCTCTACGACCTCTGGCTGACCGTTAAGCCCTGAATTCTGTTCATCCTCTGTGCTCTACAATGGGCAACAAAACAATAAACAAAGCAAAGGGGTGAACGGGAAAACAAAAACATAACGACCACACCCCCCCACACACAGACACACAAACAACCAAAACAAAACCCCACACAGACACACAAACAACCAAAACAAAACAGACACACCCCCACACACAACACACAAACAACCAAAACAAAACAAACTTAAGACAGAAACACTGTATGGACACACAAACAAAAAACAAAACAAACATAACGACCACACCCCCCCACACAGACAACAAACAACCAAAACAAAACAAACATAACACCCCCCACACACAGACACACAAACAACCAAAACAAAACAAAAACATAACGACCACACCCCCCACACACACAGACAAACAAAACAACCAAAACAAAACAAAAACACTGTATGGGGAGATGGAGAAGAATGGATGAGGAGATGGAAGAATGGATGAAGAGATGGAATGGATGGATGAATGAGAGAGAGAGAGAGAGAGCGGATGGTCGGCGTCGTGGGCTTCTGAACTGGAATGAGAAGTGCTGGTGTTAGGTGTGAGGCTGGGTCTATGTGGGGGGGGGGGGGAGTTAGGTGGTGTTAGGTCGGTGTTTAGTAGGCTGACACCACCTTGCTCATGTCTCTGCTGTCAGACAGGGCACTCTCGAGGCGGGTGGGGCTTTTCTGCGGAACATAAAAGGTAACCATAGGCAACTGTCACTCAAAACAATCCCTAACCAATAGGTAACTTACAGGAGAACACAGAGGGTTAAAGCAGCAAAGGAGCTCATTCACACTCTGGAGCACAGTAAGGAAGTAGTGAAAGCATTTACACACACACACACACACACACACTAAAGTATAAAGCAGAGGATATTCAGACAAAACATTTACATCTGAAGTTTATGGCCAGTCCTAAGACATTAGGACTTCTGCTAAACTCTACGAACCACTAGCTGGTATAATAACTAGTCATGGTTTAAACTAACACAAGGTCGAATTTAATAGCTTGCTGCACATATGGTAAACATACAAAAAATCAGAATAGGGGATAATGTGGTCTAGTGATTCCAGACTTAATAGCAACTAAAATGGTGTGGGGGATAAATATATAATCATGCCAGATCTGGACATGAACTTCTGATTGAAGAAGAACAAAAAAAATCCAGAATTTAGTCACTGCACAGAGAGACAGAAGGAGCGTGTGAAGAGACGCTTTGGGCTCAGCGGGGAGCACCTCTGCTGTAAGGGCGCCCTCTGGTGGAGAAGCAGCAGTACTGCGGGAGTCCGCAAGGACAGAGAAACAGGCTTTACTCAAAAACAGAGAGGCGAGCTCCTCTTCTAAACTCTACAGGGTTTTACAGAGACAGAAGGGCGGGCGGAGAAGAACCAGGAGATGGATTGAGAGAGGGAGACAGATGGATTGAGAGAGGGAGAGAGGGAGAGAGAGAGAGAGAAGTACTTACATCAGGTAGAACAAAGACAAAACAGAATAACACGCAGGCAGAGAGAGTGGTTATAACCTCTCCTAACAGACATGGAGATGGTGGTTATAACCTTTATAAGCATACAAGAAGAGAAAGTAGCTATAACCTCTCCTAACATACATTAAGAGACAGTAGTCATAAACTTTATAAACATACAGGAAGACACTGGTTATAACCTTTATAAACATGCAGGAAGACACTGGTTATAACCTTTATAAACATGCAGGAAGAGAAAAGTGGCTATAACCTCTCCAAACATACATTAAGTCAGAAGCTTTATAAACATGCAGGAAGACACTGGTATAACCTTTAGAAAAACACACTGCAAGGTCAAAGTGTTCAGTCCTGATCTACAGCTGCAAAAAGTCGTTTTTTCTTTTACACTGTTCACATTATGCGTGTACAAGTGGCTGAAGTGTGACGATAGTCTGAACAGGTCCTGCTGCTGAGTCGGCCCTCACACGCGGACGCCGATACCTCCACCCACCTCCACCCACGTCCTGACTCGCACCAAGAGGGTTAACGTGCAATTCTGGATCAACCTCTCAACCCGTCGTATGATGTCGTGTGTAGATATTTGAAGTTAAGAAGCTTGAAATATCTACAAAGTTCCAAACTAAAATAAGCCGGTATATAAATCGTTGTTAAGGGGAGGTGCAGTTCGTAAGCTCTGGAGCCGAACGGACTTGTGGTATTGTGAAACTGAAGGTCAATGTCATGTTGGCGTACTGGAGTTTCAGCCTTTTGGGAGTTACTGGAGTTTCAGCCTTTCGGGAGTTACTTGAGTTTCAGCCTTAATCAGGTCAGCACAGAAGCACAAGACGGTCACAGACTCTCAAAAAGCTGGTGACCTCCAAACTTAAAAATGTTAAAGAGGTCACAGTGCCACACTGGGTTATTAGAACTGGAAACGTCAGATTAAGTGGTGTGTTTAACTGTACACACTGCTGTAAACAAAAGAAAAGCATTATCACACTTAATGGAGAAAGCAGATAAGTGTTTGAGCCACTTTTACCTACAGTGTGAATGTAGCCTGTAACGCCATAAAAGGAAGAGAAACATAACAGAGAGAGCAGGAGAAAAGCCATCACGTCTCTGTGAAGCAGGTTTAAACGCGTGGGAATCCACACACATACACACACATTAAAGGTGTCAGGGTACAAATGTGTAGGGGGAACTCAACAGCAGAAGGAATAAGAACAAAAAAGGACTGTACGTGCACACACACACACACACACACACAGCAGCCAGCTAATGGGCTCCTAAGGGGCCGGTCCTAAGCGCAGGGGTGAGGGGTGAAGGTCCCTCACAAGGAAGCAGAGGGGAGGAGGAGGAGGAGGAGGGGGGAGCTTCTGAAGCATCGCCGGTGAGCACAGAAACAACGAACAGAGGAGAACCGTGTGGGTTATACTGGTGTGTTCAGCCCACAGTGAGAAAAAGACCTGTTACACACACACATACATTATAACAGGCACTGAATATCACATGTCGAGAAGCAACAGGACAGAGTACAGCACAGAAACAAACAAACAAACAAACAATCAAAAAACAAAAACAAAATAGAATAAAATATGTGGAAAAACAAATGAACAGCAAAGATATGCAATCACAAGAGAACAAAGCAAAATAAAATATCATTCTGCATAAAAGTTCAGAGAATCAGGAAAAACAGCAGATTCAGAACAGAGATTCGGCACGACTCAAAAGGACCAATCAGACTGGTACGATTTACCCCGCAGGGAATCAAGCAACCAATCAGATTGGCACGGTGCTCACAGAACGAACAAAAGCAGCTTTGAAAGTCGGTCATTTTCCTGCTGATCTCAGACCAGTTTTTACAACCATCTGTCAGCAGGCGGTGAAGAAAGACAGGCAGAGCAACAGAGTGAGGAAGAGAGGAAGAGAGAAAGAGAGGAAGAGAGAAAGAGAGAGTCGGAGAGAATTCATGCAGGTGTTGCAGCCTACAGGGCCTGCAGAGCGATTCCCGGCGCACAAGCACACGTACCCCATGGGCCAGCAGACGCAGGCTGGTAGCCGGACTGCCCGTCAGGCGCTTATCCCACTGACTGGCCCGAGGCTCTGGGGCCGCCTCCATAAAACTGCGCTTTAGCTCGCTAATGCTAGCCTGATGCCTCAAAACCTCCTCCTGAGTCTTATCCAGGTCCTAGCACCACAGCACCCAGGGGGAGAAGGGAGAAACCAACATCCAGGAGGAGAGGGGAGTGGGAAACCAACATCCAGGAGAGGAGGGGAGGGGGAAACCAACATCCAGGGCATTAGTTTGAAAAATCCACAGTTATGGAGTATAGTGCATGCCAAGCCTCACTGCTGGTGTAGTGGTGTGGGAGCCCCTGAGAGGAGGTGCCTCTGGTGTACTGGTGTGGGGGAGCCCCTGAGAAGAGGTGCCTCTGGTGTAGTGGTGTGGGAGCCCCTGAGAGGAGGTGCCTCTGGTGTACTGGTGTGGGGGAGCCCCTGAGAGGAGGTGCCTCTGGCGTACTGGTGTGGGGGAGCCCCTGAGAGGAGGTGCCTCTGGTGTAGTGGTGTGGGGGAGCCCCTGAGAAGAGGTGCCTCTGGCGTACTGGTGTGGGGGAGCCCCTGAGAGGAGGTGCCTCTGGTGTAGTGGTGTGGGGGAGCCCCTGAGAAGAGGTGCCTCTGGCGTACTGGTGTGGGGGAGCCCCTGAGAGGAGGTGCCTCTGGTGTACTGGTGTGGGGGAGCCCCTGAGAGGAGGTGCCTCTGGTGTAGTGGTGTGGGGGAGCCTGAGAGGAGGTGCCTCCAGCGCTGCTACTGAGCAGAGCAGGAAGTGTGTGTGTTCAGTGTGGAGGCCTCGGAACACAGAGGGCTTCCGGAACTCCTACATGGCCTAGAAATAGAATGAGTGGAATGCCTGGGCCGTTAAACACCATGGCAACAGGTGTGCCAATTAAAGCACGGCCAGTCGGGAAAAACGTCTTCCACGGTACAATTATTCCTCTTCTCATTAAAATCCAATCAAGAATGAGAAAAGACCCCGCGGCTGAGGGCAGGCGTGTGTGTGTTCGTGTGTGTGCGTAGCAGTGAGACGAGGCTTACAGCTTTATTGTCGTAACAGCTGTAGTGTTGTCAAACTACAGCACCTCAGTATGTAACACACACACACACACACACACACTGTAGCTAGAGAGAGCAGGACCCCACACACCCGTCCTGCAAACCCAATGCTGAGACCCTGTGTCTGTTCTGAGGTAACTACTGTGGGAATTCACTTTTAAGATGGGGAATATCCTTTTCTGCCAGACACAGGGAACAGGTGTGTGTGTGTGTGTGTGTGTGTGTGTGTGTGTGTGTTGTCACACTGAGCAGTTTTCTTTATGGGTCAGTAAAGTTTAGTTTTAAAACCAAAACACACGTGATCAGAACACAAATTACCCAGAGCATCCAAAGCAGAAAATCAAACCTGGTGTTGTTAGGGGTATTAGTCAAAAACAACAAAACAAATATACAATCCATATAGCCATTTCAATGAGCAGGACATGCAGAACACCACCAAACCCCACCACACACACACACACACACACACCAGCAGGTCATACACACCCCCTACAGCCCAACAGGGTGAGAGTGAAAGGCAAGCAGGCAGAGAAAACAGACCAGGGTTCAGAGAGCGATTCTGATTGGTTGTTATTCTTTTTTTTGATCGTTTTAATTGTCCCCCAATGGTGGTGATACGAACCTCCAGCATTAGATTGCTATGTCTGACATAAATATTCTCCCCCTGCACTCTCAGCTTCCTCTGCAGAATCAGAACACACACAAATCAGAGCAAAAGGAAAAAACAAAACAAAAAAAAAAGCCCTTAAGCATGAAAATAAAGAACACAGCCATAAGTGAATGTAGCCAAAGCCCGAACTCCACACCGGTCCAAACCTTCCGGTACAGAACCTCCAGAGAACGTCCGCATGAAAACTAGGACGTGTGGAGAGATGGTTGGCCGAGCGCGGCGGGATCGTCAGGTCCGGGAGGACATTCCAATGGAGCGATTAGCGTAACGGTTAACGGGGTTTGACTGATCGGTGAGGGTTTGGACAGGTTGGCCGCATTTCAGGAACTGCATCGCTCATCACAGTGTAGTACAGCACAAGAATGAACAAAATAAATGCATCAATGATCAAACAAACGAAAAGACTCAAAAGAAATCAAAATGATCAAACCAAGAAGGATGCAAAAAAAAAACCCCCACTGGTTTACATTTCACACAATATGCAAATCACATCAAACAGAAAAGCCTTCAATGGCAAAAATAAATAAATAAAATCATTCAGCAATTAGCATGTTAATTAACCTTCATTTCTGAGGAATCATCTCCAGCTTTCCCAGTCTGTTAGCATTATTGGAGTGGGGGGGGAGAAAGGAAGTTAGTTTTAAACATTTCTTTAACTCTTGGAAAGTGTTTTCATTGGGTAGAAAAGGTGCAAACTGGGCAAATGTTGGCAGACCTCCAAGGCGGGCTCAGCAGGTACTGCAGTTGCTGCCCCCTCGCCAGGCTCCGCCCCTTCCTCCACCTGTGGACTCTGATTGGTGGAATAATGGACGAATTATCAGAGGGAAAAGAAAAGGTGAAATGGATGATGGGAAGGCCCGTTTCCTCAATAAGAGCACGTGCTAAACGTGAGCCGCCAATGAGGAGAGAGTCCCTAGCTCAGGGATTGGCTGGTTACAGTATCAAGGGGCGGGGCAGGATAACCCAGTGCACATGCTCATTGGTGTCCACATGCAGTGACACGGTTTTCTGTGCATATGTTATTTTGTCCCCCACCCCCCACCCCCGTGCTGAGACTACAAAAATAAAAACACCTGGAAAACGTTGGGCTTGCATGTGCCAGTCCAGCTCGGCGATTACCGAGCAGAGGATCTGTCTGTGCTCTCGTTTAAAAAAAAAAAAGTAAAAGCATCGCTAACGGCAGCGATTACCCAGGGGACACGGCGTACGTCGGGATGGAGCAGATGTGGAAGCGAGGCGTTAGAAGAGGAGTCTGTCCTCAGCTCTGGCTGAAAGTGCCTGAGCCAGCGTGGGCGCTGTGGAGCCCCGCCCCCCGGGGTACCGAACGGAGGGCTCACGGCTGGAGGCACCAGGGGAATACAGACAGACTCCCTTCTGGAATGCTGGGAAAGGGAGTTTAAGAGGACGGGGAAGAAAGCTCGTGTTTTATACAGAACGGGGGGGTACAAGAGGAGGAGCAGGTGTGTGCAGCGCGGGGGAGGGGTCAGGCTCGTTTACAGGCAGGCTAGGACAATAGGTGGTTTTAGGCAGCGGGGTCACACATCTCCTCCGGAGAGGTCGTGTCCGCGGCGACCTGCACGGGCCAGAAGCGTGCGTGCGCCGTGGGCTCCAGGTAGCACAGCGACACAGCCAGCGGCAGCGCCAGGGCGAGGGACAGCGCCAGGGAGTGGCAGGCGGAGAGGAAGACAGCGAACACGAAGAAGAAGGAGGGCAGGAGGGAGGGGGAGGAGAGGGGCAGGCAGCGCTGCAGGCGGGCAGGCAGCAGGGCGGCGCACTCGCCCACGCACAGCAGACCCAGGGAGCCGTTCCTCTCCAGCAGGGGGGCTTTGAAGGAGGAGGCCAGGCCGGGCGTGGCCACGGGGAGGCCTGGGGGCGGCCGGGTCCCGCGGGGTCGGCGGGACAGGCAGGGAGGGGCGGGTCCGCGGAGGACGCGCCCTCGCCGGACAGAGCGGCGTAGTCGAAAGGCGGGGCGGGGGAGGGGGAGTCTGCAGCCCGGGGAGGCGGATGGGACTCGAGGTCAAGGGGGACGTCGGGCTCGTCCTCGGAGACGTCGGACGGGACGTCGAGTTCGGAGATGGTGTCGAGGGTCGGGGGGAGGGAGGAGAGGGAGGAGAGGGAGGAGCAGGAAGGAGAGAAGGGGAACATGAAGAGAGACTGAAGGGGGCAAAACGATGCGAAGGCATCAGGACGCAGAAGAATGAAAGAGTGGAAAGAGGGGGGGATGAGGGAGAGATGTGCATGACGGAAAGGACAAACAAAATAAACGACAGTACAGGAAGAGAGGAGAGAGAGAAACACAACGTTAGTCAGTGAGGCAGTTTAAGGTCACAGATCGCAGTGCAGCAGAGAGGATTGTGGGGAGGGGGGCGGATCAGTTTGGGGTGGGGGGGGGGGGGGGTTTGGGGGCAAGAAAGGAGTGATTGCACAGTGTAAAGAAGAAGCAGGACTGCATGTGTACAAGTGTGTGTGTGTGGAGGGGGTGGGTGGGGGGTGATATCACTCTGCTTCAGCTTAACAGTCTTGCAGTACCAGAACACTGTAAACCGTGACAATAACCAGTGGCAGCCACTAACATTTATGGCCACGCAAACACACCACCAACTCGTTAACAAATGTCAAATCGCCACATCAAAAGATTTAAATATGTAGCTTTTGCCTTTTCGCTGTCGTGTGGCACGTGTGGCACCTCCAAGCGTTACGTGACCCAGTGTTGCCAGGCAGCTACAAACTACAAACAGCCGAAATGTTACACAGATAATTACAGCAGTATGTTTGTGACTGAACCAGGTTGTTTTGCTAAAGTTTAACGGCAGTAACTACTGGGAAACTGTGCATAAATCAAAACCAGTTCGGTTTTTGTAAACATCTTTTTTTTTTTTTAAGTGATTGAGAGCGCAAGCATGAATGAGAGAGAGAGAGAGAGAGAGAGAGAGGACTCACACACAGCAGGGTTAGGCTAACGCTAACCCAGTGCTAGCATGGCTGTCCTTGATCAGAGCTTGGCTGAGGTGGGGTGGGGGGGGTTGGGTGTCAAGCTTCGTCCCCTGCCTTAATCAAGCCCCGCCCTCTCCCAGCCGGGGGGAGTGGTGTCAGCTCACTCTGCAGGACCTTTATCCAGGCCGGGTCAGAACCACCAAACGGGTCTGAGTCACCTCGGGCGCCGGCTGGAATGCCTGTGTGCGTGGGGGAGTGTCTCGGGAAAACAATAAACAATGGGGCCTCTCTGAAGGGGCGGGGCTCTCTCTGAAGGGGCGGGGTTCTAAATCTCCACGAGGCGCTAGCGGCCTGTCCGGACTCGCCCGAGGTGCGACGTTTAAACCACACGTCCCACCACCACAAACTCAAACATGCACACCATGTAATCACTGGAGGACACGTATATAACAGGGGAACTCAAAAACAGCTGTAAGAAAACAGGTCAGAGAGAATCCAACACACACACACACACACGTGCACACACACGTGCACACACACAGCTTCAATCCACAGAGGATCCCCACGACTCTGAAGAGCTGCGTGCGGGGAGGAAGAGCACGGTTAGTCTTCCTCACCTTGGAATCGGAGGACAGCTCCAGGGCGGAGTCTCGGCCATTCTCGCCAGCCCCCAGAGTGTGGGCGGAGTCCAGCGGGTGGGCGTGGTCACTGACGCTCACCGCTGGAGCTACGGGACAGAGAAACGCGGCGAGGTCAGAAGGTGATGGAAGGCGGAGCTTCAACTCAACATGGAGGAAACGCGTCTTTAAAAAAAAAACACTTCGTCTCATTTGCATGTTTGATTTGCATGTTCATCTCATTTGCATGTTTGTGGCTGGGGCGGGTTGAATGGGGTCTGCTGAAATGAGGGCTGAAATACTGACCGATGCGAACTGTGCCAAGCCAACAGCTCCCACAGCAGATGCAGCGATAAGGATTCTTTAAAGTCTCACGCTTAGTTCAGGCATATAAGCAACTGAGCTGTGTGGTCTTTGAAGGCATCTCACCAGCTTCATGCACCACCAGCACCGTCCCACTGGAGAAGCAGGCGCGCCGTTTCAACAAGCTGCACCCAGACTAAACATCCACACTTGTTCAGCTACAACGAACATCACGTATTGGGCTTTGAGCAGCTGTTTCGGGTCATTACGCTCCAGCTAGGAAGTGGGCCACGCGGCACTACTCACAGTGTCCACTAGGGGACACTGTGGGACTAGGAACAGGGCCCAAGAGTGCAGGAGAGTCCCACACACACTCACTCACCCCTACAGTCCCCACACACACACACACTCACTCCTACAGCCCCCCCCCCCCCCCACACACACACCCACCCCTACACACACACACACACACACACCAGATCTACTTCATATTTAACACAGAACCAACCCCCCCACACATGCGGCTGCCTCAGGAAGTTCATTCTCCGCGGTGCCGTGGGTGTCAGCGAACCACGGAATAAGCAGGAGTGTTCCGATCAGAGCACAGGCCACAGCACACACACACGCACGCACACACACACACACACAGCTGGGGCGTACAGCGTGTCCTAGCCAGACTGGGGCGTACGGTCACATTCAACCCCACCCTGAAAGGTGTGTGTCCATTACTGTGTGCTAGTAACACACACACACACACACACACACACACACACACCACCAATCAGCCTCCCCTCCTCTGTCTCCATCATCCCCCTCTCCTGCCGTCTCTCTCTATCTAGCATCACGCTAGTGTTTCTGACTAGCATCATCCCTTTACTTCTGCCTCTCTGCCATCATACCCCACTCGTCCCTCTCTCTCTCCACTATCATCCCTAACTCCTCCGTTTCTCTCTCTCTCTTCCATCATCCCCCACTTCTTCTCTTCCATTCCTCTCTCAGGCCAACGGCAGGAAACAGATGGCCCTTCCACTTCCTGTGTCTGTTCAACACAGAGGGAAGACCATGCAGATACATACACTCCCTCGTTCTCTCAGGCCCTTCAAGAAAAGGAGATGCACGAGTTGTTGTGAGTGTTACAACACACACACACACACACACACACACACACACACACACACACACATCACACACACACACACACACACACACACACACACACACACACACACACACACGGGTGGGGCTGTACCTCCGTCCAGGCTGCGTGAGCTGCGTTTGCTGGAGGTTCTGTGGAAGTAGGGCGGGGGCCGGTGTATGAGGGCGCTGGCCTGCCGCGTCTGCGCCTGCGTGCGGCCGCTGTAGCGGAACTTGGAGCCCAGCGTCAGGAACTTGGACTTGGCGGGCTGCTCCGGGCTCGTCAACCTGCCCACACAGGACAACAGCGTCAGGGACTCGCTCTCCAACAAGACAACAGCGTCAGGGACTCGCTCTCCAACAAGACAACAGCGCCACAGACTCGCTCTCCAACAAGACAACAGCGTCACAGACTCTCTCTCCAACAAGACAACAGCGCCACAGACTCTCTCTCCAACAAGACAACAGCGCCACAGACTCGCTCTCCAACAAGACAACAGCGCCACAGACTCGCTCTCCAACAAGACAACAGCGCCACAGACTCTCTCTCCAACAAGACAACAGCGCCACAGACTCGCTCTCCAACAAGACAACAGCGCCACAGACTCTCTCTCCAACAAGACAACAGACAACGCCACAGACTCTCTCTCCAACAAGACAACAGCGCCACAGACTCGCTCTCCAACAAGACAAACAAGACAAGACAACAGCGCCACAGACTCTCTCTCCAACAAGACAACAGCGCCACAGACTCTCTCTCCAACAAGACAACAGCGCCACAGACTCGCTCTCCAACAAGACAACAGCGCCACAGACTCTCTCCAACAAGACAACAGCGCCACAGACTCTCTCTCCAACAAGACAACAGCGCCACAGACTCGCTCTCCAACAAGACAACAGCGCCACAGACTCTCTCTCCAACAAGACAACAGCGCCACAGACTCTCTCTCCAACAAGACAACAGCGCCACAGACTCTCTCTCCAACAAGACAACAGCGCCACAGACTCTCTCTCCAACAAGACAACAGCGCCACAGACTCTCCACAAGACAACAGCGCCACAGACTCTCTCTCCAACAAGACAACAGCGCCACAGACTCTCTCTCCAACAAGACAACAGCGCCACAGACTCTCTCTCCAACAAGACAACAGCGCCACAGACTCGCTCTCCAACAAGACAACAGCGCCACAGACTCGCTCTCCAACAAGACAACAGCGCCACAGACTCTCTCCAACAAGACAACAGCGCCACAGACTCGCTCTCCAACAAGACAACAGCGCCACAGACTCGCTCTCCAACAAGACAAGCCACAGACTCTCTCTCCAACAAGACAACAGCGCCACAGACTCGCTCTCCAACAAGACAACAGCGCCACAGACTCGCTCTCCAACAAGACAACAGCGCCACAGACTCGCTCTCCAACAAGACAACAGCGCCACAGACTCGCTCTCCAACAAGACAACAGCGCCACAGACTCTCTCTCAACAAGACAACAAGACCACAGACAACAAGCTCTCCAACAAGACAACACGCTCTCCAACAAGACTCCAACGCTCTCCAACAAGACAACAGCGCCACAGACTCTCCAACAAGACAACAGCCACTCTCCAACAGACTCTCTCTCCAACAAGACAACAGCGCCACAGACTCTCCAACAAGACAACAGCGCCACAGACTCTCTCTCCAACAAGACAACAGCGCCACAGACTCTCTCTCCAACAAGACAACAGCGCCACAGACTCTCTCCAACAAGAGCGCCACAGACTCTCTCTCCAACAAGACAACAGCGCCACAGACTCGCTCTCCAACAAGACAACAGCGCCACAGACTCGCTCTCCAACAAGACAACAGCGCCACAGACTCGCTCTTTGTCACATGACAAACCATTCAGACCCATATCACCTAGGAGTCACAACACATGTAATCATCCCCAACTCAAGCATTCAATAGTGAAGTGTGTGTGTGTGTGAGATCATATCCCTGCCTCCCCAAGTCCCAGCACTTAGCCGGGAGGCAGAGTTTAACTCAGTAACGGACGCTTAGACCCAGATAAGACCAACAGACCAAACCATGGATGCGTCCACCTATACACCCACGCGAGTCTGCAGCGCGCGAGAGGTGCACACGTGCATGTGCGTGCGAGCAAACACTCGCACAGGCAAGAATCAGACTCTCAGTGTAAGGCCTGGGATCATCTTGGATCAGTTTATGGTCCTGGTCTGATCAGTTTTTTCTGTGGCCGTGGACAGTTTTGGACCAGCCACCGCATCTGGGTACGAGAGACGACGAACGTGGTCATAAAGAGCACGTCCGAATTCAGACGCCCTTCGTCAAGAAAGCAGAACCACGAGGGCCAAGGTGAGACGGGTCCGAGCAACCCCGGCTCTGGACGGGACGGCCCTTTAACCTTCAGTGTGAACAAAGGCTTTGTGTAATCTGGGGAGAAAAAAAAGGTTCGACTGAAGCACCATCTGAACTCGTCGCTGCTGTAATCAGAGACGCGCGTCTGAGAGAGAGAGAGATAAGATGAACGTCAGCAGCAGGAAGGAAGGAGAGAGGGACACACGGGATAACGGATAAAGGGGAAGAGTTCGGAATGAGAGCGCGGTTGATAGCTTGGGTGTTTGTGTTGGGTGGACAGTTGCGATTCTTCTGGCTCTGGTTTCTTTGCCGTCAGAGCCAAGCAAAAGACAAACAGATGAAAGTGCGTGTACACACACACACACACACACTCCACCGCAACACAAGGCCATAACCAGGTGGTACGTATCCAAAATGATATCTTCCGTGTCTAGTCCACTGAAATAATAAATCACCCGGGCAGAGGACGCCTGGGGATCTGGCTAGTGTGTGGCTGCGTAACCAGGATGTGGGGCTGTGGACTCTGGACCCAGGTGCCAGCTTCTCTCCTCGCCATGGCTGAGCAGGCAGTGGGCAGCGTGACTCGGCGATCGTGCCTTGATTGGCTCCAGGGTCACACTGACTCCGCCCCTCAGAACTGAGCTCCAGAAGCGACAGGCACTTCTGAACAACTGGCCTAGAAGTCTGAGGGCGTCTGGGGGGATTATGACTGTGCTGTGTGTGTGTGCAGTAGACGGTGTGTGTGTGTGTGTGAGGATTAGAGTACGAAGATAGTCCTTCCCTTCCCATTACATTGTGTGTGTGTGTGTGTGTGAGAGGGACAGATTGCTTCCAGAGAGCTGGCCAGCAGAGCACACATGAAGTGCAGTGTGTATTCTCTCCCTGGAGACAGAGCAATTACACACGTCAGTGAGCTCAAACACACCAGAAACCCCCAGGGGAGACCACACACACACCCCCATACACACCCACAGACATAACCACACGCCCCCACCCACAGACATGCCCACACACCCACCACACACACCCACAGATATAACCACACGCCCCCACAGACACGCCCACCCACCCACCACACACCCACCCACCACACACCCACAGATATAACCACACGCCCCCACAGACACGCCCACCCACACACACCCCAGATATAACCACCGCCCCCACACACCCCGATATAACCAGACAGACCCCCCACCCACCACCACCCACCCCACACACACCCCATATAACCCACACACACACCACCACCCACCCACAACCCACACCACACCCACAGACACGCCCACCCACCCACCACACACACCCACCCACCACACACACCCACAGATATAACCACACGCCCCCACAGACACACCCACCCACCCACCACACACACCCACCCACCACACACACCCACAGATATAACCACACGCCCCCACAGACACGCCCACCCACCCACAGACACGCCCGCCCACCCACACACCCACCCACCACACACACCCACCCCCAACACGCGCACACACACAGACATAACCACACGCCCCCCACACGCCCACCACACACACACACACACACAGACATAACCACACGCCCCCACAGACACGCCCACACGCCCACCACACACGCACACACACAGACATAACCACACGCCCACCACAGACACACCCACCTGCCCACACAGACACGCCCACACACACACCCGTGGGGCTGACGACCGTGTGTGGTAGTTCAGTGTGTGGGGTTCACCTGAAAAACGTGTGATGTTCCACGCAGACTTTCCAAACCCGTTTGGCAGCGCGATGATTGGGCAGCTTAAAGCCCACTGTGCTTTCAAACTGCTCCGCCTAACACACACACACACACACACACACACACACACACACACACACACACACATTCGAGCATGTGCACATAGATGAACTTTACCTTTCAAGACCTTGAGACTATTCTGTGGAATTTGTTTGAAGTCTTAATTGAAGTCACGTGAAGCAACTGGTGTAGCCAGGTGGTACACTTCTGGACACACTGGTGTTGCCATAACAACTGGAACCATGCCAACAGCGCATCTGAATTCTCGGAGATGGCTGCTCGTGTGTGTACCTCTCCAGGTCTGATCTTGATGTAGAAGTTGCAGCGTTTGTAGGAGATCTTGAGGATCTTGGGCCAGGCGAAGCGGTTGATCCGAAGACGATCCTTATAGATCAGCAGTCCGTTAGCACACACGCCCAGCATGATGTCCACGCCCTCAGAGTCCTGACACACACACACACACACACACACACACAGAGATCACAGTGAAAACGACTATAAAGTCAGACGGTAAAGTTAGACTGCACTGGAATAGCTGGAGCCCAGAGAGCAGGAGGACTCATTAACGTCTGGACCCCAGAGACGAGCCCAAATGACCCGATTCCCCACCACGTCACACGCATCCCAATTAAAGCACACACACACACACACACACACACAGTCCTGCACACGCACTCGCAGCACCCAGAGACAAGCAGATGGACCCATTCCAGTCAGCAACGGCTGTAATGGAGGCCAGAGTGTGTGTGCATTAATGGGGGGGCGGAGCCTTGGTCAGGTTCATGCCATCAGACGCATGAAATACGCCTGGCTCTGCAGAACAGGAAGACATCTGTATGCATCAGACACAGGGGGCGCTGCTCTGCAGAGGTCAGCACTTCCACACACCTGCTACCGAGCTGAATCAGGTATGTCAGAGAGAAAGAGAGAGAGAGAGAGAGAGAGAGAGAGAGAGGGAGCGAGAACGTCTGAAGGTCAAGCAGCTCTCCTGATGAACAGGGCGTGAGACTGTGAGGAGTCTGAGAGGAGACCCAGTATGAGACAACAAACTGCTCACAGACCTCCAACATTGCCTTGTGCCCCCCCCACACACACACACACGAACTCCATGTTTGTACAGCTGACGTAGTTCGTTTGGCGCAGAGGAATCAGCAGGTCTTAATTTTCCGCCAGAGTTTCTTCCGATCACCAAACCCTCCGTCAGAACATCAAAGCGCCTTTCTTCAAACAAACAGAAGTGTGTGTGTGTGTGTGTGTGTAACAGTAGAGGGGCGTACCTTTGCGTGATGCAGATCAACTCCGTACATGGAGAGCTTCTTGGCGTTTTCCAAGAACTGAATATCAGCTTGGGCTGGAGTCATTCCCCTACACACACCAGCACAGCACCATCACTCATCTATGGACGACGCACATTTGGTCACAACCGTTGAAATCTAAAAACCCAAGTCTGCAGGCGTTTGCTAGTGGAACGTTTCGGCTCCGAGCTCAGAGTGCGTTAACTGCTCTGTCTGCGGACCCCTCTCTGCAGAGCGCAGAGATCTAATCTAGGTGGGCCGTGACAAATGTATATTTGTTCAGCAAATATAAAAGCGTTTTTTGCTTGTGCGAAAAAAACATTTGCAGGGTGGATGACCAGTCTCCATATGAGTCCGTGTGTGTGTGTGTGTAGTGCTTACGAGAACTATACTGGTTGGGCCTGAGAATGGTGTTAATGGCTGCCTCCCTTATCTACTGAAGTGTGTGTGTGTGTGTGTGTGTGTGTGTGTGGCGAGGGCTCAGTCCTACTTGTGGGATTTGTGGAGCTCTGCCACCTTGACCTCCAGCTCCTTGGTCTGGGTGGGGGCAAACTGGAAGTCGGAGATGTAGTCTAGCTGGTGCTCGTCGGGGTCGTGGTCGCCCAGCTCCGCCTGCAGGGTGTAGGAGCCCAGCAGGGCGTGGGTCACGAACGAGCAGGGCAGGCGTCCCGAGGAGACGTCCTGTCTGAGCTGCAGACACAGCAGGTACCTGGGGAGAGAGAGAGAGGGAGAGAGGAGGCGGGGTGACATGAATAACCTGACCATGACACGCTCTCCATGAAGGAGGAGTGTGGGTAGACTGGTGGGTGGGTGTCTGTGTATAATCAAGAGATGTAGTTCAAATTCTGTTCCATGTTGGACTTAATGATGTAATGCGGAGAAGCTGTCGCCATCCACGTGAGCTGTGATGTCTGTGGTAACGATCACAGCAAACTAAGGGCTGGAATACAGGCGTGTACACAAACAGGCCACACAAGGGCACGCAGACAAGGAAATAGATTTGCTGTTTAATGATTGGCTGCATATTCAAATGTCAAATAAAAAACGCAAGATCTTAAAAACACCTTCCCAACACATGCACATGTAAATGTTTAACTGTGTGTGTGTACCTGGTAATATCCTCCATCAGTTGGGATGGGTCTGGTGGGTAGAATTTCACATTGAAGGCAAACTGCCACTGAGAGTCTAAAGAGAAAAGACAAAGAGCTGGAGACTGAACTGAACAGCACCGGCGCTCGCGAGACCGCGAGCTGAACTGTTTGCTGCAGTCTCCAAACATTTACGACATTTAGCAAACACTTATTCGGAGCGATTTACAGAACTGCTTCGTCATCTCCCACACATCCCTCACACACACACACACACACACAGTGGACTTTCCTACACTGGTTGTGTAGCTTTTGGAACCGTGTGGTACAACCTAAACGTGAGAAAATCAGAAAAAACACAGCTGAAAGTGATTCAGATGAAAAGGCCTCTCATTCAGCCTACATCACCCCTCCAACTGCTGGTCTGTTACCAACACACAAACAGGATTAGACCCACCCCAGATTAGGGATTAGATGACCTCGCCCTATGCCATATCCTATTATTCCAGCAGCACGGTAACTGACCCTGTTCTCCCTGGTGGAGCGAGTAGGGTGGAAGGTAAACCATGTGACCGGTCACCTGATGGGCATGTGAGGCGTCCGAACGGCAGATGTTCACTCAAATCTGGGCACGGGGGGGGCGAACAACAATGTGTCCCTTCACAAACATATAATTCTGTGTTTAGCTCTGAATGCAGAATTCCTGTGAGTATTCTGGTGTGTGTTTGAGAGAGCGAGAGATTTGAGAGGAATGTAACATAATAAATGACTACAAAGGCCAGAGCTCCCAGATCACCTTAACAGTGGCCATATTGTGGCTGGATCCCACTGGCCAGCTTTTGGGGAGAGAGGGAGAGAGAGAGAGAGAGGGAGGGGGGAGAGAGGGGGGGTGAGAGTATGTGAGTGAGATGGAGAGAATGTTAGGGATGTTGAGAAGAGAATGTCAGATAATGAGAAATAATGGACAGAATATGGAAAAAACAAGACAGAACAGTACGGGAAAAGAGAAGAGAGAGAGGGGGGGGGGGGGCAAGAGAGCGGCCTGGAAAATATGTCGAGTGAGTGTGTGAGAACCACCCCCCCCCACCAGACACAGAGTCAGGCTCCCAGCGGGTTGGCCCAGCCTGCGTGAGCGCTCCTGAGCAGACATCCAGCGTTCACATGCACGTGTGTGTGTGTGTGTGTGTGTGTGTGTGTGTGTGTGTGTGTGTGTGTGTGTGTAAACAAGGTCCCAAGCCTTCCGCAACTCTGCCCCAGAGCCTGGCGCGTGGGCATTTTTACACTTGTTATTTCAGATTTCTTTATTTTTGGAGATGCAAAGGTTCATGTTGAGTCTGACTCACTAGGGAGAGAGCGCCCCTCCCCCGCCTGTCCCCTCGCTGACCCCCCCCCAGGGTTAACACACCCCCTCTTCCAACATCCACATCCGTGGGACTGCAAAGCCTACAGTTGTGTGTGTGTGTGTGTGTGTGTGTGCAGTCTACATATGAGAGGAAGCAGTCAGACCAGTCCTATGATTGGCCTGTGCTGAGGTTTTTAACTCTATCTACGGGTGAGCTGTCACTTGGCAAAACAAAGTGGGCCTTTTGCACTTCACACACACACACACACACACACACACACACACACACACACACACACACACACACACACACACACACAGTGAGGAAACTTGATCTGGAGGATGACTTCATGACAAGGTGATTTTCTCCTCTGAGCAACTCCAATCCCTCCAAATCTCCCCACCTCTCCCTTACACAGAACACGCCTCTTAAATCAATACAAATCATATCTGGGATGTGTGTGTGTGTGTGTGTGTATGAAACAGGTCACAGCAAACATTCACTCAGCTCCATATGAAGCTGTAAATCAGGGGGGAGTGTAACACGCTCAAGAGGGTGATGAGAGAAACGACACTTACTGCGTATCTGACGTTTGATCTCCTTAGTGGGATCCAGCCAGCACTGAGGGAGAGAGGGAGAGAGAGAGGGAGAGGGAGAGAGAGAGAGGGAGAGAGAAGGTGAGAGGGTAACAGTTTAACTGCTCGGATAATGGTTAATACAAATATTTTTACTGTGCCATTAGATAGGAAAAGCAGGACCCAGGAGGCAGTTGGTGACGGGGTTAAAACAACCTTTGACTCCTTCATGTTCTGAGATGTTTGGGTTGGACTCTGGGAAGCGGCCAACTCAGCAGCCAGCGTAACATTGCTCAGATTCCTTCCAAGAAGGACAAAACGTACGACTGTAGTGCCGCCCTTGGAGCTCTGGTGGGGACGGCAGCCCGAAGGTCACGGGTTAGATTCCCGGGGAAAGTCCCAAACACACCTCTCGCTGCAGAGTTTAGGTCTAACCCTGCTTCTAAAGATCTACCACCCTGCAGAGTTCAGATCTAACCCTGCTCCTAAAGATCTACCACCCTGCAGATTTTAGATCTAACCCTGGTCATAAAGATCTACCACCCTGCACAGAGAATGTCAGGTCTATATAATACTTCACTGTTCCACTGCAGACCAGGCAACCCGGAGCCCGTGCAGCTGAGAACCTGTTCAGGTGTGGACGCGTATGATCATATATAAAGACGTTCAGTTCTTTACAGCAAGGCTCCTTGCTGAGTTCCACAAGCTCCCTGAAGCAAACGAGCAAAGCTTTCTGATTGGCTGGGAAATCAGTTCCGCTCTCCTGGAGTTACTCTGCGTCTTGGTTTCACCGACTCCGCTCTTCCGAACACCACTTTCACGGCGACGGGGACACGGTCTGCTCACACAGACACGCGCCACTACGAGCGACAGTACGAGCGCTACAAGAACGCTGAGCGACGACACGCGGGCGGCGGCGTAGAGGCGCCGCGTGCTCACCCGCTGATCTGCGTTGTCCTTGAAGCTCAGGCCAAAGTAGTCCCTCTCCAACAGGTTCAGGTGCTCGCACACCTTGGAGAAGAGGTACTGACCCTTCGCCCGTTTCTGCAGAGAGAGAGAGAGAGAGAAGGAAGTTATGCGCACGGCAGGCCGGAGCGTGATAGGAGAGGCACGGGAAATCCCGACACGACGTCCTGCACGGACGTCCCGACTCCCGCCTGCCGATTCACTGCAGGTCAGGACAGTCAGGACAGTCAGGACAGACAGGACAGTGAGGACAGACCCGTGTTCAGGTGCTCAGGTGTGTGCAGGTAACTGTGAAGCCCTGTGATCACATCGCAGGAGAAGCGGTAGCGTAATTGCAGCTCAACTTACTGGCCCGTGTGTGTGTGTGTGTGTGTGTCTCTGTCTTCTAAGGAATGAGGAAGACGAACTTCAGCTCAAACATCAGGCACACAGAAGCAATTATCTGGCTCTTCCTCCTAGTTGCGTGTGTGTGTGTGCGCGTGTGTGTGTGTGTGTGAGAAAGAATTTTAACGTCGAGGACAATAACCCGCCCACAACTTGTCCAACAATGCTCTACATTTCTGCTTTATGAGACGGAGGGACAGCGCGGCAGACACTGGAGACGAAACAGAATGAGTGACATTCTCCTGCGTTCAGCCTAAAGGGCAGCAGACGCCCGGAGGACGCCGGCGTCCGTCCGTCCATCTGTCCCCCCGTCCCCCTCACCAGCCCAGGACACCGCGGCTGGTGCAACACCTCATTATCTGGCCTGTACAATAGGGCACTGTCAGTGGTGTCAGCAGACAAGCCGCACCAACACCCTCCTGGAATAGAACTGCACTATAGACTACGTACTCAGAAACGCAGCTAGTATTGGTAATTAGTGCGCAATTGGGACAGACCATAACAGACCTGTAGCTGGGTGGGGGGCGTGAGAATCAGCCAATCAGAGTGAGGGAGGGTGACTAGATTCAGGTCTGTAAATTCTGCTGCTGGATGCCCACACAGACCTAAAAGCACTTCAGTTAAATAACAACATTAGAGCCATTAGGAATGAGTAAATACGCCCCTCCCCCGCCCCCCCTCTCTCTCTCGCCCCTCCCCCGCCCTCTCTCTCTCCCCCGCCCCCCCCCACCTCTCCCGCGCCCCTCCCTCCCCTCGCCCCCCCCCCTCCCCCTCGCCCCGCTCCCCCCCCCCTCTCTCGCCCCTCCCTCCCCCCCCCCTCTCTCTCTCTCTTCCCTCTCCCCCTCTCTCCCCCTCCCCTCCTCCCCCCCCCCCCCTCTCTCGCCCCCCTCCCCCCCTCTCCGCCCCCCCCCCCCCCCCCCCCCCCCGCCCCCCCCCCCTCTCCTCCCCCCCCCCCCCCCCCCCCTCTCTCTCTCGCCCCTCCCCCCCCCTCTCTCTCTCCCTCCCTCCCCCCCCCTCTCTCCCCCCCCCCCCCACCCTCCCTCTCCCGCCCCTCCCCTCCCCCGCCCTCTCTCTCGCCCCTCCCCCGCCCCCCTCCCCTCTCCTGCCCGTCTAAACAGCTCAAGCAAAAACTAAAAGTCTAAATCTTAAGCTATTTTACATTACACGCACGCACGCACGCCCTGCAGACCTGAGGCTGCTCACTCCTGCTTTTATGAGAGTACGGTCAGGTGCTGTTGTCATAGTAACCTGCTGGGCTCAGCCACCACAGCTAAGGAGTGTAAAAGAAGGAGAGAGTGAGACAGAGTGTGCGTGTGTGTGTGTGCAAAGAGTTAACACACACATTACTACATACAATTCTTAATGTAAGTCATGTGTTTAAAACGCAGGCCAAAACAACCTTTATAAGAGCATCTGGAACGTTCCGGGACGCTAGCAAACCCGCTACACCCTTAGTGAAGTGACCACGACGTAGCCCTGAGTTACAGCACAGGTCAGCCTGAGGTCACAGGCACGCGCTGCTGTCAGAGGGCACTAGCAAACAGGCACACACACACACACACACACACACACACACACACAGGGTCGTTATGGCCCTGGGCTCGTTAAAGAAGAATCAGAGTTAATGAGGAAGAGAAATGTGTCATGTTGCTCTATTGACATGTAATGTGTGTGCATGAGGGTGAGGAAGTGAAGCCTGGTGATTCAACACCTAAACACCCTCCCAACACCACCGGTACTGAACACTCTCCACATCTCACCGCCCAACACCACCGGTACTGAACACTCTCCACATCTCACTGCCCAACACCACCGGTACTGAACACTCTCCACATCTCACTGCCCAACACCACCGGTACTGAACACTCTCCACATCTCACTGCCCAACACCACCGGTACTGAACACTCTCCACTCTGAACACTCTCCACATCTCACAGCCTAACACCTAACACGGCCTAACAGGGATCCAAATGACCTGATGTCCACAGAACCTCACAGACACACAGAGACAGTGATGAGAGTATTATGGTCATCTGGGGTGTGTCTCAACACTGAGTACTACGTCTCACACACACACACACACACACACACACAGCTGAAATGCTGTAAGCCTTCATTTGGGGTGGAGTCCTTGAAAAGCTCAGCGCTCAGAAATGGGCCACGCCCCCAAACTGGGCCCAGCGGCTCCAGCCGGAGCTGTGAACAATACAGACAGGCATTCCGCACAGACGCCCCCGTGAGCCGTCAGACCGTGATGGGGAGATCACAACTGACACGGCACGACCAGATGGTACACATGACAACACAGATGAACAATTCAGGGTTCCGGTTTGTTTAAGGTCCAAAAGAAGGTCTGTAGCACAGAGCAGTACTGGATGGGCTGGTTCTGTCTGGGCCGGTACTGTCTGGGCTGAACCTCTTAACCAATGTGGAAGGAGGGGGCTGGGACTCCTGAGGGCTTTATTGAGCATGAGCCCAAGACACAGAATAGCCCTTTTACCCCTGGCAAAGAGGTGGGGCAAAGAGGTGGGGCAAACGTTGGAGCGGTTCTGCACTTCTCCGTGGGGGGACGAAAGGAAGAGAAAAACAAGGGGGTTTGTGACTGGAAAACTTCCACCGTTGCATCTGTGCCAGTCTGACACCAGCCACCGTTTGCCGGAGGTGTTCGCCTGCTCTACGTATCCATATCCACCTAAACAGGAAACACGCAGCAAACCGGCAGCAGTGATTGGCTGGCGGCGGCCGGACGACGGCGCTTGCGTTTCCCGGGAACGGCCAATTTGAGTCAACCAGGGGTTCTCAAACCGGTGGAGACGCAGGTCCGTTCTTACGAAGCCCATAGGGACCAGCACTGGAAGCTCCAATGGTGAAGCAGGGGGATGTGGTCTAATGAAGCAGGGGGGGGTGTGGTCTAATGAAGCCGCCATTCACTTCCTCTTCAAGAAATGTAAAGTAAATGTGCGTGTGAAGTAAAGGCAACGTAAAGGAAATGTTGGTGTAACGCAACGGAGCTGTAAAACGTGGAACGCTCACCTTCATAACGAAAACGACGGAGCACAAAATGATTTTCCCATCACTGCGCGACACCGCGCTGCTGACGCTCCAGTGCCGAGCGAGCAGCACAGCGGTGAACTCTGGGTAAACGGCGCCGTGCGTTCCGGCCGGACAAGCCCAGACAAAAGGGGTTTGGTGCCGCCTGAGTGGAGACACCAGAGGCGTTTGGGCTCCACCAACAGGGCCGCAGCAAAGCGCTCACACTCGCAAAACGCTCGCGTGCGCATGGACACTGCTGGGCAGGGGTACGAAGTTCGCCCCAGCTGGAGCCTGTGAGGGCGGGGCATATGTGGGCGGGGCATATGTGGGCGGGGCCTGCGAGGGCTGTGGTGCGGTGGCTGCCGCTGATTAAGAGCCAGCAACCTTGTACGACGTACGACTGTGCGCGTGTGTGTGTGTGTGTGTGTGCGTGCGTGCGTGCGTGTGGACATCCATGTACAGACGAGCAGACTGCAGACTCTCCGATGGGGAAGTCCTCACTGTGAAATCATCCCCCCCCCCCCAGTAAGAGAGTGTTGACGCCATACGACTCTAGACCACACAAAACACGCTCCTACACCTGCCCTTATGAGACGCACCTCGAAAACAAAGCAGTGCGCTCCCAGACGGTTTAGGAAGGTGTTTATACCTGCACGCAGACATTATTAGATTCTGGGGGTTTAAAAAGATTACAGGTTTGGGGAGAAGCTGAGGTCACGGAGGAGGAGATGGAGGGAGAATCTACAGCAGTGACAGCCCCTTGTGCGCACACGCACACACACACACACACAGAGGAGCAATGCGCCAGTCCATAGTGTGATGGTAAACAGGACTGAGCCGTGCACAAAGACACACACACACACAGGACGTCTGTCGCAAACTTTCTTTCGCACAAACAAAACGCTTGTGTGCTTAGCAAATATATACATATTCCAGTTGGACCGAGATTAGATCTCTCCACTCCGCACGTAGTGCGTATAAGCGCACACACACACACACACCTACCTCCACTTCACACGGGAACTGGCTTCCATCCAGAAGGGTCACATGACACACCACCAGCTTCATTTTCTTGCCGAGTTTGAGAGGAGACACGCCGGCACTATCAGCCTGTTCTCCTCCTTTCTGCTCCTCCTGCGGCTGAACCTCCTCCTCGGGATCTCCTTCGGTCTTCTCCTTCGCAGGCTGAGGAACAGAATCGAGGATCAGTCAGTTGGTGCACAGAACCAGAGGAGAACCTGCAGGAGCAGAAGAGACGCCGTGTGCGCTCTAGTGGAGCAAGACGCCACTGGTGTGTGGCCCAAACGCCTTGCGCGCACACACACACACACACACTTTCAAACCCAACACATGTTTTTCCACTGAAGATCGCTGGGAGATGAGGTCACTGGGTGGGTTCAGAATTAAAATACTGAACAACAAACCAAATGAATACAGGAACAAAGATTTTATGACTTAAATAGGTGAAATGTGAGAAGAGTTTGCATAAGACAAAAAAAAAAAAAAGAAATATCTCCACCGTAGGGACTGAGCCTGGAAAATGGGATTCAGGAGTCTGGGCCCCTGATTCATGGATAAAAAAATAAATAAATAAATAAAAAAAAAAATGAGGTATCAAATTTAAATATTAGATTTTTGTTTTGTTTATTAACTTGTCTTTGCTGGCAGAAAGTGTGTTAGATAAATTCCGCTTTAAAAGTAAAAAGATATTTTTTTCTGATTTAAAGCCTGACGTGGAGTGTGTCTGCAAACAACCCAACACCAGCACAAACGCATTAGTTCACCCCCCACATGCACAAACTCAAGCCATGACTCAACCAAGGCAGCCTCTCTCTCTCACACACACACATACACACACACACACACACTGACCTAAAATGACCGAGACACACCTCCGGCAAGTTCGAGTGTTAGATTAACCTGATCACATGACCAGGGGAGGCAGTACAGTATCATCAACAACCACAGCTCCAGCGTAACGCATTCAAACTACATCTGATCACACACGGCCGGAATAGACGTCTCCTGCTGACCTCACTAGCCCCTCCCACAGCCCCTCCCACAACACCCCAGAACCTGCTGATACCAGACCCAAGACTCAGAAGGAAAGCGCATGCACCCAGTATACGAGACCCCAGAAGTGCCGGGAGAACCTCGGGCCCTAATCGCGACCCCTGACCTGCGTCTCCGCGCCGACGACGGAGTTCTCAGCTATCACCGCCTCTTCCTCTGGCTCCGCCTCTCCGCACGCCACCTGCTGTGTCTCCCCCGGTGACTGGACAGTAGTCCCTTCCCCACTAGCTCCCTCCTCTTCCTGTGCTGTCCCTACCTCCTCCTGCGTCGGCGCCTGGGTGGGCGTGTCGGAGGGGGCGGGGCTGTCTTTGGGCTCCGCCTGGCCGTGGGACTTCTGCCGTTTAAGCCATGGGGGCAGAAAGCGAGAGAGGCCTTTCTCCTTCTTCTGCCCGCTGGGCGAGGGCGTGCTTGTAGGGTCAGAGTGGGCGGGGTCAGACGAGGCAGGCTCCGCCTCCGCGTTCTACGAGAGAAGCAACAGGTCAATACAACCTGCAAAAGCTGCACCGGGGTGCAGACACTCACATTCTGTGGGGTCCTTACCTCCTGGTTGTCGGGGTCAGGCAGGGGCTCTGTGCCCGCGTTGGGTGCGGTTTGGGTGGGGTCGCTCTGCTGCTCCTCCACCTGCTCCTCCACCTGCTCCTCCACCTGCTCCTCCACCTGCTGCTCCTCCTTCTCCTTCTTCACTTGCGTCTCTGATCCGCCCTCTGTCGTCATGACGCCCAGTCACACTAACACGAGGGATGGTGTGGAGGGTGCATGTGAGAGAGAGAGAGAGAGAGAGAGAGAGAGAGGTGAGCTTTCTGCATGAAGTTCAAACATCACCATCTAAAGGACAAGCGAGATCAGGCTATGAAGAACGACCTCCAGCAGGTAACAAGCCCGTAGGGCTGTGAGAGGAGCAGCGAGGATGGTGAGATTTCTGCCCGTCCCCAAACGGTGATACGAAACACCTCTCAGACAGCCGGGGGGAGGGGCCTGCTTTAATTTATGCGTGCACACTTCATCCTGATGCATTCTGGTGTGGTGCAGGAGCTCAACCGCACCAACGCCACGTGTTTACCCAGCACGGCCGGGTGATGTGCTGTTATCAGTAATGTAATACATCAGCTGTCTCTTAGACTACTGTGTAGGGAGTAAGGCATGGAGATAATGGATGCTAATAGCAACAGAAAGTCTAAGTGAGTGGGTATTTTTAGCAAAAGTATTACATGTGGAGGTCAAAAGCTTTCAAAGGGTTTCACAACCCTTAGGCCAAGAGCTTTAACCCAAACACACACACACACACACACACACACACACACACACAAGACTAACACCCACTGCTCCAAAGCAGATTCTGCACAACTGCAAAATCATTTGAGAGTCCAGGGGAAGCTGAACGCTGAAGGAGTGACGCAGTGCTGCAGATCCTGGAGCACCTGGAACACCGCAGGACAGCACAGCTATAACACAGTTTAAGATCCAGGAGCACCTGGAACACCGCAGGACAGCACAGCTATAACACAGTTTAAGATCCAGGAGCACCTGGAACACCGCAGGGACTATAACACAGTTTAAGCACAGCTATAACACAGTTTAAGATCCAGGAGCACCTGGAACACCGCAGGACAGCACAGCTATAACACAGTTTAAGATCCAGGAGCACCTGGAACACCGCAGGACAGCACAGCTATAACACAGTTTAAGATCCAGGAGCACCTGGAACACCGCAGGACAGCACAGCTATAACACAGTTTAAGATCCAGGAGCACCTGGAACACCGCAGGACAACACAGCTATAACACAGTTTAAGATCCTGCCGCAGGACAACACAGCTATAACACAGTTTAAGATCCTGGAGCACCTGGAACACCGCAGGAGGACAGCACAGCTATAACACAGTTTAAGATCCTGGAGCACCTGGAACACCGCAGGACAGCACAGCTATAACACAGTTTAAGATCCAGGAGCACCTGGAACACCGCAGGACAGCACAGCTATAACACAGTTCAACACTAATGATTCAGAATGGGTCACCAGGACAGGACGACTGAGGCATCACATCTGATAACTCATTACCCAGAAATCCAGAGTCCACTGACAATTACAACTGTGCCCTTCCAGAATCCAGCACACCAATGAAAACATAATGTACGGCTTAAATTAGCCCCTCTCTCTCTCACACACTCACACACACACACAGTGAATGAGAGGGCGAGTGATCAATCAGGCAGTGTTGTTCCACAGCACACTGAGGACATGAAGTGTAAACAGCTGCAAGACAAAAACATACTATAACTCCCCAACACGGGACCCAGTCCCTCCCCAAACGGGACCCAAACACCAACGTCCCTCCCCAACACGGGACCCAGACACCAACGTCCAACTCCCCAACACGGGACCCAAACACCAACGTCCCTCCCCAACACCCCTCCCCAACACGGGACCCAGACACCAACATCCCTCCCCAACACAGGACCCAGACACCAACGTCCCTCCCCAACACGGGACCCAGACACCAACGTCCCTCCCTCCCCAACACCCAGACACCAACGTCCCTCCCCAACACCCAGACACCAACCGTTCTCCACAGCACAAACCACATCACCTGCTCTCCACCTCCTCCAACACTGGCAGCGCGACATGCACAGAGAGGACGGAGAGCTGGAACCACCACCACAGGGGAAGAGCAGCGTAACGTCCAGCTGTGCAGCACCACCAGACACGCGGGAAACGAGGACGCTGGCTGAGGGACACGCGTGTCTTCACCGGAAAGATATGCGAGAGAGAAGAAGAGAGGAAAGAAAGACCAGATGTCTGATATCGCTGAAATTTCTCTTTCCCTCGCGCACATGGAACAAATCCCCACAATGCAGAGCCAGCAGACCAAATCCAGCGAATCAACACAAGCTGTCCAAACCAACACCGTCTCTCCCTCACACACACACACACACACACACACACACGTATATTTATTTACAGCTGACTGTCCAAACCAACACCGTCTCTCCCTCACACACACACACGTATATTTATTTTTATTGTGTGTGTGTGTTTATATAAAGTAGTTACTTGCTTGCACAGCTGATAAAGGACCACTGTCCAAACCACCCTGTTTCTCTAGAAACTTTCTGTACTTCGCTGCAAGTTTAAATATCTCGACATCAGTGTATTTTTTTTTTACCAGTGCACTGCAGTTACTTACCTGAAATCTTTGCACACACACACACACACGATTCCAGGTCTTTACAGACATCTGTGCACATATTCCCTTATTGCTAAGTGTTTCTATGGACATGAATACAAAATTTAAGGAGGTCAGTGGGATTTAAACCAGATCCTGACGTAGTCGTCCTGCAGTAACCATCAAGGACATGATGGAGCATCCCAGCATCCAACTGGTCACTACCTCCATCAACCCAACATGAACACAATCACCAACAAGCCCACCCACCTCCTGAAACTCCCGCAAGTGGCCCATTAATTACTCCTTTATCTCCAACATCTCGTCAACATCTCGATTCCCTACGCTGGAGGCTTGAAGGCGTTATATTCACTAGCTAGCTGAACCTGCTTAACGTGAACTTAAAACACACAGGCCATGCTGAAATCACTGTGTTTCATTAGCATGGCGTGCCGGTCCTGAAGACCCGTTCGTGTATAGCCAGCACACAACGGTGACGTAATGTCTGTGTAGACACACGTTGCTAAAGTTACACCTCATCACTGTTAATGGTAAATGGATAACAAGCTCTCGTTTACATAGACTGAACGAATGCATTTATTTAATGCATTTATTGCCGGTTATCAAATCAAGTCGTTTCGTGCCACATTCAAGTTGAAATGATCCGTGTCCCGATGTGTGAGCCAGGTTCTCCGAGAGCACGACGCTGCCGTTGTGTGTGGGTCGAGCAGGAAGCTGCCGCCGTGTGTGTGTGTGTGTGTGTGTGTGTGTGTGTGTTGTTGAGCAGGTGGGGTAGATGGACGCCACAGGACGGCCACCTGATCGTTGGACAATAAGATTCAATGAGCAATAAGCTTTTATGACTATAGTGAGGCAACCTTTGCAGCCAGATCAGGTGACGTCCCCTAACTGTGACCCCCCCACACCACACACACACGTGATCAAAGGTGCACGATCGTAGCTGAGAAGATCATGAACCCGCACGTCCGATTCCCCTACGTGTCCAGACAGGCGGGATGACGTCTGCCGCTAAACAGTGGTCTGGGGAGCGTGTGCGGCGTGGGGAGCGTGTGCGGCGTGCTGCTAACCGCTCTGTTACAGCTGGAGAGGGACGGCTGTACAACTCAGCACAACGGGACATTCAGAAATATGGCAGCTTTTACTGTGAACCTAGAAGCTGTGGGAACCTGTCTGTGTGGGACGTGGGGAGTGTGTGTTTCATAGTTAAATAAAAGACTTTAAAAGAAGCCTAAATTGCAGGTCGGGTGTATCCCAGCATGCAATTCTGCTCTACCCTTTTAAATAATTCCACCCCGCAGAAAGCTGGTTTGGTGTATCTGCACACACTTGTATACACGGTATCTAAGTGCTTGAGCTATTCAACAACCCCCCATGCCAGCACACACACACACACATCCCACACCCACACAAACGTCAGGTGGGGGACACACTACTGCCTACAGATGCAAGGACCCTTATACAGGGGCAAAGGCAGCGGTATTAAGCATTGTTGCTCCCTCTGTGTCACCACACACACACACACCTGCAGACTGCTGTTCCACTCTACTGCACCACATCCAATCTGCACACGCTCACACACACTGCTATCTACAGACTGCACACGGCAACACGGCATCACAGAACATTCACACACTGTAATAGGAGCGCGCACACACACACAGTCATATACCCCTCCCTCCCACCAACACCAGAGGAATGAGAGAATGACAGGAGGTAGGAGAGAGAAAGAGGGAGAGAAAGAAAGAGAAATGAAAAGGCCACGCCCCCTGGAGCTCACACTCAACCTGCAGTGGCCATTCGAGGACACAATGTAGCGTTTTAGGGACTTTCTATCTGAATTTCCCCCAAACTGTAGCAGGCGGAGAAAAGTCCCATCTGCTGTGAAAACGGTCCGGGTGGAGATCAGGGGCCGCGACGCACCGGACCTCCACCCGGGCACAGCAAACGCGTCACCCAGCAGCTGAGGTGAACGGTGACCAACACACACAGCCAAGTCTCCATCAGACTCATCACCATGGTGACTCATCTGTATCAGCTTAGATGTCTCAGTTCACCGTCAGGTTTTGTCCTTCGTGTTCAAACCTTCAAAAGCTTCATAAGCCTCCTTATCTGGTTTCAGGATGCATGGTTACTATGGCAAAATGTTTCCTAGGGACACGGCTGTAATCTGAATGATGTGAACCCAGCATCGATTAAAAGGGAAGGGTCAGCGACGCTACACACACACACGGTTGTATAGGTCGAAAAACAACTGAATGCAGAGTGAGGCAGTACTAATGGGCCTCATTAAGCACACTGGGCCAAAGCGTGAATGCCCAAAGTTTGCAGACGGGCTGTGGAGGCCCCCATCACCCGCCACACTTGCCCCCAGATATTATTCATGGAACGCTTTAAAACCTCTCACACACACACACACCTTCCTTCAGTACTCTGTCCGAACACGGCACACATCAAACAAAACTCCAGACGCCCTCAGAAGATGAAGCTGTTTATGTGCATAGCGCAGCCGCAGCTGAACCAGCACCACCACCATCCAGGCAGGACCACGCCAGCCCGGTACCTGCGCTCCACACCACCCTCTTCCAGCGCAGGACACAGATAAGCGTGTTTAGACTGCAGCGGGACCTTAGCGAGGCTTCGTCCCGCAGCCGTGTGTGTGTGTGGCAGGGACACGCACGAGAGATCCAGGCGGGAGGACACAGTGGCTGCCATCACGGTCTGTCCTTTCTGCTCGTTTCATTCTCTCTCTCTCTCCACTTCTCCCCCATCCCTCCCTCTCTTATCAGGTTCCTATCCGGTCTCACGTCCCCAGTTCTATAACAATCCCCCCCCCAATCCCCCACAATGCCATGCTGCACTCCAACATCATCTCCCATCAGTCTTTCTACAACAAATTGTATTTTCTGGTTCTGTTGCCATGGAAGTCTCCCCTGCACCTCAGCCATTATTCAACAGGAAGCATGTTTACTGCCCCAGCTTAAACAGAGCCGGTTTAATGGAGTGTGTTTGTTCTGCACATTCCGGCTATATGTGTAACACACACACACACACACACACACACACACACACACACACAGAGGAGCGAGTGAGGAATGAGAAGAGGTCTACAGATAATGAAGCCTCCATCTTCTACACAGAAGCCTACATCACCATCTTAAATGCTAGCCAATCACATTCTTAACGCTGATAAATAGCAAAGAACAACCTTTTCTGAATATGACCACATTAGTGGTATACTTGGTGTGTATAACCCATCAAGACGCAGGAGGGTGTGTGTCAACATACAGCCGTGTCCAGTTTTTAGTGGTGTTTTTGTAGTGTTTGGGGCTCAGGGTGACATCATATGCCTCTCCACCCAGCGAGCTCAGAATCCGACCTCCACCCTCAAGAGCGGAACACATCTGGACTCTGTGGAGTCATTCGGGCCGGACGCAACCACGCCCTCTGCCGTGGCCTAGGCGCGACCCAGCCTCACACACACACACACACTTGTTTTGCAGAGCTCTAGACATGCACATCTCCACAGTACAGCGTCAGGCAGGGATCTCCAGCTACACTACTACCGCTGGCCAACAAAACCCAGAGTGCATTTCAACATGCAGCATATCAGACACACAATCGGTCATCTGGCCGTTCGGCGTGGAGGTCTGAAGGAGGTCGGCGCGTCCACAACGTGCGTAAACCGCGTGACCTTTCGACCTTACCCGAACCCTCACAGATAAACCCAAGCCCGGACGGACGGAAGAGGCGGAACCGGCCCGGCAGAACCCGGCGCAGGTATCGTAACGGGACGGCTGCTGGTCTGGTGTGAGGAAGGGCAGAAACGGCCATCTAACCCACAGTGGCCACTGCACCAGATCTGAGGTTACGGGAGGCCGACAGAGCCCATTAACATTTAGCTCAGAAACATGAGATTAAAGGGATTACGTGGTCCACACACACACACACACACACACACACGCACAAATATCCGTCCTCACACTGTGCTGTTTATTAAACCCGGGATAATGATGAACAAAGACCGGAAGACGTACAGACGGAAAGACAAATTAATCCACCATACGTCCTTCTCTGCGATGCACACACTCCAGTCCCTGACACACACTGCTACCCTGCAGATGAAATGTTCACAGTGGATCCTATGGAATAATATTCATGCGATAGTGAGAGTGAGGACAGACCCCGAGCCTGCACAACGCTTAAAGCACTCGTGCATTCAAATATGTAAATATTCAAATATGTAAATATTATGGGGGGAATTGGCTAACCTCAAGGCCAACACTGAGCTGGGCAGCTTGTTATCCCTCACATGGCCACATGGGGGCAGAGTGGGGGTCAGGGCTATATAGATGAGGTCTTCAGCTCAAAGTGATGACAGTTGAAATTGTGTGATATTGAAGGGGGGTGTCTTGGCAATTGTGGAGAAACATCTACGCGCACACAGGTGTGTGTGTGTGTGTGTGTGTGTGTGTCTCGGCGCGGAGATTCTCATCGCTGTGGGAGAACCCCAACACCACAACCTGGGCCCAGCACAAGCCGTTCAGCGTCGCCCCCGGCGACCGGGCAGATTCCCCCATTGAGCCCACGTTAGGAGGAAGGAGCTCTATTGCTACACAGGTGAGCCCGCGCCGTAGCAACAGGTCTCCGGGGTGACATGACTCACGCTGTAGACACGCAGCACTTCAAGCGTCAACCCCGTACCAACCCCGTCCCTTTTCAACAGACTGGCCGGTGGGTTTTAATGGCAGATAGGCATGTCTTAACCTCCTGTGAGTGGACAGAAGAACCCCCCCCCCCCCCCCACCCCCCCCCACACACACACACACACACACACACACACACACACATACACACTAGACCAACTTTTATTTTCCCACAGAACCTACAGGACTTCCATGCCTCTGACATCTCCCCTTAACCCCACTCACCCATGGGAGTGGGAACAGGAAGACCGCTGGCCCAGACGACCACTTCCTCTCTGACTCGTCCTCGTCCCCCGTTCGTCCCTTCGTCCCCTGCCCCTCCCACCCCCCCCTGTAGTGGCGACCGCATCATCTCCCTCTTGTGACAGCAGAACCGCCCGCGTTGACTCTGCCCTCCGGCACAGCGGAGCCGCTATCCTCCACAAGACCTCGCTGACCTGGTGCGCGCGCAGACGGCGAGAGCACGGAGGCACTGCGACAGCACACGGCGCCTCTCCACCACCTGACGGATGAACGGCGTGCGCGTGGAGCCTGGCCAAGCCGTGACCCGAGGCTCGGGGCATTCAGACTTGCTCGACATGTATCTACTAGCAGTACGCGATTCCTTACGTTCATGTTTACAGGCCTAGATCAGCGTGCCCTCGGAGTAACCACACTCAGAGAGTAACCACACTTCAGAGTAACCCTCGGAGTAACCACACTTCAGAGTAACCCTCGGAGTAACCACACTTCAGAGTAACCCTCGGAGTAACCACACTTCAGAGTAACCTCAGAAACATGATCCAGTGAGGACAGGCCTTCAATAAATCATGAACGACACAGCAACAGCATGTACACACACACACACACACCAATAAAAACATGCAGATACAACTGGCACATTAATACGCTTTGGAATTCCACTGGCAGTTAAGACGGTCATTGAGAATAAGAGCAGTCAGCGTTCTCTGGTGCTAACAAACCTCTTTTGTTAAGGTCAAAATAAGACCCCTTTGCTGCCTGTACAAAAAGCCTGTGGAAATTACTGACGTGTCTAAATCCAGGGGTGGAAACCAAACTCCATCACTCACTCAGTCAGTCTCACACACACACATGCTCGAGGGAGCATGGAATGCACGCGGGTTCATATCCGCCCCGTCCATTTATACGGGTCATCCGAGCGAGAACATCGCGGTTTTCCAGCTCTTTATTAGCGAGCGTGTCCCTCAGGTTCTAGGGAACTGGGACAGCTCACGCCCTCCTCCCTGCTGACTGACAGTGGCGCCGGCCAATCCTGAGCATCCACCCACTCGGTATGTCCATAACCCGCCCTCTTCCAACCGTGTGGAGAACACACACACACGCACGCCTCTGGTATCCAGGCCTCGCCCAGCGAAAGATCGAGACTCTGATCCCTGAGAGGGTTACCAACACACTGGGAGCTCCAACCTCACAGCCCAAGTCTGGTCAAAGTTCTCCAGGCGTCGCTCCTGCCGCGGGTGTAGCGCGACCGCTACGTAAGCGCGTCCCCGAACGCGGAGGCCTGCCGGGTTCACGGCAATTACAGGACGGGGCCGGCGTGTCCACAGAGCTGGCGAACAGGAGCAAAGCGCTGTGGGATTACTGACTCCGACAGTCATGGCCATTAGCAGGATGGAGCGAACTTGCAGCTGGTGGGGTATGGGGGCTTTTGTTGCGGCATCCGCGGGTCACCGCACCGACCAAATCGATGAGCCGCCTTTCTGCAGTCGTCCGTCTGAGCCCGGCGGTTCCTTTTCTTTAAGCTTTAGCCGCTGAATTGGACTGTGACAGATAAGCTGTTTTTAACCGCGTTTGGGGAACTCCAGGCGGCTTTTGTTCGGTCTCAGTTTGACAGGGACGCGTGCACTCCGACACGGCAGGCCCATCTCAACCCCGCCCCCGTGCCCCGCCCCACCCCCCAGCCCCGCTCTACTGGGAGCAGAACATGGAGTTAGCCATAAACGTCGGTCAGACGGCTCATCACTGCTAACCCCATTAGCCACGTATGTAGGGGGGCTTTACCTACACCGTCAAAAACCAGCCGAGCGTCGTTTCTAGTCTTTGTGAAGGCCGTCAACCCTAATCCAGCCTCTTCAAGACCCCGAGGCACGATGGACGTATTACGCAATGGTTGCAAAACAAATCAAACTTCCAGTAGCTAACGAGGTATCCACACTTCTGACCCCAGCACTGCTGTGTTGGGGTGGGTAAAAACAGAGTAACGAAGACCTGCTCTACCGTTTGACGGCTCTCTGGGCTGGGACACTGTGGGTAAACCAGTTGGGTTAGGGTAGGTCTCCTTTTAATACCCCTTAGACTGAGTCTGAATGCTAAAGAGGGCAGAAGGAACTGCACGCACAGCTCTGTTACTATGGAGCAATGGCGTACATCTAAACATGATTATCCTCTGCAGAAATACAGCAAAAAAACAACACCACGTCGCAAATTCAGCAACGAGTGTCGAGCAGCCTTTCATCTGGCTAAACTGCGTGATGCTTTTCTCGTAGCCTCTATGTAAACGATCTGGTGCATCTCAGCGGGAGAGTGAAAGAGAAATAAAAACAACGTTAAAGAAAACGGAGCTGGTTTTGATTCATGTATAGTTCCCCCAGTAAAAACTGAGATTTTTTGGTCTGATTCAGAGAGACACATACCACTGGAATTATTATGTGGTCAACATTTGACATTCATACCACGGAGAATTTGTTTAACTCACAACCACAGCAATTAAAATTCAGAGGGCACTACATGAGATTCCCTTTATTTTGGCCATTTCGTGTCTAAACGAGGTCTCCTCGTTCATTTTAATGGAATCCAAAAGGATTGCCAAAAAGGCTCGCTCTGACCCCAGAGATTGGCGATTTTCACTCGCTGCTGTTCAAGCAGGCCACGTGGACCGGTGTGCTGCGTCTCACGTGCGTGCGTCGCAGTTTGCATTGGTCTCCATTTGCACTTCATTGGTTGGGGGTGCATTTGCGTTACCAATAACTGAAGGCAGTCTTTTCTATTGTATATATATATTTTTTTAAAAGGCACAAGTTAGAAGGCTTGTACAAACGGAATGAAAGAAAAGGGAAAAGGGAATATATGATAACGTCACATCGCAAAGCAACAGAACAACTAATTGCTTATTTTGACGTTTGATACTACGGTTTGTTTTGCCTGGGCTGCACCAGAGCTTCAGACACTGATGAGGTCACGTGCCAATCCGAGCCAGCAGGAAGGGAACGCGAAGCCCAGCGCACACCGTTCCCCAGGGAAACAAAACGTCAACGCAGGCGCACGCAATTCTCCATCATCATCATCATCCGCTGTTCCCAGCTGCATTATTACGAGCTCTGTGCAGTCGCGCGTCCTGATCCGAGCGGACTGCCCATGTTGACGCCTACAGATTCCAACGCGCCTTCCCCCTTTAGGAGAAACGCGAGATTGGAGTATGGCACACATGCGCTGACAGAACGGCATCTGGCTGGGTTGTAGAAAAACAAAAATGTAACGGGTGACACACACACCACAAAGATACACACACACCTTGCCTTCACAGGATACAAGGGCAAGTTGTCTAATGAGCACGGCGAGCCCAGGAGACAGACAGCACAGATCCAGCGCCATAGCAACCCGCTGGGCAAATTCAGTGCAAGTTCACCCGTAGGAATGACCGCAACCATTTATAGTACCGTTAATAATTGATCCCGAGCTTTCACTGGGTACACAGGCGGATTCACTGCACTGACAACAGCTATCTGTCTCACACGTGATCGACCCCATCAGGGAGAGACAGATGGAGAGAGAGTCAGGTGCGAGCTGGGCTCTTCTCACCACACTGAGCATGAGGCAAATATGGAGAGGACCAATATGCAGTCACACGTGTCGGGATATCCACTACGGACCAAAGCGTCGCGCGTCTAGAGGGCCCGACGGTAGACTCGTTCGAAAAACATCTTCACGATGACCGAGACACGGTGCCTTTGGAAGACTGTGTCCACCATTAAAGTGCCGTCATCGTGCAAAAAAAAACAACGTTTGTGTTTCTAAAATGGTTCTTCCTAAAAGCTGACCTAACGTTTAGTGGCAGACTCAATCTCCAGCCCTCGGCCTGACGACACACAAACAGAGCATTCATTATTGCCGACATCTCTAAACAATCTCTTTTTTTTCTCTAGACATCTATTTTACAAGCGTGAAATTGACTAGTAGCTGCAAAGAAGCTTCCAACAAAGTGTGTGTGTGTGTGTGGGGGGGTCATTTTGACATCATGCCACCCATTATCACAGTATATATATATATATTGCACGCGAGCGTGGAACGTGCACGGACTCTAGTAATCTGACAGATGGCGGCGTCTCGAAGCGGATGCACCGTTCGTGAAGAACCGTTCTAGTTCTTCCACGCGGAAATGCATCCAACAATTATTAAACCATCGGACCATGACGCAGAGGAGCACAGACGCCATACAGCCCACCGGCACACGCCTCGCCCCAACGCTACGGTCACGTTAACCCCACCCCCTGGCGCGTCTGCGTTTCTGAGAGAAGCGGGTGAATGGGGCATTTACACAGAAGATAGATAGAAAGTGACCACAGAGAGGTGTAGAGAGAAAGAGGTTTATCGTCCGACGTATTCTCTCTTTCACATCAACTCTTTAAATGTAAAGGTCATTGTAACAGCTGCCACAGTAGGGAAATTGTTCTGCGTGTTTATCGTATTTAAAAAAAACCAACCCGACTGATAAGATGTAGCTGTGTGTTTCTAAAAAACGACTGAGAGAAAGAGCAACGCAGCCTAAAACATCGTTTAAATGGCAAACCTTCCAAAGCCGACGTGCCATTATTATACACGTCGACTCATAAGTACGAACTGACCCAGCTGTAAACCAGCGGCTTGGTTTCCTCTGCAGAAATCAGTGCTGGAGTTTGCGGCTGGCAGCAAAGACAACGGCCTGAAAAGATGGCGCCGATAGATGTGCCGTTTTCAAGTGGACATCTCTAGCTAGGTAACACGTCTAGCAATGCAGCTATCTACCGACTTCAAACCAGCTGTTTTCAAGTCGACTGCATCTGAAAAACCCAACGTTACCGAGAGTGGCGTAGCTCGCTTAAACGCGAAGCAGCAAGGAAATGCACGCATTTATAACTTACTATGTTTGCTAGAGCCAGACAATCTTTTTTGTAAATTGACCATCATTCAATGCATAAACGGGAAATCGAACATCTGTCTAGCAAGCTAGTTGATTTGGGGAAAAAAAGACTGGAAGTAACGAGATATCGACAAGGTAGCTGGTTATCTAGATAACGGGTTGAACATCCTAAATCTTGCAATCTATCATAAAGCCTTGTTCGATTTAAGATTTACATCTGTATAGAAATGCACGGCAGGTTAACTTAGTTAGCTATAAGCTGGCGACCTTAATTCGAAAAAAAGATAGCCAAGTTAGCTAGCTAATGTTAGGGAGCTCTTTCCCATGCTCAACACGCCATCATTCATTCAAACAGAAGAGTGCTAAACTATGCAGACATGTGTACACATCCCCCGTATTAGTAATCTGGGTTAGCTATGTTGGAGATTTGGCGTCACATTAAAGTAGCTACTGAGCCCTCAGGAAATAACATTAGTTGGCTAACCGAGCTAGCTAGCTAAAAAGAAGACATGTTACGGTGTAATGTTCAGTCCGTATCGAACTTCACGTGCGTTTTACTTTTGTTTAAAAAAAAATAACGGCAGAATGTCTCGCGGCATTCGAATTAGCAACGTCTTCACAGCTCAGCCGAAGGCGAACATCTTTATAGTACTAATTAGCTAGCTAGCATATCTGACCATATGAACCAGTCACTGTCCGTGATATATGGCCACTAACGTTTGAAGCAATCTCAGAACTGTGCTAACTGCAGTGTTTGGGTTGTTTGGATTTTATTCTTGTCCAACCTTTCACCAAAGTTTGCTAGCTAACTAGGTATGTAGCTAGCTAGCTAGAAATAAAAACGGAAATCTTAACCCAGCTAATTCTAAAGACACCACCACGAATAAAACTATCGTTATGCAGTTAATCTGCAATTACATATATTTTAACTAACCTAGCCAATATCGCTGGAATTATTCGTAGTGTGGTTTTACATCATATGGTAGATAGGAAGGTTAGTGAGACGAGTTTAACTAACTAGCTAGTTAGCGATAACTAACGGCCACTCTTTATAATAAATGCGACAAATGTATCAACGTATCCCAAATAACATAGATAATGAAGCAAAGAGATAAAATATCGGAACCGTTAATGCTAACGATCGTATAAATGCATGTCAAAATGTCCCACGTTGTTCATCAATGAGGAAAAAACACAAATATTAAATGGGTGTCGAATAAATCCATTCATAAACTCCATACCTGATGCTTTGGACACGAACTTATTAAAATTTTCCGGACGTGGTGACTTGAAAATGTACTCCTCACAGTTTTTCTAAATTTGAAATTGAAATTCCCAGACCAAAATCTAACTGGGAGAAAAGCCAACGTAGTGAAACGCTGGTCAATCACATACCCTCCCCTTTCGCTTTGCCAGAAGAAGACCCGCCCCCCGACTCTTTGATTGGCCGAGATGAACACAAGGGCTTAAGATTTGAAAGTTTATTGGATGTTTTTGTTGTTTGTAACGTTTATACGTATTTTGTTGATGACCACCAAAAATGAGGAGGTTGAAACTGAAACATGGAGTGATTTGAAGTTAAATACCTCCCACTAGTGGATGAGTCCGAAACAACATTTTAATGTTCAATGAATTGTTTAAACCAACGTATAAGAAACACAGACAGAATAGATAGTTCATCACATTTCTTTCTTTTAAAAATATCTATTTTAATTATTTTAATAATCTGATCTATAGAAACTGCAACTTGTGTGAATGTGACGTCAGGTGTGACGTTTCAGTGCCTTCCACTCACCAGAAGGGCCGGAGGAGGATGTACCAGGATAATCCAGTCCACATCATGTCATGGATTACCATGACATAATTCAGTCCAATCCACATAGGTTGCAAACAGAGAAGAACACAGGGGTGAGCTGAGGCATTACATATCAACACTGTCAACTCTACACTGACATTAGCAACATAAGCAAACAATTGAGGAAAAGAGAAACAAGATAACCCAGATGAACCTATTTTACCTTAATGTCCACTAGTTCTGCCTGTCATTAAGGCTTGAATAGAGATTTCAGACAACTGGGTGTAATCCAGTTATATAAACCTGGAAAAAAATCCCTCCCTCCATCCCTGCAGTTTACCGCTAAACTCAACATCCCTCTGCATTTTGCCATCTAGGATTTGGAAAAAGATTATAGCAGAAAACCACTGATCCCTGCGCACCATATGCGCACCAGAATTCAATGCACACACCATATCACCTGCCCTTAATGCAGTATGGGTGACTTCAGGTAACCTGACCTCATTATAGCTGCCGAACCAGAACTAATTCTGAACCCATGCTTAGCACAGCTAATCTGAACTGTGCTAACAAGGCTTAATTCCTTGGACTAACGTGCTGGATGAAGCAAAACTGTTGTGTGATTTGTACTGCTCGCTGATAAGGTTAAAGGGGGTTAAAGAGGTGTGAAACCAGTAGCCCTGTGGACCAGCCTACGGTGGATCTACTGCTCTCTGTCTCTGCCTGAACTCCACTCACCACCACGGACTTCTCCTCCTGCATGGACGGAGTACCATCCGACCTGCTCAACAGACACCACTGAGGCTGAGGACACGTGAGAAGAATCACAACTCTGTCGATTCTCAGCGTCCAGTTTTGTACAGGAGCTAAACTCTGGAGCCTTGAAAGTCACGGGTGAATAACTGATTTGTGAATAAATCAGGAAACTAAAGATAAAATTCAGGCTATCTGTTATTTATCCCTGAGTGATCACTCCAAATCACCTAATAAAATCCTCATGTTTGCTGCTGTTAACCCAACATAACTGATGTGATTATAACTTGGTGCCAGTGTAGACTGTACAGACATTAGGAGGATGTATTGAAGTGCCCAGAAAGATACGGTGTGCTACAATGGATGACGCAGATTTTGCGAACATTTTGTAATGACCAAAAAATGTATTTAAATTTTGTAACATGTAGGCACTGTAAAATTCATGTCAAATTCATAAACAATTCCTGTAAATTAAGCACATTCTCACTGGGATCTGCTCAGATATAATAACTCACAACACTCCAGTAATTCAAAAACAAATCTTATCTGGTTCCCATGTTGGCAATAACTCACATTACAGCAGAGTCATTCTTTAAATATTTGTCCCACACATCATAAAAATGCAGACACACACCCCTTAGTCAGCTACTGCAACCATATAATTACTCTACACTCAGTCACGCTAAAGCATTTCTTACTTCTATCCTCTGGGCTTTATCTTATGTACAATATCTCTCAACAAAGCCTTATCTGTAACAGAACACCAACCCCATTTACACAAGAGGTCAAATGAGTTTGCAGTACTCACCATCAAGCTACCAGAGTTGTGCAGGTGTAGCTCGGGACCCCGGCACGCTCCACCTACACCACTCACTCAGGTTGCAGAGCTGGATCTGCCTGTGTGCACCTGTCCTTCAGTTCAGCTGCTTCTCCACCTCTTCCTCCACCGCCTGTAACCCAATCAGCCGGTGTAGTGTTACACAGCACTAAGCACAGGTGTGAAGGAAAGAGCAACCCGGGGAAACTGCGTCCGACACCGGTTGATCTCGGTAAACAATCCTCACCTTATCTTAACCGGGACGCTTGAGTACTAAAGCTCCAGTTCCTCCTCAGCCCACCGGACAAAAACCTAAGGGAGCCATTCAGCGAGTTCAGAATGTGACACTGTGCAATGGGATTTGAGTATAATGAAGACTGTGTGCTCTTAAATAACAGCGTGAAAGGACCTCTGACGCCCAAACAATTGGGAAACTGTGAAAATGGAAACTGCGGTGTGGATGGTCTTACATTTTTGCATTTCGCAACGGCCTTCCTACACTATGAAGGCGATTGCGAGGAACATCGCCATATAAATGACGAAAACTACATACGTCAAGTCTACGTGCTATTTCCCCGTTATATGTCTGGTCTACATTTATTTCCAAACAAAGTTCCCTTGTTTATCTTCATTTCGGCTGACCGAAAAGCAAACAAGTCAGTGTAATTTAACTGACAAAAAGTCCTGGATTAGAATAGCAGATAACAGAGTGAGGGACTGTACCAGGATGCCAACGAGGTTTAGGTCAGAGAAATACATTTCCATTTCTGTGGTGGGTTGTGTTAGAGTAAACAAGAGCCTCAGCAGGTCATAATATCCACAAACATGACCTTATATCAACATTATTGTCTACGAAAATCAAAACAACGTAGTCTCAGCAGCGCTGCAACAGGACTTTCATTTTCAAAGGCAATTTGTTTTTGACCCTCCTGTCTTCCCGTATCTGTTGACAAAGTAGCAGCGTACAACCTTGCTAACCGAATATCGCCATGCAGTAAGTCGAGCAAGTACGAGCTATTTATAACAGTGAACACCCAACGGAGCGTAAACAAAACAGCGATCGAAGTCATATTTGTCAGGAAATCGGCGACACGTTGGACAATTGATACTCCAATGCACCCATAATAATAAACGAGTTTACAATTATTACGACGCTAGAGTTCAAATAATACGCTAGGATAGATAATTAAGTACTTGTGTTCGAATTCATATACAAAGCAGGTGGCCAAGCCACTCCAGTAACTGAGAACTCGACTGTTTCTGGCCGTGCTACTGAAGACCGCATCGCAGGTTTCCCTTTGGTCTACGCTGCAGTGTGCATGCGTGTATCTGGACGTGTATCATCACAGACCACATATTCGTCTGTTTTTTGCAAACCTACAAACAGGCTTCAGAACCTGGAACAGATAGATGGCCTAACGAAATAGCTAACTAACGTTAACGCCGCATCAACAATAACCCTGTCTGATATGTTCAGGCGTCATATGTCGTTAATTCGAATACTGAACAAGAGTATATCAAGTACATTTGATATAGATACCCGCTCAAAAGTTGCCGCACCCAAGATTCAGTTGGCCAGACTATCTCCTCTGTTTATGCGTCGACTGTCCTGCATGTCTCAAAGAGAAGCAGATTACGCGAGCGCTATGCAACCTGTTCCAGAAACTGCTACCGCCGCGCGTGGCGCGCACAAAGTGCGCGTGCAACAGGGCAGTGAACCTGTGTCATCACGGCGCGAGGAGTCCGCAGTCGAGCAACCTAAGGACGGCTCAACGGTCAGAAAACATCCCTCCACTGGTGAGAATGACGTTACGGCTGTAAAACCAGACTAAATTAGCCTGCCAAACTTACAACTGTGATTAATACCACAGTAATAGCACGACCTGTTCTTCTTTAGATGTTACAGGCACATTTTAAACCAATTTATCAGGCCGTTCCTCTATACAACATAAGCTCACAGCATTTTCTGAAGATCTAGTCTAAGCAATTTTCATGGTGGAGAACAAAGAGTACAAGGCTTTAGAAACACCATCCACCCCACCATCATCCATTGTGTTTCGCAGATGGCAAAAAGGTGAAGAGGGTGAGGAAGAAGCCCAGAAAGGTGGGGTTGCTCAGGCAGAGGGAGGAGCAGACCCAGGACCCCCTCTGCCTGCTGACCGAGCTACCCTTCGCCAGCGTAGACACCCACGTCTGGAAGGAGCTTGGCTGTGAGTCACCTGCATCGCTTCCAAATCCCCGGCGCAGTGAGGTTTTAAGCCGAGTCTCCGCGCGGCCGCGCTCAGGTCACCGTCAAACACACTTCCGCCTACACTCAAACGCCTGACCGATCCACCAGCTCAGTCAGCGTCTGAGTTCTGTCCGTCCGAGTGATGCGGCCCGTACCCCCCACCCCAACTTTGCCCGCGTAGCTGTTCTCTGGTAGCCGTAGAACATGCGCTGACCCCACGCACCTTTTCGGTGTCAGAGCAGTGTCATCGAGCAGAACGTGGTCGTCCTCCAGGCACACGGAGTATGGGTGTGTAGTGCTGTAAGCTTCACAGTGAAAGAGAGGTGGATAAAGTGATGGTGATAATAATAATAATAATCTTTATTTGTATAGCACCTTTCATGCATACATGCAACTCAAAGTGCTTTACAGATTAAATAAATCAAATCAAATAAATCAAAGATGGAGAGAGAGAGCTGGAGAGAGTGATGATGATGGAGAGAGAGAGCTGGAGAGAGTGATGATGATGGAGAGAGAGAGAGAGTGCTGGAGAGAGTGATGATGATGGAGAGAGACACCGCTGGAGAGAGTGATGTGATGGAGAGAGAGGGGGAGCACTGGAGAGAGTGATGTGATGTAGAGAGAAAGAGGGAGAGTGCTGGAGAGAGTGATGTGATGAAGAGAGGGAGCACTGGAGCGAGTGAAGTGATGGAGAGAGAGAGAGAGGTGGAGAGAGTGATGTGATGGAGAGAGAGAGGGAGGGGACCAGGCGTGTACCCCTCACCCCTCACTGATCTGGTATTGAGCTTCTTTGGTTTGCCAGCTGACACTAGGAACTTCCTAGCACTGCAGCTGGGTCCTGTGTTCACATCTGACCAGCTGGCTGTGTTCTAAAGAATGCGGCTGTTGTGTGTGTGTGTGTGTGTGTGTGTGTGTGTGTGTGTGTGTGTGTGTAGTGTGTTTGTGGGTGTGCGTGTGTCTTTGTATAAGTATAAGTTTTTAAAAAGTCAGTCCCACTTATGACCAGTTTAGAGATTGTGTGTATTGAGATTTTATGACTTTTATAGTTCAGTGACTCTTTGGTTAGGAGGTGTACTCTGTACCACAGATGCTATAAGTGTGGTTGTGTGTGTGTGTGTGTATTTCAGTCTTTGGCATCCAGCATAGTGAGAAGAAAAAGAGAAAAAGAGCACAGAGGGGACAAGTGGAAAGTGAGGGAGACGGAGAGAAAGACAAAAAGAAGAAGAAAGAGGTTCCTCGGCCAAACTACTTCGTCTCGATCCCCATCACCAACCAACAGGTTCAATAAACCCTGTCAGCTCCCTCCCCTCTGTTGCCCCCTCTGCTGCCCCCTCTGATAACAGAGGGACTGATTCAGCCACCAACACCCCTATAAAGTCATAAAGCCCTAAAGTGGCTTAAACATCAGTAACACGTACTGACACAAACATTCTGTAACACGTACTGACACAAAACATCAGTAACACGTGCTGACACAAACATTCTGTAACACGTACTGACACAAAACATCTGTAACACGTACTGACACAAACATTCTGTAACACGTACTGACACAAAACATCAGTAACACGTGCTGACACAAACATTCTGTAACACGTACTGACACAAAACATCTGTAACACATACTGACACAAAACATCTGTAACACGTACTGACACAAACATCTGTAGTTCTTACACAATATCTGTAACACGTACTAACACATACTTGCACTCTTAGCCACTTTATTAGAAACACCAGGCTTGTATGTTTTATTATTGGTTATACTATACAGTCTGTGAGTATGAGTGCAGGTTGCAGGTAGAAGTGTATATGAATCTGTGTGTGTGTGTGTGTGTGTGTCAGATAAAGCAGGGGGTAGAGGAGGTTCAGGCTTTGGTGTTGCAGAAGGACGCCCGCCTCGCCAGAGCTCTGATTCCTCCGCCCACTCTCCACGTCACACTACTCGTCACACACCTCGCTACGCAGGAGCAGGTACACACGTACGTATACACACACACACACACACACACACACACACACAATAATTTTTAGTTAAGTGTAAAAGCTTGGTGTTGTTTTTATTTTGTTTCAATTACACTCCATTTTAGTTTGTAGGGTTTATACTGTATAATGTACTATATGTTTTCTGGCTATGTGGAACAATGTGCTGATTGGTCAGACCAAGTGAGCAGTCCATTCTGATTGGACCGATCCACTGACCAGTAAAGAGATGTTTGTCTGTTTACTTATTTATTTGTATGTCTAGTTGTACTGAACATGGATGTGTCATTTCACACATCATTGCAGTGTCCGTGCGACCAAAAGTCAGGATACTTGAGTGTGTGTGTGTGCGCGTGTGTTTCCACACCAGAGCTGCATTAGCAGTAGAAGAGATGAAGTCAAGTCTGAAGTCCCTGTTGGCTGGGCGGAGCCTCGTGCTGCCGTTTCGTGGTATTGGTCACTTCAGACAGGAAGTAGCATTTATTCAGGTTGAAGAGGGAGAGCATCTTGGTACCCTCACACAGATCGTAGGCGAGTATGGCTTTACTCCTTTCTTACTCCTTGTTCTTTCTTTCTCTCTCTCTTTCTCTCTGTCTCACCCCTCTCCCTCTCTCTACTTCCCCTTGCACTGCTATATCTGTTTTCTTCTCCTTTTTCTTCTCCTTCTTCTCTGTCCTGTTCTTCCTCTACATCTCTTTTTGTGATTAACCTTCATAGTGCTAATTACGTTTCCATATAAAATGAAACGAAATAGCACATCTAATATGAGATGTTGTGTTTTAGGTTGAATGTGTGTGTACGAGAATGTGTGTATGTACGAGAATGTGTGTGTGCGTCTGTGTGCGGGTGCATGATTGCGTGTTTGCCTGCGTGCGTCCTGTGTAGGTGTGTGTGTCTGTGTGTCGGTCCTTCTGTGTATTCTCTGCTTGGTCTCTAGTGTGTTGTGTTGTGTTGTGTTGTGTTGTGTTGACACCCAGCTCCGTAAGGTGTCTGACGTTGTGCATCCTTCCCACTGTGTGTGTTTGTGTGTGTGCGTGTGTGTGCGTGTGTGTGTGTGTGTGTGTGTGAGTGTGTGTGCATGTGTGTGTGTGTGTGTGCGTGTAAAATTACATCATGTATAACAGGAATGAGATATTCATAGACAAGTGGATCCTCTAGATAATGTTATATGACTATTTTCTCCAGTTCAATACACTCCCACATTTCTCCTTCTCTCTCTCTCCCTCTCTCTCTCTCGCTTTTCCCCCTCCCTCCTTCCCTCTCTCTCTCTCACTCTCTCTGTATTGATTAAGTTCTTGTCTTACATTAGTGGTAGGGGCAGATGGATTAGGCCTGTTTGTGATGGTCTGTAAATAGCCTCACCCTACCTTTGTATCTGTGCTACCTTCACCTCCACTGTTGGGCTGAACTCTCTCTCTCTCTCTCTCTCTCTCTCTCTCTCTCTCTCTCTCTCTCTCTCTCTCTCTGTCTATCTCTCTGTGGTCTCAGACTTGGTACGGAGGGCGTTTGAGGAGAAGGGAATCCCGTCCGGAGACCGGAAAGCCTTCACACCTCACCTTACATTCATCAAGCTGTCACGAGCACCCAAACTCCGCCACCAGGTGAGACTAGTGTGTGTGTGTGTGTGTGTGTGTGCGCGTGAATGTGTGTGTACATTTGAAGTTAGCTGCTAAGCTGAGTCAGAAAAACCCAAAGCAGAATGAATTGGCATGATACAGCGATGTGTGTCTGTGTTATACACACACACACACACACACACACACACACACACGTTTGGTGGTGTGAGTTGTGATCTGGGCCTGTGGACGGACACATGTCTGGTGCGTAGGGCTTGGTTTTATTGCCCTTCCTGCCTATCGGGTCAACACCAAGAGTGAGGACAGTTTGAATTGAGCTGTACTGTCTGTCCCCATGGAGACGTGGTCATGTGGCGAGCCATAATGGGACTATGGGTAGCCACAGTGTTGCCAAGGCCTACAGTGTACTCACAGACAGATACCCACTCATACACACACACACACACACACACATGCCCAAACACACACAGATACCATTACAATGCTCTCTCTCTTTATACTATACGTGACACTGGTAAATCACTGTTGAAATCCAAATAATGCCAAGCTAAATACCACAAACGTGAGGGTTGGTTTGATCAGCAGTGCGAGACTTCAAAGTTCAAAATTCAAACACAGAGACTCCGATAAAAAGGACTTGCGTGCAAATTAGTCAAATGCTTTAAAAGATTGCAAAACTGTTGCACTGTTGCGAAACAGAAAAAAAATCCATTTTTATGAAGAAAACCTAATCAAACTGAAGAACCACTCAAACGAACCGATCACAATAGATGATCAAATGAAATCACTTAAATTAAAGTGATTTAATTAGATAAATTAGAGCGTGTGGTCCAGACGAACAGCAATACGATACTTATATTCTGTAGTCCGAATGTAATAAAACATCTGACGAGTTTTGGAAGGTTTGAAGCTTTCCTAAAAACTGGAAGCAAGTATTCATAAAACCCGTATAATAAATCAGAGACAAATGTGACCACAGTAATTACAGAGGCTTGTATGTGTGTGTGTGTGTGTGTGTGTATAGTACTTTGAGGGAGATTAATGAATGGGAAAAAGCCTCTCACATTCTTCTGGAGGTGACCAGCATGTACTGAGTTCAGGTCAGGGAGAGCGGGCAACCCACAATCCTCTGGGCTACTCTCAACACCTGGGCCAAGTCCATCGTGTTTTGTTTTGTACAGCTGAAGTACTGTACAGTCATACCGTGAATGACTCCACAAGCCAATGGTGCTTGTGGAGTTCACCAGTAACTGGGGATTCTCCAGTAACTGGGAGGAGACTGTAGCCTGCTCGAGGCTCCTCAGGAAGAGAAGCTTTTGCTGGACCTTCTCCACCAGGTGGGAGGTGTTCAGTGCCCAGGTCAGCTGTAAAAAAAAGAAAACAAAACACCATGTATATTCTTCACATGCTCTTATTTCGATTTTTTTCGATTTACACAAAGCATTTGATTGAATTTGGCACGAGGCTTTACTATTTAAACGTTGTCAAAATTGATTAGGTGGGGAAATATTACAAATATTAAATATATTAAATATATTACAAATATATATTTGTTCTCAAACGACAAGCATGTGGTAGGAACAGGTAAATACAGAGCAGAATTCTTCCAGCAGTGCTGTGGAGTAAAACAGGGATGCATCTTAGGTCCTATTCTACTTTAACGTCTACATACGGGGCCATGCCACAGCGCTGGGCTGGTCTGACATCCTGGGCCAAACCTTACATGGTGCCAGTGCTTTAGCTCTATGCTGGTGACCTTGTGCTAATGTCCTCTACAGCAGAAGACATATAGCAACGTCTGTCACTTCCAGAGCAGCATTGCCAGAGATGGACTCCATCCTCCTGAGCGAAATAAGTATCACGATTTTCCAGAAGACCACATACGTAACAGCAGCCCTGTTGCCCTGGGGACTTCATCAGGAGGCTCAACACCACCCCTGTGGTGAAATCCCTTAGCGAACGGCCATCTAGCAAGGCCTACAGAGCAGATGTGGGTCTTTTAACTTCTATACACCACCATACAACAAAGAGCAGAACTGGGTCTTTAACCCCTACACATTAGCATACAACACAGGACAATGAATTACTGGTAACACTGCACAACAAGGTTTTTGCTTCTTGAACACTGTTAGGTGTTTCTTATAGATTTTTGGGTGCTGAACACGAATATCACATCAAAATTTACGTATCACGTACCGTTTAAGAGAAATCTTCAGTTTTATTTTAATGTTTACTTAATGTTTTACCCAAACATATCACTCCAGTAAGTGACTCATCACCAACAGTTTGTGCTGCTTGGGTATGTCCAGGCATGTATCAGACCAGGTTGGAAGCTTTTCTGTGGAAATATGACATCTTGGGCCTGCCTGGGAAAGTCAGAACGAGCTTGGCCTTCCTCAGCATGCTATAAAAGTGGCTTGCATAAACCGATCCTGCTCATTTGGTTAATACAGAAAGCTAGTGTATATGGGTGCATCATTCTAGTGAAATACAGTGTCTGTATCAATATAACAGTAAGTAAATTTAATGCTATGGCTGTTTTGCTGTCTGGCGATATGTCTCGTCAATGTCGTAACAGCATCAACATTCTGCTATAAGACATGCTCTCCTATATACCCGATTGAAGGTGTTTGCATTTCCCCATGTCAACCTGACCTCCAGGTGAGGGGTTTCACACAGACATGCCCGAAGAGGGGCACCTTCGGTGGGCACAGCAAGCTGGCGGAGGGCCCTGGTCCCTCCACCCCGTACAAGCAGCCACTGGCATAATTTCAATACTTCCAGGGGCGGCCTGGAGCTCTCGGGTCCGACAGGGTGCACCCTGCTCGGGCACAGCAAGCTGGTGGAGGGCCCTGGTCCCTCCACCCAGTATAAGCAGCCACTGGGGTGGCCTGGAGCTCTCAGGTTTGACAGGGTGCACCTTGCTCATTCTTGCACATTCTGCTATATTAAGTTCTGTTGAACTTAATGGCTCATGGGGAACATAAACGTGATTAAATAGGTAAAAATATAAATGTCTGTTTCTTAGAGTTCCTACGTGATGCAGTAAAAATAAAACTATATTTGTGCATATCCTATAGGTACCTGTCACAATCACCAAAAATTTTTCAGGAAGCAAAAATTTTATCAAAATTTGTTGTGCAGTGTAATCGGTCAGTCAGGCCGAATCACATTTATTAAAATACAGAATTCTTCTGGCTAGTCACCTCTGCTCAAAGCCCATCCGCCTCTGCTCAGAGCCCCGCCCTTCAGCTCAGAGCCCCACCCCTCTGCTCAGAGGTTAACATTACACAAGGGAATTGACCACAACCTGGAAAGGAAAAGGAGCAGACAACATAAAACACGGGTGCCAACAGAGGAAAGCTTGTGTGGACAGGGATTTAATGGCAAAATAACACAAAACCATTTTTTTTTTATCTATTGTTCAATTTTCTTTGTGACTGATAAACTTTGCTGCTCTCCTGGCAGAGGAAGCTGAAACAATCCCTAGAGAAGTGAAATCTGTCTCGGCTCCATAAGGAAGGACATTTAAGAAATTGCTTCCTTTCTGTGATGCACAGTGTTGGTTTTGTGTTGGCATATTAATTTTATTTCTGTAATAAACAATATCAAAATCTGACGAAAACACTGGTCCTGTTTCTAAGGGGAGAAGTGTGTTGGGATTTTGTTCTGAGGTCTGGTGTGTACATAAGAACAGGGGAAGGGAGAAGGAGAACGAATGAAGCGGTAATTAGAAAGAGAAAGGCTGAGAGAAACAGAAGAACAGAGACAGAAACGGACAGAGAGACGGACGGAGAGACGGACAGAGAGATGGACGGAGAGACTGACGGAGAGATGGACGGAGAGACTGACGGAGAGTGTGTTCTGCTCAGACGCTTCTCAACTAGAGCAGCCGGCTCCATGCAGCATATCAGGAGTCCATCTGGCTACCAACCCCCTGCTGAAACGTTCCCACTCACCAGCATGTACACTCCACACACACTCTCAGTCCCTCTGTCATTCACCCATTCTTTCTCTCTTCTCTAAAACACACACACACACACACACACACACATAGTAAAACTCGTCTTTTTCTTAAGAAGCTTGTTGCAAGGACTCTTTATTTTTAGGTTCAAGCTCTTTCAGCAACACATGTTTGCATGTCGGGGTCCATGGAGCTGTTGGATGAGTACGTGCATATGTGCATGTCTGAGTGTGTGTGTGTGTGTGTGTGTGTTTGTGTTTGTGTTTTTCCTCTCAGGATGGAAGCGACAGACAGGAGTTGCGTCTTTAATCTTCCCACCAGACACACATCCTGCCGAGGTTATCGGCCTTTGCAGATGGCTCTGTCCCATACTGTTGCTCTGCTCAACAGGGTTAGGTGCTCAGTGTGTGTCTTATATGTCCGAGCTCTTGCTTGTGTGTGTGTGTGTGTGTGTGTGTTTTGCAGGGAATTAAAAAGCTCAACCCTGCCCTGTATGAGCCATTTGCCCAGCGCGTGTTTGGTGAGGAGTGCGTGTGCAGCCTTGATCTGTGCTCCATGTTGAAGAAGAAGGCAGCGGATGGATACTACCATCGCGAAAAAACCGTCACCTTCGGTAAGTCACACATGTACCGCTTCATACAGACCTTTGAATGTGTCAACCTCCATCAGGGTTAAACCCTTACTCTCTCCAGAATACACTCCCCCAAGGGGGTGGAAGAGTTAAGTAAAGGTTCTATGGAAGAGCAGTTTCTCAGACACTCAGTATGTCATCCTGGTTCAGTACTGTGGTCTCAATTCAGAACAGTGGTCCTGGTTCAGTACTCAGTTCTCGGTTCAGAACAGTGGTCCTGGTTCAGTACTCAGTTCTCGGTTCAGAACAGTAGTTCTGGTTCAGAACTGTAGTCTCAGTTAAGTAAAGTGGTCCTGGTTCAGAACGTGGTCCTGCTTCAGAACTGTGGTCTCGGTTAATTACCGTAATTACTAATAAATGGTCCTGGTTCTGGTAAGCACAAACATGGAAGTGTGTAGGTCTGAGGTTAACCTGTGGGAACGCACTTTGGTACAGTCCTAGAAAAGCATTGCTGAATTTATTACAGAAAACGCTCAAGAAATTCGAGTCTTTATATGCATGTAAACTGTAATATGTCTATGATTATGGCTCTGTTCAAAACAACCTATTAAATACAGCTTGCTGTTTATGATCAAGACGTTGACGATCAACAGTGCCCTCTAGTGGTAATGCTGAAAGTTGCACTACAGGCATCTCCTAAGAGGATATTAGATCTTATGGGTGTCCAGGGTATTTTTTCTGTAGAGATTCTTCCTAAAGGAGGGCGTAAAAGGCACTTGCCCCTACAGGCTGTGAGTCTGAGAGGGAAGGTAGGACTATACGTACTATATGTTGTGTGGAGGACATTTTTAGTTTGTGCTGGGACGCGTACGTTTTCCTCACTTCTGCCCTCTTGTGGTCACTAAAGAAACTCCATCTGCTAAACCTTGAACAATTGCCAGATCAAACGTCAATGATCAAACGTCTGAAAGACCTGCAGTAACAACGAAGTGCAACTTGTGCGTCTTGGGTAAAGCAAGATCAATACTCCGTTGATCAATAGATCAATACTCCGTTGTGTCTGATTGGGAGGCGATCTGCAAAGATGAGTTTTGTGACATCCGTTCTCATATTTCTGGGGTTTGGGTTCGTTAAATCCCGATGTGCTGTGTGTGATGTCATATCTCTGGGCCCTGTCTGCCTAGACCAGCTGCTGTGTGTGATGTCTGATGTCATATCTCTGCTCAGCCCAACTGCTGTGTCTGATATCTGATGTCATGTCTCTATTCAGACTGACTGCTGTGTCTGATGTCATACCTCTGCTCAATCTGACTGCTGTTTGTGATGTCTGATGTCATATCTCTGCTCAGACCAACTGCTGTGTCTGATCTTGTATGTCTGTTCAGACCAACTGCTGTGTCTGATGTCATATCTTTGCTCAGATGGACTGCTATGTCTGATGTCATATCTGTGCTCAGACGGACCGCTGTGTCTGATGTCATATCGCTGCTCAGACGGACTGCTGTGTCTGACGTCTGATGTCACATCTCTGCTCAGACGGACTCCTGTGTCTGATGTCTGATGTCACATCTCTGCTCAGACAGACTGCTGTGTCTGATCTTGTATGTCTGTTCAGACCAACTGCTGTGTCTGATGTCATATCTTTGCTCAGATGGACTGCTATGTCTGATGTCATATCTGTGCTCAGACGGACCGCTGTGTCTGATGTCATATCGCTGCTCAGACGGACTGCTGTGTCTGACGTCTGATGTCACATCTCTGCTCAGACGGACTCCTGTGTCTGATGTCTGATGTCACATCTCTGCTCAGACAGACTGCTGGTGTCTGAGGTCTGATGTCACATCTCTGCTCAGACGGACTGCTGGTGTCTGACGTCTGATGTCACATCTCTGCTCAGACGGACTGCTGTGTCTGACATCTGATGTCACATCTCTGCTCAGACGGACTGCTGGTGTCTGACGTCTGATGTCACATCTCTGCTCAGACGGACTGCTGTTGTCTGATGTCTGATGTCACATCTCTGCTCAGACGGACTGCTGTTGTCTGACGTCTGATGTCACATCTCTGCTCAGACGGACTGCTGGTGTCTGACGTCTGATGTCACATCTCTGCTCAGACGGACTGCTGGTGTCTGACGTCTGATGTCACACTCAGACTGCCAGCTCTCCTCCCACTCCCAACAACCCACAGCACACAACAGAAGCCAAACCTCTGTGTGTCACTCCCTCAACATCAGCGTGCGGCACGTTGGGCCCAGACGGTGGGCCACACGTTACAGTTGAGCGTGAAGGTCTGGGCAGGCTGCTTGGTTCAGCCGTACGGCATCTGTGCGTGACGAGGTGGCTCCCGCGTGTCTGCGATGCAGCTGCTCTTGGCTCATTTAATCATCACGCTGCTGATTGGATGAAGCGCTTAACGGTTATCTGTGCTATCTGTTGTTCTTCAGGGCGAAACGCGCTAATCTGAGCAGCCTAAACCCCGTAAATCTAACCGAAGCAAACTAGAGGTGACTGATCGCTGGAGCAGAGAGCCGTCGGGGAAAAAATGGAACCGTGCCATAATGTTCTGTGATGGAATTGTGGTTGCCGTAGTTGCCCTCGTTGCCATGCCAATCGTCTCGAATACCAGGAACACATGCTCAGGCGCTGATTAAACACACCCTTTTTCATTTATCATCTCGTACAGATACAAATATGTTTTCTTTTAAAAAAAACTGTTTGTTTTGATTCACATTGCATAAGATGGCCATGCAGCAGATGACGACGTGGACCACCTCTGCTGATGGAAACAGATGTGTGATCTTTATAAGCTCCACCCCCCCTCCCCTCCCCCTGTTAACTTTTGTCTCAACCCTGTTCAAAACTCCGCTCACACACGCTCTCCAGACTCACACTACCATCTTTAGTAACCGCAGGACTGTAGCCTGAGTCCGTGCGTCTGTGTGTGTCCGGCTGTTGTGGAGATACGAGTGTGACTTCCTTATAGTTCTCCTCCAGCTGTGGTGGTGATGCTAGACTGGTGTTACACACTTCACAAGATTACCACACTTCACAAGATTACCAACACACAATCTCACACTTCCCGGGGCTGCCTACATACACACACGCATGTACAGAAATACACACAGTGCACTTGGCACCCTGCTTGGCATCATCTTGTTATTTCTAAGTGACTAAGAAGTTGTAAATAGCAGCGAGACTTTCACGAATACTGAAAAATCTGTCACGTTATTCATTAATGGGATGAGTGGCTGCTATATGCGTATGTGACCATATGTATGCTGTTGCAACCTCCAGTCAGTAGGCGGTGTATTGAGGTCCTTGTTCCTGCGATGGAAATAAATGAATAAAGAATAAGAAGAACAAACTGAAACTTGTTAGTCTGCAGCACTGAGCTGGTCTTTTGTCTTACGTATATGCCGGTGGGCTGATGTTCCAATGTTAATAGTTCATTTTAAAACTAGATCCATATGTTCTTATTAACACATTTTAAACATGGTTAAAAGGATTAAAGGATCCACTATGGACAGATCCACTATCCACTATCCAGGATCCACTATCCCCTGAACAATCTAGATCCTCCCCGTTGCAGCTGATCAGGCTGCAATGGCTTCGACCTGCCTGCAGGAGGCAGTGTTTATCCACATTGTATTTATGTGTACAATTTTAGCATTTGGCAGGCTCTCTTCATCCAGATTGGCACTGGTGTAGTTATCAGTGTGAGAATGTGTGTGGCCCCCTGGGAAACGGAGGCGCCGCGTTGCGGCCGCCACGGTCCACCTGCTCGACCGGCTGAGACACGCAGGAGACGTGACTCCTGGTAGCTTTAATAGTCTGAAGGTGTGTGCGTGTGTGTGTGTGTGTGTGTGTGTGTGTGTGTGTCTCACATTGTGCTCAGGGAGCCATGCTGAACTGGTGGTCCCCCGTTGCCGTGCGCTACCCCCGTTGCTGTGCGCTACCCCCGTTGCCGTGCGCTATCCCCGTTGCCGCGGACGTCTGCATAGTTTTTCGGCTGCGAGAGGTTCACACATTCGACCATAACACACATTGTGTGTGTGTGTGTGTGTGTGTGTGTGTGTGTGTGTGCGTGTGTAATGATGCCATGTTTGTGAGGCCATTCATTTGTCCTGATTTGCTTTCAGCTTCCACAAATTGGAAACAAGCCAACACTTCCAGCTGGGCCTGAATCAGTGTGTGTGTGTGTGTCTGTGTGTTCTTAAAATCCTATTCGACCAAAATAACAAAATGTTTCTCAGTTCTTTTTAAGCTTATGTAACAGACAGAAAGGGTGTTTGACATGTTGAAATCAGTTCTGTTTTGCCATTAGCATCTCCAGCATGTCTCAGTATCTACAGCTCCTCTAGGGCTCATAATTAGCTGTTCTACCACCACGGAGAGGTTACATCCTGGGTATGAAGTTTACATCATTACCCAACCCATCTGAACCTGATTTAGCTCATATAAGGATCTGTGTAAAAAAATATCAGTATCAGTCATTCAGATGAGCAGATCCAGAGATTCCCAAATTTCTAGAACTGCATAAAATCACAACAATTTAGTGTTGTGTGTAGATGGATTAGTGTAGTGTCTCAGTCTGGTGTGCCCGGCACTAAACGTGTCTCTACTGCGGTGTTCTAGATGCTGGGTGCTTCTACGTTGGTGTGCAGAAGCTGTGGTGGTTTGATGCACCTCTCCACGTTGCTTCCCAGACCTTTCCAGATGACCTGCTGTCGAAATTCAGACCTCCCCGCTGGAGAAGCCCAGTGCACGTGTCTGTGCAGGGCCTGCGTGATGCTCAGGCGGAGGCTTGGGTGGATGTTCGGCTGGAGGCTTGGGTGGGTGTTCGGGTGGAGGCTTGGGTGGGTGTTCGGGTGGATGAGAGGACAGGCTCAAGCTGTCTGATATAGACACTAAAGACAGAGGGGTAAGAGCAGCTTCCGCCTTCCCTCTAGAGCCAGAGCGCTGATCACGGGTGGAGCTGAACAATAGGAGAGAGAGAGAGAAAAAACGAGGGAGAGAGAGAGAGAGAGTTAGAGGACAGGAAGGACAGAATGAGGAAACGACTGAGGAGAAGAGAGAACGGAAGAGCAGGATTTGAGATGTGTCATTTCCACAAAGAAAACACCCTCAACGCTGGATCCTGACCCCTTCCAATAGGGACAGGCGCTGTAGGAGAGAAGGGAGGGGCCAGCTGCTTTGAGCCCGCCCACTTCACAAGGAGGAAGAGGAGTGGGGGACTTTGGTTGGTGCGCATTCAGCTGCAAAGTGGTTCATCAGAGACCTGATTAGAGAGGGGAGGGACTGGGGGAGGGGTAAGAGACAGGGGGTGGGAGGAGGGGTAAGAGACAGGGGGCGGGAGGAGGGGTAAAAGACAGGGGGTGGGAAGAGGGGTAAAAGACAGGGGGTGGGAGGAGGGGGAAGAGGGATAAGAGACAGAAGTGGGAGGAGGGGTAAGAGACAGGGGGTGGGAGGAGGGGTAAAAGACAGGGGGTGGGAGGAGGGGTAAGAGACAGGGGGTGGGAGGAGGGGTAAGAGACAGGGGGTGGGAGGAGGGGTAAGAGACAGGGGGTGGGGGGAGGGGTAAAAGACAGGGGGTGGGAGGAGGGGTAAGAGACAGGGGGTGGGAGGAGGGATAAGAGACAGGGGGTGGGGGGAGGGGTAAGAGACGGGGGGTGGGAGGAGGGGTAAGAGGGGTTAGAGGTTCTGCATCGCCAAGTGTAATTCTAACATGTAGACGTCTGTAGACAGACAGCAAAGGTGGAGAGATGGAGAGAGGTGGATGGGTGTATAGAACAAGTGTGTGTGATCTCTGTGCTTCTGTCTTGTATGTGTATATAGGACCAAGTCTAAGCGTGCTCATTTAAAGAGGATTCTATAAATGTTTGCATCTGTGCTCGTGAATGTACGTGTGTGTGTGTGTGTGTGTGTGTGTGTGTGAGAGAGAGAGAGAGAGAGAGTGCTTTGGGTGTGAGAGTGTTTTTTGGGTTATCTGGCATCCCAGCAGACGTAACACTACTAAGTGCATTAAGCTTCTGTCTGTTAGGGTGCAGCTGGGTGGTACGACCCACCATTCAGACTCACACAGGAAGTCCACTTAGTGAGCAGCATGTTTCAGTTAGACAGTAATAGGCTGACGAATGACCATCCATCTCCATAAATAACAAACACATCGGCTCACGGTCTGCTGTGCGCATGCTTGTCAATCATTTATTAATTGATTAGAGTTAATCCTGCCGTGGGGATTCTTATCACAATGAGTTCAGAGTTCATGTAGGCAGTGCTGATGATCACATTGTAATGGCTCTGGACGCCTCGCAGAAAGACTAAAGACACCTGGAGAGAGATGGAGCTTGTTCAGTTTTATTGTGCTGTAAAACAGAAATTACACACGCACACACGCACACATACACACACACACACGCATGCACAAGCTCACTCATGATAGTCCCTGTTCATTCCAAACCAATCATTCAAGCCAATGAGAAGAGGGGGTGGGATTTCAGACTCCACTCCCTCTCTATCTCTCACACACACACACACACACACACACAGACACTCACGCGAGCAGTCAGAGCAGGCTGTGCGAGGCATTCTGCCTCCCGCTCTCACACACACACACACACACAGACATGCACGCACGCACATTCATCAACACACACAATGTCTCGGTCCGATTGAGGAGACATTACCGGATTTTACGGAGTCTGCTATAGTGAGAGAGGGAGAGTGAGAGAGTGAAAAAGGGAGGGAGAGAGGGAGAGAGGGAGGGAGGGAGAAGGAGAAGGAGGGAGAAGCAACCATGGGTCAGCTGTGCTGTTTCCCCTTCTCCCGAGCAGAGGACAAACTCAGTAAGTGCTGCGATGCTGTTGTCCAATATTTGCCATGTGCTGTCTGCTGTGTTTGTGTAGTGGAGTTGAGGGTGGAGGTTGGGAGAGTGTGTAGTGGAGTTGAGGGTGGAGGCTGGGTGAGTGTGTAGTGGATTTGAGGGTGGAGGCTGGGTGAGTGTGTAGTGGAGTTGAGGGTGGAGGCAGGGTGAGTGTGTAGTGGATTTGAGGGTGGAGGCTGGGTGAGTGTGTAGTGGAGTTGAGGGTGGAGGCTGGGTGAGTGTGTAGTGGAGTTGAGGGTGGAGGCTGGGTGAGTGTGTAGTGGAGTTGAGGGTGGAGGAGGACGAGAGAGTGTGTAGTGGAGTTGAGGGTGGAGGCTGGGTGAGTGTGTAGTGGAGTTGAGGGTGGAGGACAGAGAGTGTGTAGTGGAGTTGAGGGTGGAGGAGAGAGAGTGTGTAGTGGAGTTGAGGGTGGAGGAGGAGGAGAGAGTGTGTAGTGGAGTTAAGGATGGAGGAGGGGAGAGTGTGTAGTGGAGTTGAGGGTGGAGGGGGGAGAGTGTGTAGTGGAGTTGAGGGTGGAGGAGGAGGAGAGAGTGTGTAGTGGAGTTAAGGATGGAGGAGGGGAGAGTGTAGTGGAGTTGAGGGTGGAGGGGGGAGAGTGTGTAGTGGAGTTGAGGGTGGAAGAGGAGGAGAGAGTGTGTAGTGGAGTTAAGGGTGGAAGAGAGAGTGTGTAGTGGAGTTGAGGGTGGAGGAGAGAGTGTGTAGTGGAGTTGAGGGTGGAGGAGTTTCATAGCCTGTATGTGTGTCACAGGCATTTCTCCATGTGATGTGAAGCAGTGTGTGTGTGTGTGTGTTTATTCTTCGTGTGTAAAGCAGCTTTCTCTGCCTGTGTGTGTGTGAGTGTGTGTGTGAGTGTGTGTGTGTGAGTGAGTGAATTCGTGAATGTGTGTGAGTGAATGAGTGAGTGAGTGAATGAGTGTGTGTGTGGAGTGTTTTCCTCATGCTGTGCTTGCATGTTGAATTCATTTCCTGTGTGTTATTTCTTTACTTGTGCATGTATCGATACATATGTACAGTACATTCCTCTAGATGTGTGTGTGTGTGTGTATGTGGAGTGTGGATCTCGTGCTGTGTGTGTGTGTGGAGTGTGGATCTCATGCTGTGTGTGTGTGTGTGTGTGGAGTGTGGATCTCATGCTGTGTGTGTGTGTGTGTGTGTGTGGAGTGTGGATCTCATGTGTGTGTGTGTGTGTGTGTGGAGTGTGGATCTCATGCTGTGTGTGTGTGTGTGTGTGTGTGTGTGGAGTGTGTGGGGGTATTGGGGGAGGGCTGGGAGACAGTGGATCTGATATGTAGTGTGGAATGTTTCTATCTGCTGTTATAACAGAGGAGCAACAGGAAAAGTCAATTTCTAAAGTCCAGCTGAACTCTAGCTGATGTGTGTGTGCAGGTCTGTGAGAGAGAGAGGGTGTGTGTGTGTGTGTGTGTGTGTGTGTGTGTGAGAGAGAGAGAGAGAACTAGATGTTGTGTGTGTGTGTATGTGTGTATGAAAGAGAGATAGAGGGTATGTGTGTGTGTATATATATATATATATATATATATATATATATATATATGTGAGGGAGAGCTAGAGGGTGTGTGTGAGAGAGAGAGATAGAGGGTATGTGTGTGTGTGTGTGTATATATATATATATATATATATATGTGTGTGAGGGAGAGCTAGAGGGTGTGTGTGAGAGAGAGAGATAGAGGGTGTGTGTGTGAGAGAGAGATAGAGGGTGTGTGTGTGAGAGAGAGTGTGGGTATGTGTGTGTGTGTGTGTGTATATATATATATATATATATATGTGTGAGGGAGAGCTAGAGGGTGTGTGTGAGAGAGAGAGATAGAGGGTGTGTGTGTGAGAGAGAGTGTGGGTATGTGTCCTACTTTTCCTGAGTGTGATGTGTGAGGGGGGTGTGGGTGGGGTTAAGGGGTATGGTGTCTCAGCACTGAGGTCAGTCTCTCAGGAATATGTAATCTGACTGCAGCTGGGACGTGCATGCGCACGTGTGTGTGTGTGTGTGTGTGTGTGTGTGTGTGTGTGTGTATGTGTAATGTCTAGGAGAGCTCATTGCAAAGACATAGGGAGCTGTTGGTGGAGTCTTTCTCCACGAGCAGGGTTAGATCTAAACTCTGCAGGGTGGTAGATCTCCAGGAGCAGGGTTAGATCTAAACTCTGCAGGGCAGTAGATCTCCAGGAGCAGGGTTAGACCTAAACTCTGCAGGGCAGTAGATCTCCAGGAGCAGGGTTAGACCTAAACTCTGCAGGGTGGAAGATCTCCAGGAGCAGGGTTAAATCTAAACTCTGCAGGGCAGTGGATCTCCAGGAGCAGGGTTAGATCTAAACTCTGCAGGGCAGTAGATCTCCAGGAGCAGGGTTAGACCTAAACTCTGCAGGGCAGTAGATCTCCAGGAGCAGGGTTAGACCTAAACTCTGCAGGGTGGAAGATCTCCAGGAGCAGGGTTAGATCTAAACTCTGCAGGGCAGTAGATCTCCAGGAGCAGGGTTAGACCTAAACTCTGCAGGGCAGTAGATCTCCAGGAGCAGGATTAGACCTAAACTCTGTAGGGTGGAAGATCTCCAGGAGCAGGGTTAGATCTAAACTCTGCAGGGCAGTAGATCTCCAGGAGCAGGGTTAGATCTAAACTCCGCAGGGTGGAAGATCTCCAGGAGCAGGGTTAAATCTAAACTCTGCAGGGCAGTGGATCTCCAGGAGCAGGGTTAGATCTAAACTCTGCAGGGCAGTAGATCTCCAGGAGCAGGGTTAGACCTAAACTCTGCAGGGCAGTAGATCTCCAGGAGCAGGGTTAGACCTAAACTCTGCAGGGTGGAAGATCTCCAGGAGCAGGGTTAGATCTAAACTCTGCAGGGCAGTAGATCTCCAGGAGCAGGGTTAGACCTAAACTCTGCAGGGCAGTAGATCTCCAGGAGCAGGATTAGACCTAAACTCTGTAGGGTGGAAGATCTCCAGGAGCAGGGTTAGATCTAAACTCTGCAGGGCAGTAGATCTCCAGGAGCAGGGTTAGATCTAAACTCCGCAGGGTGGAAGATCTCCAGGAGCAGGGTTAGACCTAAACTCTGCAGGGCAGTAGATCTCCAGGAGCAGAGTTAGGTCTAAACTCAGGGTTAGACCTAAACTCAGGGTTAGACCTAACCTGTGCAGGGCAGTAAACTCTCTACAGAGCTATGAAACAGTGTATCAGCTCAAATGGTGTTCTGTAATCATAACAATGACAGATAGTTGAGACGAGTATAGATTTTGTTTTTGGTCCACTTCTGAAGGTTTGGTCCACTTCTGAAGGTTTGGTCCACTTCTGAAGGTTTGGTCCGCTTCTGAAGGTTTGGTCCACTTCTGAAGGTTTGGTCCGCTTCTGAAGGTGTGCGGCGCTGTTAATGAGTTGTTGTTGTGGTTTATTAGTACCAGACGTCTTGCCCGGGAATGCTGGTGTCACCATCCTGTCCAGCGAGCTGCCTGTAAGGGGGTGTCCAGTATCTGCGATTCAGCGAGGGCTATTTCTGGTGTTTAGAGGACACAGCTGCCCACAGTGACTTAACCTAAAACACTGGCAGACACGGGTTCTTTGTGTTGACTGGGGTGAGTAGATAGTGACTGTCTTCCCTGCTCTACAACCCGTGGTGCCTGAGTGGTCACTGATGTTAGCGTGGCTGTATGTTTCAACGGATGTGTCTGATTATGCATTTGCTTTTGTTCCAGCTGAGCCGCATATGATGAGGGAGTTAACAGGATTTTCCTTAATGAGGCTTGAGTGCTTTCTCAGGAAATTCTTACTCCGGCACGACGCTCGTGCACGCGGGGCTGACTTATCTGAAGCATCCGGTTCATTTCTAGAGTGTCCTGACTGCGAGCATTCGAGTTTCAGGGATTGTAGAGGGCGGAGCCCCCTTTGTGTTTATGGTCCTCTACGCACTTTTGAAACTGTAGGTAATCCTCCCACCTCATCTGCTGTTAATCTGGGCTGATTTAGATTAGCTGCCTTCTTCAAACGTTTCGGATTCATCTCCGGATGCAGGTCCTACGGGCGTAGTCAATTTGGAAGTTCGAATCACTGTTGGATAGACAGTGGGAAGCAGACTTGCTTAACTCTGACTTTGTGAGGTCAGCACAATAGAATCCAGCAGCAACTGCGAAGCACCTTGAATGCTAATGAAATCGTTTTTTGCGGTGAGCATCTTTAACGAGTCGCGATGACGACTCAGAGGAGCAGCGCGAATTCCTAGCCAGGGCCGTGCGCCTGGCGGTCCGGGACGTTGGACGTCAGGGAGTGAAGCTTCAGCTCAGAGGCTGGAGGTACTGAGGTTTGGGAAGGGATCCAGTAGACAGTCACACTACAGCTCTCTGTACTCTGAGAGAGGAAGAGAGAGAGGGAGAGAGAGAGAGAGGGATGAGCAGTGTTTATAGCCTTCATAAAGTTATGTAACTTAACTGCTACTTGTAAAGTAACAGGCACAGCTCACGTAGTTCAAGGATGGTGAGGTATTCACAAATGTGTGGGGGTGTGTTTGTGTGTTTCTGCGTGTGGGTATGCATGACCTGGAGGTATTTAGAGTGGGGTACGTTTGTGTGTGTGTGTGTGTGTGTGTGTGTGTGTGTATGAGAGATGTAAAAAATGTGTCTAAATGTGTCTCAGTGTGTGTGTGTGTGTGTGTGTGTGTGTGTGTGTGTGTATTAAGGAAGAGATTTAGGTAATAAAGGATGAAGTGACTTGGCTGCCTTCCTGTCAGCTGAATCTTTTGTTTTGTTGTACGTGTGTTGCATAAAAGCATTTCTGTATCTGGAGTTCCTGTTTTGCTTTTGTTCCATTTCCCTGACGTCCTGCCCTGAGCTCCTGGACACGGGAGCAGAGTGTGTGTGCTGAGCTCAGAGGGCTCCTGGACACGGGAGCAGAGTGTGTGTGCTGAGCTCAGAGGGCTCCTGGACACGGGAGCAGAGTGTGTGTGCTGAGCTCAGAGGGCTCCTGGACACGGGAGCAGAGTGTGTGTGCTGAGCTCAGAGGGCTCCTGGACACGGTAGCACACCAGCATCAACAATTAATACTTCCTAATCAGCACCATGATGCAAAGTGTTCACCTGATTTACCTGAAATCATCCAGAAATTCACCTGATAATCCATAATCAAAAAAAATCAAAAAGAGCAAAACCAAATGTTCAAAAGATTCAAGCATGTGTGAATTACTCAGCAAGCGTTTATGATGTAGTTTAGTAATGGATCACACCAGTAAGGCATTAAATACAAAAACAACCGCCAGTTAAACTTAAATTATCCAAGGAGGATTCTGAATTATGGGATAATATATATGTTTATTTGTAAGAGTTCCTTAGTACGACTTTGTGAATGTTGAAGTATAAGGGTTGGGATTTAATCCGAGAAAGTCGTTGTGTGAGTGGTGATCGGGCTGTGATCAGGGTGATCTGATTCTTTAACTGACCGTAGTCTTAACCATGGTTGTGGATGTTGAAGAGGTTTTGTTTGTCTTGCAGATCTTGTGCAGATCAAATCACGCACTGCACGGACAAGTACGTTTCTCTTTCCAACAGTTCCCTTCTTTCCAAACACACACACACACACAACACAATCTCTCTCAGGGCTAGTTCTCCATGTCCATGCGCCCTCACAGTAATCAGTAGGGGTCTGTTGTTCTGGAGGACGATTAGGCCTGGCCTTTGGAATTCTGGGATTTGTGGTTTATTTGTCCCTGCAAATAGGCAGAGGAGTTGTTGAAATGATACTATGGTCAGAGAGCAGTCCCTCTGCTGAAAGACCCTTACAATTCACACTACTCTTAATCCCAGTTTAGGATTATGTTACCCTAAATCCTGCTAATGTACAAAAAGTTAAAATTAAGATAAAAGTTAAAATACTTGCTTATTCAAGAGACATTCAAGTTCCTAAAATGTGTGAACCCCCTATACAGATATACCTGAGGTTATTGATGAAAGCATTCATAAATGCCTATGTATCTAGGATTTATGTAGGAATGGTTTGTTATGAGTGCGCCAAATATTCTATGACTTGGTCAAGGTACATTAGAAGAGATAAAAGGCAGCGGATAAACATTCTCGCAGGTCTTCAATGGGCCTTTCACAGATCCTACCTAAAATCTGGAGCTGGGAACCTCGTTAGCTCCATGCGGTTTGTAGGCTAACTGCTGATCATAAGCTTCCATTGCGTTAGCATCAAAATCGTTAGCATTGTTAGCATTGTTAGCATCGTTTAAAAAAACACTTAAAACTGCAAAAACTGAAGAAGCAAAATATAGTACAAGCATGACTTGACTGAAGGCAAGTTGAACATTCAGTGGAAAGTCGGCGTATGGTCGATTTCTCCCCACAAGTTTGTTTCGGCAAACCTAGCAGGTCTGCGAGCCTGCTGCTGTAAACCGCGTATGAGCGTGAACCCTGAACCCTGAACCCTGAACCCTGGAGAACGTCCCTGTGTTGCACCCACGCCCTTAGCTTCTGTTATCTGTGCTAAGCAAAGGGTGTTGATCGTAGGTGACAGGTTTGTGTGTGTGTGTGTGTGTGTGTGTGATGGCTGTGTGCGTGCGTGTGTAGGTGCTAAGCGTGGTCCGGAGCTCGATGATGAAGAGCTGGTGAGTCTGAGTAAGCGTCTGGTGGAGGACGCCGTGTCTCGGGCTGTACGCCAGTACGTGGAGGAGATGCAGAAAAACGGCATGGCAAGCAAAAACGAGACTCGGCCCCCGTCCCAACCCCCCACCGCCAGCCCCAACACTACTACCACCACCACCACCAAATGACCCCACGACCTCTGACCCGGCGCCTCACACACCCGGGCGGAGAGCGGGAGAGCCCCGCCTCCAGAGGAGGGATGTTCGCGCGGGGAGTACAGGAGAAAGGAGAGCCAGAGACTAGAGGCCTGGGCGTGATCGGGGGACCTGAGGACCTGTGCAGGCTTCCCCGCGTTCATACCGACACCTCACAGAGAGGTTTTGCGTCCGACCTCTGACCCATGACCTTCCCCACAGCTGAGCGTCCGGCGGGTGCTCTGAGAGAGGGGTTTTCTATCTGCTTTCACTTGCGTTCGAAAAAAGACAGACTGAGAGGATGTGGAGGGAGAAGGTGAGACGAGGAAAGTGGTGACTTTGAAAGAAAATTGCTTCTTGTTCACGCTGCCTCGCGGCACCTGGAGTCAGTGACATGAACAGATGAAACACACACACACACACACACAAACACACGCGTGTGCTAAATCGTATCAGAGTCAGGACTGTTTGCCGGAGCCAGGTTTGGCGGAGAGACATCCACAGCGTCTTATCTCAGAGCGTAGTGAGATGCTCGTCACAGCCAGAGTCTGAACCGACCCAGCAGGCGATGTCTGCCTCCAGAACCGGGCCACAGGCAGGGGGATTGGGCCGCCGAGCCGCACGCACAGACCCAGGGGCCGAACGCAGGACCCAGCCGGCTTGGACGCACATCACACACGCTGTAGCTTCTCTTACTGTGCGTTTGTGTGTGAAGGAGTGTTGAACCCTGGGGATGTCTTACGGAATGTTCCAGAGGACCGTCCCTTTCTTTCTTTGTTTTTTTGTAAAAGATCTTTGTGTTTGTTGTCTGTTTCTTTGTGTTTCCCGTAGGCCGTGTGTTTGATGCGCAGGTGGTTAGGAGGAAGCTCGACTCAGAGAGGGCGGGTCTTCACAGGAGAGTGAGGGACTTTAAGATACTATTAAAGCAAGCATCAGTTCGAGCTCGCATCACACAGGAGCTGGGCATGAACGTACCTCTCCATACACACACACAACCAGCACGGTAACCCGGACACACACACACACACACACACACACACACACACACACACACACACACACACACACACCCTTCCAGCAGGAGCTGGGCCTGAACATACCTCTCCATACACACACACACACACACCCTTCCAGCAGGAGCTGGGCCTGAACATACCACTCCATACACACACAACCAGCATGGTAACCCGGACACACACACACACACACACACACTTCCAGCAGGAGCTGGACCTGAACATACCACTCCATAAACACACACAACCAGCACGCTAACCCAGACACACACACACACACAACATTTTAATCTCACACCAAGACAATCACACATTCCCTCACACCAGACTAGCCTTTCACTGCAAGATGACCTGACGACCCCCCTCCACAGTCACAGACCAGCAAACTAGACACCTGACTCTCCACTCCAAGGATTTTCATTACTACACATACAGAACACACTGAAAAATAGAAATGAGATCTGACTGAGGGACGGACAACGAAAACAGACAGCTAACACAGCTGGACAAAATTGTATTTCATGCATTTGTTTTAAAAACAAGGAATTTGAGTTTACTCGAGTGAAAATCTTCTTTGAAAACCTAAAGGATTTGAGTTGGGGTCTAGCCTACTCTCTTTGGTCTCTAAGACACCCCATGACACCACTTCCACAGTGGCCTTAATCACACAAACCAATCTTGATTTACCATTTTATGTCACCTTTTTAACTTTGATTTTGAATGCTGCATACCTGTTCACCAGATCCTTAACATTCTCTTCTGTCACCTTGAAATGTATGCAATGTCTTTGCTGCTGTTAAATCTTCTGTTAATCTTCAAAACACCGAAGGATCAGTTAAATGCATAAAGAAATAAAGATGTCACGATGCTGTCACTTCCTGTTCTTCTTCCGTTCGGTAGTCAGTAGCTCCCTTTCCCTCTGAGAATCTTTTTTTGGTGAAAAATTCAAGTTTTTAAAATGACTCACGCTGTCTGAGTCCTTCTCCCTCGTCGGCGTTGGATTCTTGGGGGCGTTTTAATAAAGATGTTCTATTTTCCTTCTGTAGTTCGTGTGGTGGGGTGTGTTCCGTGTTTGGCGTTGGGCGCTAGCTTTAGCCACCATGACTCCTGACACCACCTCTGACTCCGCCTCCGTTCTGGTCTACGTCTGCGCTCCTACAGATCCTACAGAAAAGGCATATGTGGACAAGCTGGGCACTTGGGCATGCCTGTAGGGCACTGCGCCGTCTGTAGGGCAGCCTGTAGGGCACTCTGCCTGTAGGGCACTCCGCCTGTAGGGCACTCCGCCTGTAGGGCACTCTGCCTGTAGGCCGCTGCGTCTGTAGGGCACTGCGCCTGTAGGGCACTCTGCCTGTAGGGCACTGCTGCCTGTAGGGCACTCCGTCTGTAGGGCACTCCGTCTGTAGGGCACTCCGCCTGTAGGGCACTCCGTCTGTAGGGCACTCCGCCTGTAGGGCACTCTGCCTGTAGGGCACTGCGCCTGTAGGGCACTGCGCCTGTAGGGCACTCTGCCTGTAGGGCACTCTGCCTGTAGGCCGCTGCGCCTGTAGGGCACTGCGCCTGTAGGGCACTCTGCCTGTAGGGCGCTGCGCCTGTAGGGCACTGCGCCTGTAGGGCACTCTGCCTGTAGGGCACTCTGCCTGTAGGGCACTGCGCCTGTAGGGCACTCCGCCTGTAGGGCACTCTGGAGCCCACTGAGTTATTGGCCCTCCAATGGCAGCTCAGAGCATCAACCAACTCTGGGCAACCTGACGTCAGCTGCCAGCAGTATGAAAGGCACACAAATATAGCCGCGCTGTGGAAGAACCGATTCACAACGTTGAGACAATCCAGTCCTCCAGTCCCAGCCGGTCCGTGTTTTCGTACTGTCCGAGGGATGGCCCCTTAAAACACTGGGCCACGATGAAAAAAATGGACCTAATGTCATCATGTTTCGGGCTCCTGATCCTTAACCTTCCTCCATATGGGGCCCCTGCCTCTGAGAGTCTGGTAACCATGACCTGGGTCAGGTGAGTCGGGAGGGGGCGGAGCTGAAGCGGCTGCTGGGGGCGGGGTTACGCTCAGTCTGTACCTACAGCACTGATGATCTGCTGGGCCAGACAGGGACCCGACAGCCTGCAGCTAAGCAGTGTGTTTACGACAGCCTCTTTATCTTTAGGTCAATAACAGCAGCTGTAAAATAGGTTGAAGTTCACTGAGTGGAACGCTGATTAAACACCAGTGGTGCCTGTTCCCTTTTTTATTCCATATGTCCCTGCAGAGTCCAGTTTAAAGTCCAAACCCTCCAACACGACGAACGTCCCCATTCTCACCGAGAGGCGGCGAGGCGACTGACCCATGGTGACCCCCAGAGCACTAGCCACACGGCATTCCGCGTTCGCCTTTAATTGGGACCGTTTCCACCTGCGAGCGGTTTGTCCCCACGTGCGTTTGCAAACGGGGGCAGTTACCCACACCTGCCTCTGCTCTCCTTCACGCCCGCACCAGACAAGAACCCTCAGGGTGGGCATTCTCTCTCTCGGGGAGACGCTGGCCTAGTTCAGCATTTTGGGAGTGTTTCACCTTAAATGTTTTGGGTTAGAAGAGAGCGTGATGAGGTTATTTATGAGTACGCCAGCGTTCCCAGGGAACATCAAGCTGTCCTTTCTTTTCCCTGATTTATTTATAAACGCAAACGTAGGCACTCCTGAATTACTGGATCACGGCCGCTCACTGCAAACGGAAACCCTGTCTTAAACTTCAAGGACAGAGTCGCAACGCAAAGAAGGCTGCCACGGTCTACACACCTGAGAACTGCTACTGTCTATTCTACACAAGCCCACGTCTCCATAATGGCGGGGCAGGCTGATGTCTGTCTTCCGTCTCCTCCTTTCCATTCAGACACACAGTCAGCCCCCCCCCCCCCGGTTACTTGCTGTTGTTTATAATGAGTAATGACCTCCTGACTACATATTCAGCTTACAAAGAATGAAAACAGAAACAAAGTGGTCTGCCTCGTTAGCCGGTGGAAGATAAATCAAGCCAACAGGCGTTCACTGTTCTATGGATAAATACAGCAATGGATATGAACAAACAAACGTCTCACAACACATGGCAACCTCGAGACGTGCGACATATATCACATGATAAACCACATCATGAAGTTTATTATTTATTTCTATAAAAATGGGTAACTAATGCGAATTATGAACCCACCAGTTTACGAGTGTGTATCTCACACTATAAGGAGGTGTTTAGGGGATGAGTGTGTATCTCACACTACAAGGAGGTGTTTAGGGGATGAGTGTGTATCTCACACTACAAGGAGGTGTTTAGGGGATGAGTGTGTATCTCACACTATAAGGAGGTGTTTAGGGGATGAGTGTGTATCTCACACTATAAGGAGGTGTTTAGGGGGCAAGTGTGTATCTCACACTATAAGGAGGTGTTTAGGGGATGAGTGTGTATCTGACACTATAAGGAGGTGTTTAGGGGATGAGTGTGTATCTCACACTATAAGGAGGTGTTTAGGGGGCAAGTGTGTATCTCACACTATAAGGAGGTGTTTAGGGGATGAGTGTGTATCTCACACTATAAGGAGGTGTTTAGGGGGCAAGTGTATATCTCAGATTAAATGAAGGAGTTTAGGGGATGATTGTGTATCTCACACTATAGATAGATGATTAGGGGACGAGTGTGTATCTCACACTGTAGATCAATCAAGTCTGCAGATACAAAACACACGAGTGAGGAGATCTACATTATCCAAGCATGCGTGCACACACTCTTCCAGAAACAAAAGACGAATTCAGTCTGAAATTTGGACTTCAGGACTGCAGTTCTGAGGACCTCATAAATTACAGTTTCAAAGGGGCGCTGAAATGTTACCATAACGGCAGGCACACGTAAGGAATAGCACCACCCTCACAGCCGTCTGTCTGCGCTTTGAGGTTCCTCTCAATTTGTGCTCTTTTCATAATTTCTACCTCATCGAAGAATTGGTGAGTGGCTGGGCCACACACACACACACACACACACACCGGTTAAACTCAGCACAAATGATTGCCACAGGCAGAAGGTAGCACAACAGCAAGATGTTCTTGTTCTGGTTTGTTGTTTTTTTTCCCTGCCCTGTTTGTCCTGTTTGCTTTTTCGTTTTTTGTACTGATGTATGTTTTCTCCTACTTGAGCTGTAGTCATTTCTTCTATTTGAGCTGTAGTCATTTCTCCTATTTGAGCTGTAGTCATTTCTCCTACTTGAGCTGTAGTCATTTCTCCTATTTGAGCTGTAGTCATTTGTCCTATTTGAGCTGTAGTCATTTCCCCTACTTGAGCTGTACGCATTTCTCCTATTTGAGCTGTAGTCATTTCTCCTATTTGAGCTGTAGTCATTTCTCCTACTTGAGCTGTAGTCATTTCCCCTATTTGAGCTGTAGTCATTTCTTCTATTTGAGCTGTAGTCATTTCCCCTAATTGAGCTGTAGTTACTTCTCCCATTTGAGCTGTAGTCATTTCTCCTACTTGAGCTGTAGTCATTTCTTCTATTTGAGCTGTAGTCATTTCCCCTAATTGAGCTGTAGTCATTTCTTCTATTTGAGCTGTAGTCATTTCCCCTAATTGAGCTGTAGTCATTTCTTCTATTTGAGCTGTAGTCATTTCCCCTAATTGAGCTGGTCATTTCTCCCATTTGAGCTGTAGTCATTTCTCCTATTTGAGCTGTAGTCATTTCCCCTAATTGAGCTGTAGTAATTTCTCCTATTTGAGCTGTAGTCATTTCTCCTACTTGAGCTGTAGTCATTTCCAGTATTTGAGCTGTAGTCATTAACCAGTGCAAAAGGGCTCCAGAGCGATCACCCAAACAGACCTGACCAGAAAGGAAGTGATCCATCAAGGTCCATCAGCACAATTGGAGGAGAAGGGTAAGTACATGACTCTGCTCTAGCACACCACAGACTTGTGATTGGCTCAGTTGAGGGGCAGACTACTATGACTGAATAATAGATTTCTGTCACTTAAATCCAGATCTCCTGTAACTGCATGTACAATTCTACTCAGAGATTAGACATGTCCTTACAAGATGTCGCATTGGGTATGTTGTATTCTGCGATAATGAGGATATGATCAAGCAGTTTGATCAGACTAACAAGTTCACTATCGCAGCGTCTGATTCGGCTGCGTCTTAACAGTGAGGAACTCAAGCTTTGAGCTCAGAGCTGTTCTGGCCCAATTTGAGTGAAACAGAAGAGCAAGACAACAAAAAGCCAAGAAAACTTCCATTTTGTTTCCTTTCCATTTTGTTTCCTTTGTTTCCTAATATTACGTTTCTTCTTATTAAAGGAGTTTGCCCCTATTGTTTCAATATTCATTTACTGTTTATGAATTTGTGCTACCTACATGTAGACAGAGTTTACTGTGAATTTACTGGGCATAAAAGATTTTTCAGACCTGAGGGAGGGTCTGATATCTTCCCTGTCCTCCTCCTGGGGTCTGGCCTGGAGTTCTCCACAGCTGTTCTCCAGTGTATTAGCCCTAATAAGCTTCATCAACCGTAAGGTGGAGCGCACTGATTTTACAGATCGCGTGAGAATGGCCTAATCCCACCCCGCCTCCGCAGATTAATCCGGCTCCGCCTGCTCCCCCCATTGCCATGGCAACCCAAACATGGCACTTAGAGGGGCCGGCCTTTCCGGATCTATTTATTCATGTGCTGGAGAGAGCGACGAGGCCCCCTCACGGCAGGGGGAGAAGGACACGTGCGGGGAGAGAGGGATGGGGGGGGAGGGTGGGGCATGATGATGTGGGTGGGTCACTCTTCCAGCACAGACACACGTGTTGCTAGCGTCTGCTAATGACAAGCGCACAAGTATCGTCATTGTGCACATCATTGTACGACATGACTAGTGGAGCACACCGTCTCTCCCCAGCCATCAGACATGACTAGTGGAACACACCGTCTCTCCCCAGCCATCAGACATGACTAGTGGAACACACCGTCTCTCCCCAGCCATCAGACATGACTAGTGGAACACACCGTCTCTCCCAGCCATCAGACATGACTAGTGGAACACACCGTCCCTCCCCAGAACTCCCTCTCCCCAGCCATCAGACACCCCAGCCATCAGACATGACTAGTGGAACACACCGTCCCTCCCCAGCCATCAGACATGACTAGTGGAACACACCGTCTCTCCCCAGCCATCAGACATGACTAGTGGAACACACCGTCCCTCCCCAGCCATCAGACATGACTAGTGGAACACACCATCTCTCCCCAGCCATCAGACATGACTAGTGGAACACACCGTCCCTCCCCAGCCATCAGACATGACTAGTGGAACACACCGTCTCTCCCCAGCCATCAGACATGACTAGTGGAACACACCGTCTCTCAACTGCCATCAGACATTATTAGCGAAACACACCCCATTTCTCCCCAGCCATCAGACATGACTAGTTGAACACGCCGTCTCTCCCCAGCCATCAGACATGACTAGTGGAACATGCCGTCTCTCCCCAGCCATCAGACATGACTAGTGGAACACGCCGTCTCTCCCCAGCCATCAGACATGACTAGTGGAACACACCGTCTCTCACCTGCCATCAGACATTATTAGCGAAACACACCGTCTCTCCCCAGCCATCAGACATGACAAGTGGAACACACCCCATTTCTCCCCAGCCATCAGACATGACTAGTGGAACACGCCGTCTCTCCCCAGCCATCAGACATGACTAGTGGAACACACACCATTTCTCCCCAGCCTACAGCCATCAGGCAAGGCACACAATGTGAAAACACTACAAACCAAAGTTCATGACTGAAATTCATATACCTCTTTATGGTGTGTGAAAAGAATGCCCAATATGACCTTTGACCCTATTCCGAATGTGATACCACGGTAGGCAGAGCATGGTGTAAAGTGTGTTAAGGTCTATGCTGACTTCTTTGCTACTGCAGACAGCATTTACACGGCTACACTTTACAATGTTGAGGTCTTAGCAGCCTTTTTAAATTGCCAAACACTTTTTAAATACCAAACACTAAGTTTGTTCCTTTCTCTCTCTCTCTCATACTCACACAGACACAGACACACATACTTGCAAAAGTTCACGTTTCACAACTACATTGAGAAAGAAACTTCGATATCCAAACAAATTCTGTGAAATCTCTCCACCCCTCCTTCCCCTCTCCTTAAACCCTCATCCAATCCAGGACCGTCTCACCATCGCAACTGTAAACACAGCTCTGTCCGGGATAATCCTCTTTCGCGTCGCGACAGTTGAAGCTGCAATTCTTCGGAGAGCATTTGAACTACCATTCATGGTCATGTATTTGAAATCTCACAGATAAATTACTGCATTTCTCCTACCTTATGTAGACAGAACCCCTCAAGATGGTCAGCAGCTCCTAACAGAGCTCTCTACGAGGACACCCAGCCCTGCTCCTGGACAATCCACCGTCCTACAGAGTTTAGTTTGGGGGATATGGGGGAGGATTTGGGTGAATATGGGCGGGATTAGGGGTGATTAGGGTGAGCATAGGGGTATTAGGGTGAGTATGAGGGAGATTAGGGTATGCAGGGTATTAGAATGTGCATGAGCAGGATTAGGATGAGTATTGGGGTATTACGGGGGTTACAGGGGGATTAGGTTGGGTATGGGGGGAATTAGGGTGAATATGGGGGTATTAGGGTGAGTATGAGGGGGATCAGAGTGAGTATGGGAGGAACTGGGAAAATAACTGGGGTGGGGGGTTTGTGTGAGTTTAAGGGGAATTTATGTTTGTATGGGTATAAGCGGGATGTGTGTGTGTATGTGTGTGTGTATAATGGGAAGTGTGTGTGCATGTGTGTGTGAGTATAAGGGGTATGTGTGTGTGTGTAAGTGTGTTTCAGCAATAAAAACTGAATAAAAAGCAGCGCTCTATGCTCCAACCTGGGAAATGATTACATACAAATCTTAGTGTTGCATGCGCTCAGGCACACACACACACACACACACACACACACACACATCACACAAATAATTTTCTGCCTTGCTTGTCTCAGCAGTGTAGCCCTCATCCAGTTGACATTCCTCTCCGGAGGACTTCACTCAATTCAACTCAGAATGATTCAAACACGAGTGAAAGTGGCAGGCTCAGCTCAAATGCCTCTCAGCCAAACAGCAGGGCCAGGCCACGGGGGCCCGGGGGAGGGGTGGTGGTGGTGTAAGGGGTGGGTGAGTATGGAGGGGTATTAGGGTGAGTATGAGAAGGTTATGGTGAGTGTGGGGGATTTTGGGTGAGTATAGGGGGGGTTAGAGTGAATATTGAGGGATTAGGGTGAGTATGGGGGTGATTACGGTGAGTGTGGGGGGGGATGTTATCATCTGTGTCCTGTTTAGTTTCCTGGTTTTTCAATGTATAGCCCATGTTCTTACTGCCCCGTCAATGTTACACATCTCCTGTTCCTAGTCCGATCTACTTCCTTCTGCTATTGTCTGGTGTTTGTGTGTTTGTGTTGGTTTTCCCTAGTTGTCTCTGTAGCTTCTTTCTAGTTTTCTTCTGTTAATTCTCTTTCTAGTTCGTGTTCAATTTGTTCATATGTTCCCGTGTATGCTCTCTGCTTCTACCCGGTTTGTTGTATTCTCCTGCTTCCCTCCCTGTGCTCTCCAGAAAAACTCCAGAAGAGGAGGTGATGGAACTCAAGATCCCAGAAGCCTTTGCTCCAAATCCCAGAAGCTCTTGCTCCAGAAAAGGGGGCGGGACTTAGAGTTTAAAAGGGTAGAGTAGGCCATTTTCTTTGAGCACACCAAACATTTAAGAGGGCAGGAGGTTGTATCTTATGTTAATTATCTTAATTATATTGGTTGTATTCATTTCTTCCCTGTTCCTCCCATTGTTCACCCATTGTACCGACCAATGTATATCTATGGTGCATCCTATATTTGTAGTGGTAGTGAAAACCATCTTTCCTGTGTGGAATAGACCACTTGAGTGCTTACTATGTGTATCATGCAGTGTCTGATCCAATAGTTCAGTTCACAGTAGTTGTTCTAACCATCCTCCTTCATGACTGGATCTGCTGTGGACGTCTGTTCACTCTCCAATAAAAGAAGCTGGGAATCTGTTCTCTCTCCAATATGTTTTAATGGACATACCCTCACGATAGCATGTCCCCTTAGATCCAGGTGTAACAGATACAATTCTACATATAAATATAAATTTTACAGTTGTGTCTTTAATTAAGTTTCGTTTCATGTTGTACTTGGTTTGCTTTCTTATCTGGGTTTCGCCTCGTCCATGTTTCATTATGTCACGCCGTTCCCGTAAATCTAGACCTTGTCAGTATGTTGGAAATGTTACCCCATCCAGGTCTGCCGAATGTATTTCTGTTAATGCCCCTCACCTCTATGTACTTGTGTCCACCTCCTTTAAGATCTGAATCCCTGGCCTGATGATCTGAAATGGGGTCTATTTAAAAACCAACATGTCAGCGCCATGGATTTGTGGAATAATGAGAGATAGCATGTCCTCGAGAAATTTCAGTCATGCTAGCGTAGTAGCCCCAATTGTCGGCCACCTGTAAACAAACATGCTAGTGTTAAAAGAGAAGACTCTGTCAACATATAAACCACTTGGAGATGGCAATGAAAATGGATTATAAATGCTAGCTTGCTACTTTCATTAACATTTAGAAGTTTAACATGAAAATGTTAATGAAAGTAAGTTGTGTGTAAACGTTAGCTAGTGTTTTACAGTCTACTTACTTTTATTAACATTACTGTCATTAAGCTCCAAAGCTAGTTAGCTTCAACGACTTCAACAAAAGCATGCCAACTGGCCAAAATGAGTTCCACAAAACATGGTTTAGCTTTACTCTCTGACCCAAACTAGTTTGACTGACACAAAACCTCAGCAACAAGCACTTCCCGTGTGTTGTACCTGCCCTTGATCCTAAAATGTAAATTTGTTTGCCCTTCTTGGCCACCGTCACCATTTTTAAATACTGTGTTATTCCGAAATACCGTCATATCCCCCAACATTAGTTTGGGCAGAATTAGGACGACCATCAGGGGGATTTGGGTGAATTTATTTTTAACAGATACACTATGTATACAGTTTATATCATAGCTTAAGATAATTTTAATTATTAGTGCTATGACATTGATATTAAGATGAATGATACTAAGATATTAAGATGAATGATACTAAGATTATAACTACTGAAAGTATTAAGATAATTTGAGACACATCTGAAGGTGAAACTCATTCTGTCATTGTACAGTGTCCTACTGGTGACTGTATTATAGCACAGCAGAATTTAACACCTCGTGTTCAGAGTCCAATGGGATACAAACCAGCACTTTAAAAGTGAACTCAGCCCTGTGACCTGTGCTGGCAGCCTCTGTGCTTTCCTTTCAAGCAGGACAGCAGTGTTAAGAAGCCAGACTATACACCAGACCTTTAATATGTTTGTGTAGGATCAGCTGCTCCCATCTAAATCATCATGTGAAACGCTACAAAAGACAAGGCCAAACCTGATCTCAGATCAGCTTCACTTACACCACCACCACCACTCTCCAGCAGGCACCGGTGTCAGACAGGCTAAAACCTGATCTCAGATCAGCTTCACTTACACCACCACCACCACCCTCCAGCAGGCACAGATGTCAGACAGGCTAAAACCTGATCTCAGATCAGCTTCACTTACACCAGCTAAAACCGCTCCAGGGCAAAGGCATTCCAAATGTGCTCCACGCGACAGGACACCACCGTGCTGAACTGCCTTTACGCATGGGCACTGGCAACACCACCCATGGCCACCCCGGGGCTTTGCGTGTGGGTGAACCCCAGGTTAAAGCCTCCATCTCAGGGCTGTCTGTCCACCCTCCTCCCTTCCCTTCCTGTCTCCCTTCCCGAGAACATTCTGCACGGAGTGTTCTGGAATAGCAGCTGGTTTCGTACACACGACACCACTGAACATTACATCCCCTTGGGCGACCTCGTCCTAACACCCGTAATGGCTCTCAAACATCAGAGTGCGCTTTGCAAAAGGTCAGTGTCAACTGGAACATTAGCATTGGGGTAGTAAACTACCTATCTTAATGCTGGAGCATTGTGAACACAGACAGCCCTGGTCCCTCGATAATTATGCTTGTTCACCAGTGTCAGCTGTCTGCCGGGCGAGGTCTGCACAAGCACTCCTCCAGAGGACATTCTAGAACTCTCCATGACTCTCCATGATTAACACTTGATGCTGTAAGCACGAGAGGCGGAGCTTCAGGGAGCGACCTGCCAATCACATACCAGCATACCTATAACACAGTACAGCACTTCCTGCTCTCAATGGCCTTCAGAGGAGTCACACGGCTAATGTCATTCCTGACACTAATTCACACTCTCAACCTCTCCCCAAACACACACACACACACACACACACAAATATACACACATACACACACCTCCTTGATGCTCCATCACACTCACAACAGATTTTTTCCTGATCTGTTATCTCTTTTTTTTTGTACAGCTCCATAAAACACCTGACACTAATCATCACCTGTTCAATGGAGGAGATGTAAATGGAGGACTTGAAAGGGAACAGACTAGACTGTTGCTATGTGTGTATGTGTGTGTGTGTGTGTGTGTGTGTGTGTGTGTGTGTGTGTGTGTGTGTGTGTGTGTGTGTGTGTGTGTGTGTCTTAGAGGAGCTAATGTGCAGACTGAACAGCTTGCATCAAGGTTAACTGTAATCTGGACAGAAGCTCTGGACAGCAAACCAAATAAGTGTGTGTAGAAATACGTGTGTTTGGGGGGGGCATTACTGTCAATGAAAGTCATGAATAAATGAATAAATGAATGAGGAGATAGAGATATAGTCATGGATCAGCAGGTATTAATAAAGGTGACCATCACTCTCTCATGATCATCTCTCTCTCTCTCACACACACATACAGCTCATTGATGCTCCTTGTTGCCATGGATACCCTGACAGGATATAAAATGAAACACAGAAAGGGTGGGGCGGGGGGGAGGGTTGGGCACTTTTCCATTCAGACTGAAGTCGTGACCGGCTGATGGAGAGAGACAGGCGGGGGAGGGGTGGGGGGGGGCCCCAACCCTAACCCTAACCCTAACCCTAACCCTAACCCCAACCCCAACCCTAACCCTAACCCTAACCCTACCCTAACCCTAACCCTAACCCTAACCCTAACCCTAACCCTAACCCTAACCCTAACCCTAACCCTAACCCTAACCCTAACCCTAACCCTAACCCTAACCCTAACCCTAACCCTAACCCTAACCCTAACCCTAACCCCGGACAGCATATGCCCATCTCAGCGCTGTGTTAAAACAGGCAGCTGACCCATCCAGGGTACAGGAACCCACGTGTTTCTCGCCTTACGAATTCTAGCTCAGGATCAGCAGGCTGGAGGACACCGGTGAGGATCCGTCCAGAGGACAGCAGGTCCCTGGAGCGCCGCTCCGCGTCCGCACACACTCGCGTGTCCACTGTGCTGCCTCACACATCAGAGATGTCATAAATAACCAAACAAATAGACGAACGAACAAGCAGAATGTGTCTGAAGTAGTCCTCGAAGATGTTGCCAGGTAACAGTGACTGGCATTCGCGAACATTTGTAAACAGCCGGAATAACTCGACAGCGATTCGATGAGGCAGACAGATATACAGATAATTAGACAGAGAGGAGGAAGGACACAGAGACGGAGAGAGACAGACAGATAGGGAGGCAGAGACAGAGATACAAAAAACAAATAGAGATCGACGATACAAACAGAAATTCGAATGGGAGAAAGAACAACAAACAAACACACACATGCGCACACCATGTGATTCACTGATCCCCAGGCAGTAGGTCTGTCAGGACCTGCTCACTGCTCTGCTCCCCAGGCAGTAGGTCTGTCAGGACCTGCTCACCGCTCTGCCCTGATCCCTGACCGATTCACTAGGCTCCAAGACTCCCACTCTATAGATTCTGCTTCTGTGTGTGCATGTGTGTATGTTACTTGGGTAGATTCTCTGCTTCTAAGGTAGGCTTGTCTTGAATATACTATTAACTAGATATTGATAGATTTCTTGGCTGTTTGGTTAGTCTAGATATCTTGCTTGTTCATTAGTTGATTCAGGTGTGGTTTCAGTCTATTTCAGTGGTTTCAGTTGATTCAGGTGTGGTTTCGGTCTAATTGAAGTGTCAATAACAGGGTGGAGCCTGTAATTCTAGATAAATTAAGTCGGCATTCACACAGTAATCAGTGTGCTTGCATTTGTTACTTGGGTAGATTCTCTGCTTCTAAGGTAGGCTTGTCTTGAATATACTATTAACTAGATATTGATAGATCTCTTGGCTGTTTGGTTAGTCTAGATATCTTGCTTGTTCATTAGTTGATTCAGGTGTGGTTTCAGTCTATTTCAGTGGTTTCAGTTGATTCAGGTGTGGTTTCGGTCTAATTGAAGTGTCAATAACAGGGGGTGGAGCCTGTAATTCTAGATAAATTAAGTCGGCATTCACACAGTAATCAGTGTGCTTGCATTTGTTACTTGGGTAGATTCTCTGCTTCTAAGGTAGGCTTGTCTTGAATATACTATTAACTAGATATTGATAGATCTCTTGGCTGTTTGGTTAGTCTAGATATCTTGCTTGTTCATTAGTTGATTCAGGTGTGGTTTCAGTCTATTTCAGTGGTTTCAGTTGATTCAGGTGTGGTTTCGGTCTAATTGAAGTGTCAATAACAGGGGTGGAGCCTGTAATTCTAGATAAATTAAGTCGGCATTCCGCTACAAACGTGTCCGTTTGTAGCGGTTAGTATCTCCTCGGCCAGCAGTAGACTAGATTTTATTAGGATACACAGAATGTGCTTTTCCATCCCTGTGCTCACCTTGAACAACACCAGAAGATGGAGATGCCAGAGAAGAAACCGCAACTCCAGTAACCTCATCTACCCACCTTGTTCATCTGTACCAAAGGTGAAGGTAGCAGGGGACTCTGGAATTGCCACTCTGCAGTTCAGAAGGCAGACTTTATCTCAGCCTTCGCATCTGCTAAGTCACTCGACTTCCTGGCTCTGACAGAGACATGGATCACTCCAGAGAACTCTGCAACTCCAGCTGCTCTCTCTACCCCTTTGCCTTCTCCCATTCTCCACGGCAGAACGGCAGGGGGTGGTGGCACAGGTTTGCTTCTCTCTCGCTCATGGCGCTTCTCTGTACTCTCATTTTCTTATCTTAACATTTCTTCCTTTGAATTCCATGCTATCACGGTGTTTTTCCCCACTAAACTTCACATCATTGTTCTCTATCGCCCTCCAGGTCCACTGGGAAACTTCACAGATGAGTTGGACATTCTTCTGAGTGCTCTCCCCTTAGAGTCATCACTTGTTCTTCTAGGGGACTTCAACCTTCCAACAGAGAGACTACATTTGTCCTGTCTTCTTCCACTGCTGTCATCATTCGATCTTGCTTTCAACCAGTCAACTCCAACACACAGAGCAGGAAACACACTGGACCTGATCTTCAGTAGACCTGCCCCAGTGTTGGATCTGACAGTAACTCCTCTTGACTTTTCTGATCATCATTTCTTGTCATTTTCACTCTCCCTTCCTGCTTCTTCTACACACACCTCCACGTCAGCTTCTTCTACCACCTACCGCAACTTTCGCTCAGTCTCCTCCTCTTGTCTGGTCTCTACTATTGTCTCCTCTCTTCCACATCCTGAATCATTTTCTTCCCTCCCTCTGGAAACTGCCACAAACACATTCCTTTCATCCATCTCCTCTTCTGTCGACCATCTCTGTCCTCTCTCTTCCAGGGCAAGATCCTCTCTGTCAACTCCTTGGCTGACAGATGTTCTCGAGACAACAGAAGAGTACTGAGACTGGCGGAAAGAAAGTGGAGAAAATCTCAAGATGATTCAGATCTCCACTCCTACCAGTCTCTTCTCTCAAGGTTCTCAACAGAAATAACAGCGGCGAAATCTTCCTTCTTCAAGGAGAAGCTGGAAGCATCAGCCTCTGATCCACGCAAGCTCTTCAACATTTTCTCCTCTCTTTTAAACCCTCCCACTCCCCCACCACCCTCTACTCTCTCCCTGAGGATTTTGTCACCTTCTTTGAGGAGAAGGTTGATAGGATTCGCAGATCCTTTTTCTCTACCAATATCCTTCCTACTGAACACCACCCTCCATCTCATCCCCTGTCTTGCTTTTCTCCTCTTTCCACAGATGACATCATGCAGTTGGTCTCATCCAACAATCCTACTACCTGTCCACTGGACCCGATTCCATCCACGCTATTTCAGACAATAGCACCTGACCTTCTACCTTTCATCACTCATGTCATCAACAGCTCCTTGTCAACAGGCCATGTACCAGCTATCTTCAAGACTGCAAGAGTGATCCCCATCTTGAAGAAGCCTACTCTGGACTGTTCTGACATCAGCAATTACAGACCTGTATCTCTTCTTTCTTTCCTATCTAAGGTCTTGGAGCGTTCTGTTTATAACCAACTGTCTCTATTTCTTTCTCTGAACAACCTACAGGACCCGAACCAGTCTGGCTTCAAACCGGCGCACTCTACTGAAACTGCTCTCATCGCAGTTACAGAGAAGCTGCATGCTGCTAGATCTGCCAAACTGTCTTCGGTCCTAATTCTGCTTGACCTCTCTGCAGCCTTCGACACAGTTGACCACCAGATCCTCCTGTCTGTCCTCAGAAGACTTGGAATCACTGGCACTGTCTGGCAGTGGTTTAAGTCTTATCTAGATGGGAGATCTTACCAAGTATCTTGGTAGGGGCCACATCTGCTCCTTCCAGGCTCACCACGGGTGTCCCACAAGGCTCAGTGCTCGGTCCTCTGCTCTTCTCTCTTTACACTCGTTCTCTTGGTGATGTAATATTCTCCCATGGATTTTCCTATCACTGTTATGCTGATGACACTCAACTTGTCCTTTCCTTTCCACCTTCTGACACACAGGTTTCATCTCGGATCTCGGCTTGTCTTGCTGATATCTCATCTTGGATGTCGGCTCATCACTTGAAGCTGAACCCCAGCAAGACTGAATTACTGTTCATCCCTGGAACTTCAAGTCCTCGCCAGGATCTTTCCATCTCTTTTGAGAACTCGCTGGTCACCACATCTGCTGAAGCTCGAAGTCTTGGTGTAGTTGTGGATGACCAGTTATCGTTCTCAACCCATGTTGCAAACCTGACTCGGTCATGCAGATTTCTCCTTTACAACATTCGGAGAATTCGACCTTTTCTGTCTAGCGAGGCTACTCAAGTGCTTGTTCAGTCTCTTGTCATTTCAAGACTTGACTACTGCAACTCACTCCTGGCTGGTCTTCCTATGCGTACCATCAGGCCCTTGCAACTGATCCAGAACGGCGGTTCGACTTGTCTTCAATGTTCCTAAGTTCAGCCATGTTACTCCTCTGCTGCGCTCTCTTCACTGGCTTCCTGTAGCTGCCCGCATCAGATATAAAACCCTGATGCTGGCCTACAAGGCTAAGAATGGACCAGCACCTCCATACATGGTGGCAATGGTCAAATCCCGATCTGTACCCAGAGCTCTTCGAGCTTCAAGCACAGCTCGGCTTGACCCACCATCTCTCAGGACATGCGGAAAACATGCATCCAGACTTTTTTCAGTTCTGGCACCTCAGTGGTGGAACGAACTTCCACTGAGTGTCCGAATGGCAGAGTCTCTTGCTGTTTTGGGTTTAAGACTGAAGACACATCTGTTTCAAGAGCACTTAAATTAAATTTGTGTGGGTGTGTGGGTGTGTGGCGTGTGTGTGTGTGTGTGTGTGTGTGTGTGTGTGTGTGTGTGTGTGCGTGTGTGGCTTGAAGCTTATGGACTCAACCAGCTCTTACTTCTCTGTGTCTCTAACCCATCTGTGATGAGTAGATCAGGTCATTAGTGAACATGTTGGTTCCTGAGCTGATGACTGGACACCACTAATAAACAAACATCCCCATTCACTTTAGAGGGTAGACAGACCACTCTCCACTCCCCTATCTGCTGTGATGAACACTTGTCCACTCCCCTATCTGCTGTAGTAAACACTTGTCCACTCCCCTATCCACTGTGATGAACACTTGTCCACTCCCCTATCTGCTGTAGTAAACACTTGTCCACTCCCCTATCCACTGTGATGAACACTTGTCCACTCCCCTATCTGCTGTAGTAAACACTTGTCCACTCCCCTATCCACTGTGATGAACACTTGTCCACTCCCCTATCTGCTGTAGTAAACACTTGTCCACTCCCCTATCCACTGTGATGAACACTGCACACCTGCTGCTTCATTAGGTCCCCCCCCGCCCCCCTCCCGTAATGGAGGCCTTTGAATGCCATGGACAAAGTCACCATCGTCTTCATTGGTCACTAGGTTTCCTCTTACCACAAGATTCTCCTACTCCCATTCTCAACACCCATGATCCACTCTAGACACACTACTCCCTAGTGAAGTTTGCCATGATACAACGCTGAGACAACACGGATAACATGAAAAGTTCAAACAGCATTTTGACACAGAAGGTTTTAGCTTTTCGTGTGGGTGAAACCGTGTTCAGAGGCACTCGACAGCCAGCACCCATTTCAAGGGGTCGACCTGTTGAAAAATTTGCAAAGATCAAAAGCTCTTCAAATCAAAGCATGTGCATTACCGCCGGAGTACGCTGAGACGACGAACATCACAGGGTCTTTGAGGGGATCCCAGTTCTCCACGACTGGCTTCTTTCTACAGGGTCCTCATGCACCAGACTCTAATAAACTGTACTTTGCATGAAAGCAGATGTCCATTACAGAGAGAAACCGAGATCTGAACATGTCCTGGTCAGGGAGCGGAACACGGAGAGAGACCCCTTGGAGGAACACTGGTTGTAATCTAGACTCAAAGTCGCTCTTGACTGCTGCTATGGAGCGTGCGAGAGCTGCCAGCCCTTTAGACCTCTTTAACACGTCGTGCAACACCACGGCGACGAACTATAGTTCTTAGAAAGAGATCAGTGAGAGATTAGTGAGAGATTACAGTTCAGACGTGTGAACGGTGTTGAATAATCTCCGGTCCTAGTCTGGGATAGAAAGTCATTATGTCAGGATGATGAACCTGCTGTCCGTGTGTGTGAAGATTGGTTAGATTGGTTTAGACCTTGTTGAGGGACGATCGAGCTTTAGGGCTTTGCACTTTTGTCCGGTCTGGACTGAATCCAGGATCACACCGTGCAATCACGGCAAAGGGCAATGGAACCGTTTAGAGGCCAATCTAGCAACTCACGATTGATTGAAGTCTGGGATTAACAAGATTGATGAAACACACACACTCTCTCTCTCTCTCTCTCTCGCTCTCTCTCTCAGTGTAGTCTGAGCAAACCTCCTTCAGTAGTTGCTCTGCTGGTCAGCCGAGTAACCATGGCAACCATGCTGGCACAGGGCATTTGGGTGGCTGGTGCTGATCTCTGGGCTCTGACGGAGGACAGTTATGTATAAACACCCAGAAACACACAACACACACACACACAAAAGCACACACACACACACACACACTCATGCACACACAGCTGCAAACACAAACCCAAGGGGGCCTGGCAGTTTGTGAAAATAGGTATACCCGCATATACAGTTGCATGTCGGATGAATTTGGGTGAAATTGTGCCCATTTTGCCTGAGTGGCCTGTTTCAGTGTAACACGCCTGTTCCACACAGCGCATCATATCCTTGAAGAGGTTTAACAGAAGACCCCTCATTTAACAATTGAAGGTCAAGAGAGACTCCCCAAGCTTCACTCCAATTACCTGAGTTGACGGCTTCATTGAGAACATTTTCACACCAGCACAGTGTTGGTTATGTGTCTGGAAGTGGCCATTCGCTGATCCAGGATCAGCTATTTCAGCCCCATTGGCGATTCATTGTTACCGTATTGCTGCAATTCTCGTGCTTTTCCTAAGTGTAAGACAAGTGAGTGGACAACAATCAGTTACTCCATTACTGTGACTGTGTGGAGTTTAGCAGACACACTCGACCTGGACACCACTGGCTATAATAGTGATCCAAACATACAATCATAGTGTAGCAGAACATTGTTTACCTCACATAAAGTGCTTCTCTTTTCAAATTATTCTTGTTTGTATGATCTGGTTTTGTCCAAAGCAGACCAGGTTGAATCTGCTCCACCCAAAGGCACTTGGGTCTCCTCTACCCATGATCATTTGGGTCTGCTCCACCAAAGATCATTTGGGTCTCCTCCACCCAAGATCATTTAGTTGTGCTCCACCCAAGGTCGTTTAGTTCTGCTCCACCCAAGATCATTTAGCTCTGCTCCACCTTACATCCAGCAGGTTTTATCTTGCTCCTGCCTGGATCTCGGCTCGCTCATCTGTGTTCTTGACCTGGACCCTTTCAAAGCAACTTTGAGACAATGGCTGTTGCTGAAAGCACCATTCAAATAACATATAGCGGGAAATTAAACTGGATTTAACCAAGTTGTGTTTACTTGTGCTTTAAGGTTGCAATGAATTCACGAGGATTGTATGTACTGAAACAAACTCCACAAAATGTCCTCGTGGCCTTATGTGAAGAGCAGCGCAACCTCCCACCATGGCTGTCCGTCTGCTGTGCTTCATAGCGCCCTCTAGTGCCCAGACGCAAAACGCGACCACTTAACCCTAACACCACAGCACGGAGGACTTCCTTTCCTTGGAGCTGATCAAAGGCCTCATTTATGCTCGAGGCCGAAGGTCAGTACCGCAGCCTGATGAATTTAATCTATGTCACTTGCGCAGAGCAGGTTGACTGACTTCGTCTCCCTCCTAACAATTTTTGCGATTGCTGCCTTTTGGAGAAAATATTTAGGGTTGAAAAATCCCCCCCAAAAATCTTATTTTGACTGGTACATTTTGAAAGTATCTGATCAATACCCATCGGGAGTTATCCAACCTCCCTTTCAAGACCAGTTTGTTTGATTCAAATTGGTTCAATCCCAGTCAGTCAATGAAGGATTTAGTTCTAAAAATACCTCAGCTGTTCATTTTGAAGAAACAGGAGGAACATATCGGACTGTTCCACCAGAGCCTCGATTTGCAGTATCAAAAGCACAAATCAAAACGAGCGCGCCGGACAGCTCAAGAGACGATTAGTAACACCACGTCAGTTTTTGCTAACGACATTTTGATTGACAGTACATCTGTGACCGAGAATCCTTACACAGTGCGGGGTGAGTGACATCTGACCTAATATTATATATATATATATATTTGTCTGTTGCCTTTTGGAGAAAAAATTACTTAGGGGCGAAAACACAGAAATCCCATTTGCACTGCTACCTTTATAAAGTATTAGATAACTGCTTTGTCAATAGCCATCAAGAATTATCCAACCATTTTCAAGGCCAGTTTATTTCATTCAAATGGGATCAATCTCAGTCAGTCGATGATAGATACAGAGGTAGATGAAAAGAGATTTTGATTTATAGTATGTCTGTGCAGAATGCACTACACAGTATTGTGTGTAATGTGGAGATTTGGACTATGGAGCTACTGCACGTTCATGGGAGTGACATGTTGGTTCTTTCCTCCTCTTGACTGGAGTTTTTCCATCTGCCCCCTTCTGCCTTCCGAGCGGTAATGTCTCGGGATGCGCACGCCTCCATCCTGCGACTGGTGCACAGGGTCAGAAGTGACCCTTCTACGCCTCGGGTTTGGGGTTGAGCCTTAGTCGTGCCACGTGACGTCCGAGGCATTCTCTGCACGCGCTAATGGAATGGGACAGGAGGGAGAAGACCAATCGACTGGTCTGCTGATCGTTTCACGTGCAGTTCATTCGTTTTGTTCATCTTCATTATTCTGTGTGTATACAGCATGTGGAGGGCTGAGATCTTAGTCGCACGTCTCACTTTCAAGTCGAATCCTTTTATTTACGGCTGAAGAAAACTCCTGTCCTGCGCTGACAGAGGCGCTAGGCAGCATTCTGCTCGCTCTTCCATTTCAGCTCACCAGACAAAAGTGAATTTCTGTCTTACGTCCAACTCGGTGAAATGAATGGGGAGCGAATGTGGAATGCAGGGCAGCTGCTAACGGTCCAGTCCCAGAAGATGTGAGCAGTTGGAACAGAACATTTCATGGAGCAATTCTTCTGTGTGCCTCGCGTTCCGTACATTAGAAAGTTCTCGGCGCTGAACACGGGCCATTGTAGCTTTCGGCAAGTGAACCGTGTTTAACGGCAACCGTTACACTGAGCCACAGTTCGCGTCAGAGCAGTTTTCCTTGCTTCCTTTACATTGGCGTCCTGCTCGGCACAGTTGAACAGTGATGGGAAAAGATGAAGAGATGAGCCTGCACAAACCCACGCACCACACACACACAAGCACCCACCCACCCGAACTCGCCTCTCTCTCACACACACACACACACACAGTGGCCAGAGTAGCGCAACGGTCCACAGCCCGGGGAGGTGATTACTGCTGATGTGCGCAGACACTCACTGGCTGCTTAAAAATGCCACCGATGAGCGACAGCACGGCAACAACCCACCGCCAGCCGTTAGCAACAGTCGCCCTCACTGCTTTTGAAGTACAATAAAGGATTTCAGTGCTAATGGAGTTTATTTTTACGCGTCATGCCCTCACAGAACATAAAGCATTGTCACCTGACACAAAAGGAGACCATAATTACCCCCCCCCAGCGACTCAATGAAACACTTGGCCCGTTAAAAGACGCATTCAGCAAAAGACAGAGCTGCCCGTAGCGTGTTGGTGTAGCTCTCCTCCATGGGACTCACGCCGAGGCGGTTGGGACAGACGACCGTCTACGGGAGCCCCGGGAGACTCAGACGCAGGCTGGCCGGCGGCCATTTAAATCAGACCTCATTCAGCACTTGGAAACAGGAGCAACAGCCTCAGCAGGTGACCGCGGCTCGGAGTTAAAGTGGCTGACGACGGCAAGGTTACCTCTCCACACACCTGCACGCATACCCACAAGCCCCCCCACTAGTTTACTGCTGGGAAACGAATTGTATAATCACGATCTCGCCAATAAAATGAAATGGGGGAGGGGGTGACAGATTTTTAACCGAGCTCACATGCACTGTGCTGTAGAGGAGAGCTGGACCGTGGGTGGAGACTCCTGGAGGAGCTGGTGAATTATGTCGGATCTGCTCTGGAATGGTGCTAGCAAGCCGTTTCACAGGTGATCCCTCCAAACAGGGTTCTGGGGTGTTCGTATTAACGTGAACATGGATGCCCGTGTGCTGGGGGTTACCCAGTGCACCTGTGTTTCTACCCACCTCCCCGTATTTCTAGTGGAGTGTTTGATTAACAGAGACCTCAACCAAGGAGTAGAGATGTAGAACTAGCAGAGCTGTGTGCACTTACCCAACAACACACACACACACACAGTAACTATCTGTGTACACATGCACTTACACACACAAAAAAAAGCTTAGAACACACCAGTACACACACACACACAAATGAAGGAGCCCATTCACACAGTAGGGAAGCAGGGCTGGAGCTACTGCAGATAGGCCTCGGCTCCCCCTGGGTCCCAGAGGGAGTCGGTCACAGTCACCAGGCTTACATGAGGTACTCTGACATCACCTCGTCATGCCTGGATCTTATCAAATTGCACGGCGAGTGAATCTCGTCGGTCGTTACCCATTTCGTCACACACAATATATATTTGGTTAAGGGGAAATTTACAGACGAATGGTTAGTTTTGAGCAACGTGTCCAGAATAAACTGGTGCTTGGAACTGGGCTACCACACAGTCAGGAGGAGGAGGCCACTCCCAACCTTCATCTTCCACTAGCCAGTCACACATCCACGTGGGCGGGTACCATCAAAGCACTGGCGCGCAGCACTGTCAATCAAAGTGTGCACGGCAAGACGTGGCAGGAGCCAATCGGATTTCAGTCAAATGGATTTCGCATGTGTCACCACACTGGAGCCAGACATTATAAAGCCAATCAGCAGAAACCTCGGAGCAGACATGCACAGTCTGGCGCGAGACCTCTCAAGGCGCGCGCACACACACCTCACACACACACACACACACACACACACACACACGCGCACCTGAAAACAGCTTTTCCTTTTTCATTTCCGGTGAAGCAAGCAGATTCGAACTGAGGTTAAGACACAGACCCAAAAAACACTTTGCACAGCCAGACTGTTTACAAACTACAGTTGTTTTTATTTAAAAAAAGAAACTATCCAAAATATCATCAAACAGTACAACACTACAGGGTAAATGTCTCCCTCAGCTGTTATGCACACGATCGGTCCTTCAGTCTCTGTAAAATGCTTTTGCTCTGGTCTTCATAGTTAAAGGTGAAGATGTACCAAAAAAAAAAAAACGTTAGCAGTCATAAAAACCTGATCACTCTCCTTCAAAAAGGAGGCATTTTTGAAGTACATACACCTTTAAGAATCCTTCCTCACATCGGGACCAACAACAAATATCCCGCCCCTGCACAAGAGTCTGGCCAATCACTGTGCTCCATGGTTTCTTTGTCTTTTCTGGGGGTGTTATTCAAGTCAGTGTTGTGGAAAATCCTCCCTGAAGCACCAGAATGAATCCAAGCTTACATGAAGACAAAACTAAAAACACATCACGTCTCACACCGTGTCGTTCGTCACAAGAACTAACACCGTCACAAGAACCGGTATCACAGGAGCTGGTAAAAATGGAGTATAGGGCTAGGCAGCTTTGATAATCCCAACCACTGTCTCCTGCGGTTAGCGGCAGAGGTCCGTGCCGGCTGGGGGGCCTGGCTCTGGTAAAGTGAAGATCGGTGTGTTTTAGGGGAAGAGCGTGAGGCTTCATTCGTGGCCCACGTTTCCAGAGCTGGGCATCGAGACTCCTCCTACAGGGTCAATGGCTCCGCCCCCCTTTTTAATTCACCCCTCATTCCCAACCCAGCAGAGAGCGGGTGAGGGAGGCGGGGCTAGCTTCACGGGCGGGGGGGGGGGGAGGGGCGTGGTCACTGAGCAACAGAGAGGGGCACGTTAGAGGGTCCGGCTCCACCCTGAGGGGCAGGTGAGGAGACGGCGGTCGGCTGGGTGGCAGATGTTGCCGTGGGGACGGCCCCGGTGGGCTCCATCTTGCTGGTGTGTGTGATGAAGCGGAGACGGAGCTTCATGGCTGGCCTCAGTGTGCAGATAATCTTCTCCACCTGACAGACAGGCAGAGAGATGGAGACAAAGAGAAGACAGAGAGAGAGAGAAAGAGAGAGAGGGAGAGAGAGAGGGATTTAGAAAAACCCATCGACCAATGCCTGCAGGGCAGAATTAGGATTTCCAGGGTCAATAAACCCAGTCCAGCGATTAAAGGACGAGCACAGGGAGACCAGCCGCCCAGAGAGGGAAGGATCTGCTCCCTGCGTGAACGCCGATACCGAGACACAGAGCCACTTTCTCCTTTACTGTGAAAAATTCATAAACCTACAGGACATTTTCACATTAAAAATACAAAATATAATCTCCCAGCTACGATCCCCCCATGAGGCAGTGACCACCTCTCCATCCTTAATCTTAATTAATCTTAATCTCCACCTTAAATTATGTCTTACAGGGCAAATGTCCCAACACACTGTGAGGAGGGTTAGACGGCTGAGAACGTATTGGTGGTGTGACCTGGCAGAGGGAGACAGCCCGGCTGGAATGTGGGCGTTACCTGGTCTTTGACGCTGTCCCCTGTGAACATGTATTTGATGTGATAGAGGAAGTCACAGATGGGGTCCATATATGCCAGGTGCTTACTGTGATGGTCCACTGTCTGCAGCATTTCGTAGAACGCCACGCTGATCTGAGAGAGAGAGAGTGAGAGAGAGAGGGAGGGAGGGAGGGAGGGGGAGGGAGGGAGAGATGGGGAGGTTGAGGGGGAGATGGAGACTAGCTCTGTGCGTGTGTACGTTGCTAATGGACTAAACATTCCTGAAAATGCAACGTTTGCCCAGAGCTGGAGGACATAAAAAGCCCTCAAACACACACACACACACACACACACACACACACACACACACTGCACTACAGTGATGCGGTCAGCTTGACAAACAACCCAGAATGAGCAGACATACACAAAGTCAAGAGTTCAAATGCAGGACCACACAAACACACACACACACACACACACACACACACACACACACACCATATCCAACCTAAGCAGCCCCAGCAGAGCTGTCTGTGTATATCAAGGGACTGCGATGGTCACGGTGTTCTGTGTTCAACCACAAACTACCTTCTGGTGTGTGCGCACATATGAAACAGAGACACACACATACAAACAAAACATGTAGTCTGATCTGAGTGTGGTTGTGTGTGTACATTGCTTTTCAAGTACCACTAACACGACATCCTCAGACCTCCATCATGAGCTCCATCCATGTAACTACAGCAGCACAGTGGGGTTGTACCTAGTGGTGTCAGTATGAATGCCTGTTACCCCCCCCCCCCACCACCCCCGGGGTAATGAGGGGTCTGGCAGGACGAGGAGCCAGAGAACTGGGTTAGCAGCTTGGACACCAGGACCAGCCCTGAGGTTCTCGGGATAGTGAGAATGCTTCTGAAATAGATGGAGACGGGGTGTGTGTGTGTGTGTTTGGTGTATGACTAGAACAGCATGATATATCTGTTTGTTGAACGTGTGCATGTGTGGGTGGGGTGTATTTCTCCATGCAGCATGTTCTGTGTGTATCTCTAACATGTGGTGTGTTCTCTCATTTTGAAGAGGTGGAGGAAGGGTTCCACCAGGTAGAGGTGTGTGGATGTGTGTGTGGGTGTACCTCCAACATGCAGTGTGTTCTCTCCTTTTGAAAGCATTGTTGGGTCCCACCAGGTAGGTGTGTGTGTGTGTGTGTACCTCTAACATGCAGCATGTTCTCTCCTGCTGGAAGCGCTGGAGGAACGGTCCCACCAGGTAGATGTGTGTGTGTGTGTGTGTGTGTACCTCTAACATGCAGCGTGTTCTCTCCTGCTGGAAGCGCTGGAGGAACGGTCCCACCAGGTAGGTGTGTGTGTGTGTGTGTGTACCTCTAACATGCAGCATGTTCTCTCCTGCTGGAAGCGCTGGAGGAACGGTCCCACCAGGTAGTGTGTGTGTGTGTGTGTGTGTGTGTACCTCTAACATGCAGCGTGTTCTCTCCTGCTGGAAGCGCTGGAGGAACGGTCCCACCAGGTAGGTGTGTGTGTGTGTGTGTGTGTGTGTACCTCTAACATGCGTCTCTCTCCTGTACGTAGCTCTGATGTGGTGTGTGTGTGTGTGTGTGTACCTCTAACATGCAGCGTGTTCTCTCCTGCTGGAAGCGCTGGAGGAACGGTCCCACCAGGTGGTAAACATAGAGCAGCTGGAACTCCGTCTTCACCAAAGGCTTCAGGACCTCTGACAAAAACCTGTCAAATCACAACAGCGAGCCTTACACGGCCGACCAATCGCACGCCTCTTCCTCAGGCCACGCCTCCCTCCCACCAGATACACCACCCCCATTCTCCACCAGACGAGTCACACGCTGCTTCTCAGCTTGACTGACAGTAAAGCCCCCCCCCCCACCTTCACCCACCCGTCACCATAAGCTCCAGTTTCACACAGACTAAAGGCATAGATCCATCATACAACACCCACACCACCAGCTTTGTGGTGGAGGGGGGGCGTAGCACTGCTAACAGCGCGTGATTGGGGACCAAAGCCCTGTGGAGCTGCACGTCACAACAACAGAACCTTCAAGCGTCGAAACACCACGCAACAGGACACGCCCTCATCACGCCCACCCACATTTCAAACAAAATCTTTTATCAAAGATTCAAACAATGTTCTCACGATGGTTCTGATGGTTTTCTATTGGAACATTTCTATTTCCATCAGCTCGTGGCAGACACGAGTGTTAGGAGCAGCTATCGGGGCCGATGGGCACAAGCTTCCGGTCTGGACGAGGGCGGCAGTCCCTGATGGGAACGCCGAGATGGTCCTCCACCTGGCACACACACACACACACACACACACACACACACGACCGTCTGCATGAGAGCGTCATGCTTCTGCATCTCTGCCGCGCGCATCAAAACAAAGTGACAGCGACACTCCCGAAAGAGCAGCGTGTTCTCCCCTCCGAGCTGGAGCGGGAAGGCGTCCGTCAGCGCACAGCACGCGCACGCTCGGCACGGAGGCGCCGACACTCAACACTGCGTGCTCGCCGACGAAGCGCGAGCTCAGGAGAGCAGCTCCAAGTCCTCGCTGAGACCCGGAACAGGAACAGGCCGAACCAAAACAGGAACGAGGCCGCTAGCGACGCTAGCAAACAGTGCGGACTCTTCTGCTCACCAGGACTCCGCCTGCACCTGTTTTCAGTAGCGTTCGCCTAAACAGCCGATTAAAGGCCCCATGTCCGGTCAGGACGGAAAAACACGGCAGTTTGCAGGAGAGGAACCCCGACGAAGGCGGAAGTTAAAGGCAGGCCAACTGAATTCATCCCAGATCAGAGCCGATCGCATCCCCACTGATGTACTGACAGGCCGGCGAGCGGAGTCAGAGTTACACTCGGCACATTTGTGCACACGCAGGAAATGCATCTCTAACGCTATATCAGAGGCAGAAGTTCTGCAGGGGACATCCTCTGCCCATACGACAGGAGAGCTGTAGAATGCATATATATATTAGCCTCTTCAAACAGGCTTCAGTGCCATGCAGATCACACCCGCGGTGGGCCTTTTTTTTTTTACAAGCCGGGTTTCTCTGTTAACACACACAGCCTATTCACACCAAGGACCACTTTCCCCCAGGACAGCCAGCGGCAGCCAGCGGAGATGTGATGAATCCGCGAACTCCACCGCCATTTATATTTTAAGCATACAGCGCGGTGCCAGATACCACCTCTTGTGTATTAAGGGCCGAGTGTGGGTCTAGATTCAAGGCCAGGTGACTCTGATCACCGCTCACGACTCAGATCAGACGGAGCGGAGGTTGGTAGTGAGCCGACGAGCCGAGTCACGTCCGTCAGCGGAGGGGTTACACTACACTGGTATGGTTTAGCTAGCGGGTCTTCGCCAAAACATGTCTTCACCCGGGCTAAACGGAAGCTATTCGCGGAGTCCGCGGCGTTTCTTACTTGGGGATGAGGGACAGCTGTCCGATGCTGGAGTGATGCCAGACGGCGTGGGCCAGCGCTAGCACGTAGCTGCAGTACATCTCCGAGTACGACTGGTGGCACGCCGTGAAGTCCAGCAGCTGGAACGGGTAGCCCACCCACTCGGTCTCCGACGTTAGCGCGGGGCTGCTGATCACGCTAACCAGGCGGTCGTGCAGCACGATCCAGTATGGCTCCTGGAGGGCAGGAAGAAACGGTACCTCAGTCGAGAGGGTCCGGTAGCTAGCTAGCTAGCTAAGGTTCACGCGCAAACAAGCTGGCGTTGTCTGAGAAACAAGCTAGTGTGTTCATATATTACCACACTGCTGTTAACGTACGGAAACAGGGTTTAAAACGTACTACAACATTATAGTAATTAAAATGCTGGCTAATAAGTACCACAAAAAAGAAGCTACGTAGCTCTTTGGTCGTGTCAGCTTTAGGCGATTTACCAAAACACTCACCCTGTTTACTCAACGTTTCAAAGCACAACATGTCTACTATAAAAGATTATCCATGTCCTTCTGTCTTCCCGTAATATTTACCAGGCTTTAATGGAAAATCCCACTTATCCTTCCTCAGCTGACTGATAAAGTGAGAGCAATAAGGTGCATCAGATTTATTTGACCGTTTCTACACATATCATGGCCTTAACGGTTCATTAATAGTCAATCAATAGCATATGTCTGACGTCAATCAGAATATGTCTGACGCTGGACCAAGTTAAGTGAACTTGAAGTTGAACAGACCATGTTAATTTTTTAAGACCACGTTTCAAGGAAAAACTTGAAAATGTAACTGAGTGATATAGATGGTCTGGCTAGTGCGTTTTGGCACGAAAGTAACCAAGTGTGAAAGTCTGCCAATGCATTAAGAGTTAGTGAGCTGGCAGATATTCCATAACGTTCTAAACACAGCTGCCAAGAGCCGAAGTCCTTCAGAAGAACAGGCTGTGATTAACGTGCGTTCCTGACAGAACCGCACAGAGCAACACGGAAGGAATCACAAAGAATAAAGGACTATGGAGGACAGAGACAGAACACTGGGTACAGGGGTCAGAGAACAAGAAAGGAGAGAACGAGAGAGGGAAAGAGAGAGGGAAAAGGAGAAGGAGAGAGAAGGTTCCGGAAACAGGTGGACGGGGGAGATAGAGGAAGGGAGGGTTGACGGGAGGAAGGGAGGGTTGAGGGGAGGGAGGGAGAGAAAGAAGGGAAGAAGAGAAAGTAAAAATATGTTTGGGAGTTTGAAGAAAACGGACGTACTGGCAGGGCAGTGATGACCAGACCGATGGCGTTCATAAAGGCCGTCACATTCTCCCTGGGGACCAGAGGCTGACTGCAGGAGACACACACACACAGCGTTAGTATTCATATACACACTCACAGTGATGACTCACAACAGTTTGTCACAGAGGTGCCTTATTTCACATACACCCAGTGTCCACCAGACATCAGTTTTGTGAGAACGCGCAGTATAACTACAGCAGGACATACGCATAGTATATAGCTACATAGTCATAACTACAGATGAACTCTGACCTCTTGAGCACGACGTTGAGCAGCGCGTTTCCCACGTCCTTGCCCGGCACGGCGAGAGCCATCAGTTCCACGCAGGTCACATGTAGCGCATGGGCCGCTGGGTTGGGGAACTCGTTAAAGCGCCAGTCGCAGTTTGGGAACGGGCCCGGAGACTTCCCCGCCATCGGTAGGACCCGCTAAGGAAAACACCGAAGGGTGTGTGTGTGTGTGTGTGTGTGTGTGTGTGTGTGTGTGTAGTGGGGATTAGAGAACACCCAATGCCTCAACAGACTTTCCAAAACATTAGCATATTTCACTCAACAACCTCAGTTAATGGCTGCTAGCTAGAACCCTCTTTCTGTTCTCTCAGCCATAACCAGAACCGGAAGGCCGAAGGATATTGTCGACAAGGCGTCCAATGAGCTTGCAGTAGTAGGTGTCGTCGGGGACCCAGATGTTGTCGTCGCGCGGGTTCATGCCGAACTTCAGGTAGGTGTCGCTGAGGCACCACCCGGGCGTGCGGTTGTCCTTCAGCGAGCTCATGATGGCGTGGACCAGCTTGCGCTTCAGGTTGGTGCGCTCGCGCAGGTGCCGCTCGTAGTAGTGCAGCGTGTTGTACAGGTACGTCACCGGCCGGTCTGAGGAACCAACGGTCAAGGCGGTCACCTCACCCGTCGCCCACGTACGCCCGTCCCGCATGCCGCAGCGACGGGTCATCGCTTCTCTTCCGACTCGGAGGTCGAATTTACAATTCTACGGTCGTACCGTAAATGGCTAAAGCTTCGGTGTTTTGGTTTCGATTCAAATAATGCGCAACAAAGAAGCATTAAGGTATATATCAGTATGCCGGAGAAGGTCGGTCCTATTGTGAACATGGAAATTTAAACTGCATTGACTGGATTTGTCCTGCGTCATACTCAAGAGGCTCGGACTTGCCACAGAGACAACCGCAACACCGGTATCACCACGGGGACAAGCTGTTCCTCTGGATTTCTGATCGACCCGGCCAAACGTCTCCCTCATGCTCCTCACCGTGGAACTTGTAGAGTCCTCCCAGGTGGTCCAGCAGCGTCTCCAGGGACTTGGAGACGGGCAGGAGCTCGAGGAAGCGGTGGATGACGATGTCGAACACGGGCAGGAAGCGCAGACACACGTTGCCGAAGTAGATGGGCAGATACTGCGGCTGGAGGGGCATGGGGGGGTTGACCTGCTCCGCCAGGCCCTCGAAGTACAACTTCTCTGGGTACTTCTACAAGACAAGAGGGAGAGAGGGACACAGGGAGGGAGAGGGAGTAGAGAAAACCACTGTCAGAGCGCACAGCTCATCCAAACATGACCTCTGACCCCTTTCCCAAGTGCCCATAGACATGAACCAGGCCTAGAAAGCCACTAATAACCTTTCAGAACTCAAACGGTCTGAGAGCAGACAGGAGCTTCCACTCAACCTGAACCTGCTCCTGCAGAGGTTGTGTGATGCCCACCAGGACATTACGGAGAAGGGCTAAACAGCCCCTCAGTTGAGCAGTAATGGCGAGATCTGAACGTCCAATGTTTGTGCGCTGGATAACCTGAAGCGAACTGCTGGACCTCGTTGCTTCTGCTGCTCTGTGGGTCAGGGGTGACGTCTTTTACCACAGTAACAGAGAGGAGCAAAGGAACGCAGACTTCAGAAGTTCAGTGTACAGAGTTCAGATCCTTCAGGGAGCATTGTGAGAGGAGGGGAGAAAGAACCAACACCGAACTGTTGCCGTAGCAGATTGTTGTTTGGACGTGCTGTTGTCTTGGGTAAGGGTTACCGTGTTTGGAACGTGGGGTTGTTGTGTTAGGTAGCGGTTGCCGTGTTTGTCGCGGGGTTGCTGCGGTTACCTTGTGGTAGCTCATGTGCTTGTTGTGCCAGTCGCTCTGCAGCCAATGTTCCGGCGCGTTCTCCTTGACGAAGTCGCTGACGCGGTTGCGGAAGTCGTTGGGCTTCAGCAGGAGCAGCTGGATGATGAAGTAGCACACCTGCGCCTCGTTCCCCTCGTGACTCCGCATCGCCTAGGCAACGGCAAACAAGGCGGAATTTAACCAAGTCCCGTGAAATGACGGAACATGGCTGAGCGGCCTCAGGGGGCAACGCCACAGTCCGGAGGGCGGGAAACTACCGGGTCAGAACGCGTGTAGAACACCTGAGGGACATTTACAGCACTCAGCAGTCATTACAGCGGTCAGGAGTCCACAGACCACAATCCCTGTAGAAGTACTGAGGTCAGTTCTGCCCCACAGACCACAATCCCTGTAGAAGTACTGAGGTCAGTTCTGCCCCACAGACCACAATCCCTGTAGAAGTACTGAGGTCAGTTCTGCCCCACAGACCACAATCCCTGTAGAAGTACTGAGGTCAGTTCTGCCCCACAGACCACAATCCCTGTAGAAGTACTGAGGTCAGTTCTGCCCCACAGACCACAATCCCTGTAGAAGTACTGAGGTCAGTTCTGCCCCACAGACCACAATCCCTGTAGAAGTACTGAGGTCAGTTCTGCCCCACAGACCACAATCCCTGTAGAAGTACTGAGGTCAGTTCTGCCCCACAGACCACAATCCCTGTAGAAGTACTGAGGTCAGTTCTGCCCCACAGACCACAATACTAAGGTCAGTGTGGCTCTACCGTTAATCCAGACTGTGTGGTTACATTTCCCACCTTAATGCTTAAGGACACCAATGACATGATTTGAGATTAAGAGATTAAGAGGCTTGTAGCCTACCTGCTTGATGCCTGTAGCCCTGTGCGTGGGCGGTTAACATTTGGGGGGGTTCTAAATGTTCAAATTCTCAGTCAATCTGTGATCAGTTCCAGGACCAGTGTGTGTGTGTGTGTGTGTACAGTATATGCGCTGGGTTTGAATTTAGCTTTAAATGACAACAGGGGAGCTGCTTCTCCACAGTGTCTCCTTTACATTTAAGACGCCTTTTTACCCACAGGGCCTGGTGTGATACAGAAGGACATCTGACCTCAGCTGATATGGTGGTGTAGGCACACACACACACACACACACACACACACACACACACACACACACACACACAAGAAGAAATGACCCATTTAGTAATACATCCCTGCAGTGCCCCACACATCCCTTATGGCAACAGAGCCTCCCTGGGACATTACTGGTCTCTTCTGACCTGACATTACTGATCGATTAAAAGCTCATAAATGTGTGTGTGTGTGTGTGTTGTACAGCAGAAGTGGTATTGATTAACCAGTTGAAATAACTGCTCCATATTATTCTTAACACAACGACTAAACGGGGCTGATAGGTTAGAAATGGACCGTCTTTTTGTTTAAAGGATGTACTGGGCTTATATAATGAGGGCACTACCTCCTGACACACAGAAGGATGGGCAAAGCATTTCACACGCGTGTCTGCGGAGAAGCGTCCCAGCGGAGGGGGCGGGGCTGAAGAGAAGGGGATGGTGTGGTTGCCAGATCTGGCAGATGTTGGTGGAAAAGGTTTAACAGACGCGGAATCGATTTGCAGACGGTTTGGTAGCCAACTCCATGGAAAATTTCCGCAGCTCTACCAATTGCTCCTCCCCCCCCCCCCAACGTGTCCTGAAACCTCCTCAACGCAGCCCTGCAGCTTCAGGACACATACGCTGGACGTTCGGGACACGACTGCATGCGAACGAGGCTTGCGTCTCCTTTAAGAGGCGACGCCCTTCCGCACGCAGGATCTCCGCCAACGAGGAGCAGGAGTATTGATCTCGCTACTCGGGAGCACTGCAGTCACGCCCTCTGAACGAGAAGAGGAGGTTCCATCTGCACAAAATAAGGTTCTCTATCTCGTTTCGGAATTAAATTACTATTTTAAAAAGTGTACCAGGTCCAGTTAAGTGCGGCTCCCCCCCCCCCGTCCACATTTTGTTAGTTATAGCAGAAAGATGGGGGACTTTTGGACTTTGTTTCATTTTCTGTGTACTGGTTGTGGTTTAACAGGATCACCAACACTGGATCCTCGAATATCTGTATAAAGAACTGAAATGAACTAAGAGGAAAAACATCAGTGGAGAAACATCATGAGCACATCCATCTGCCAATCAGGATCCCCATCACTGCCTCCAAACCCCGCCTCCAAACCCCGCCTCCCCACCCAGCTCTATCCAGCTCCCGTCAGCTCACTCTGGAGAAAAGCGAGAGAAAAAAAAAATAGCTTCTGACAGATTTATTTATTTATTTTAATTTTAATTAACTTTTTTTTTCAGGCCTTGTTCGATTACATGGCTGAATGGATTACTGTAGACACATCCCCATAATGCATTTGTGTGTTCCACAGAGACCAACAGATTGTTAACAAGTTTTCCCCGAAGAGCGTAACTGCGCGGTGACGCCGGTCTGACGTCGTCATCGGCTGCGCTGGAAGCCGAGCGACAACGGAACGCATGACGCAGACGTGCGCGCCTGTCCGCCGGGAGCTACGACGAGCTCTACGAATCACGCGGTTAATAGAAGGACGAGGAACGAACACGTGCAGAACCTACGGGCTGAGCATGCGCGAGTGTGCGCGATGGAGGGGCGGGGGGGGGTGTGTGTGGTCACCGAGCGAGAGCGTGACGTGGTCGGCCATGTCGCTCACCAGGCACAAGATGAGGCGGTCCAGCGTGACGATGTTGTACTTCCACACCATGTCGTTGAGGATCTCGATGCACTTGTTCAGCTGCTGCCCGCCCGCAGACGTGGAGAACTCGTACACCAGGAAGTCGGCGAAGGTCCGTACGTGAGCCACCAGCGCACGTGCCCCGATGCGCTCCAGGACCCTGAGGCAGGGACGTGACATTAAATGAGAATGGATATTCCTGGATGCTGACGATGGAGTCCGTTCTAACCCAGCCTGAAAAGCGTCTCAGCCTTTGACTTATTTAGTCAATAGTACACTGACTGGGATCGAAGACGGCCGACAGCACAAAGCATATTCGCCGGCGAACGACACACACGCGGACACAAAGGCTAATCGTCCCTGTAGGTTTTGTAGGTGCGTGTGAGGGAGCAGGAGCATAAAGCTACGGGCTGCCACGCCCCCCTGTGGGGCTGCCACGCCCCCACCCCCACGGTCTACCATGCACCACGCGGTCCTTTAATGTGCATTATAACACCACCATGCCTGAACCCATTAGTCTAATAACTAGACTGATGGGTCTGACATGCTGCTCTTGAAAAGGGAGTCTGTGTGGCAAGCAGACAGCCAAGCCGACAGACAGACAGGCAGACAGAGAGACAGGGAGACAGGCAGGCAGAGATGGAGTCACTTAAGCATAAAATAAGTCTGCGTCACTGTGGACCGCTGCATGGCTGGATAAAGATCAGGAGCTCTTAACACAGTGTGCCAGACAGCAGTGCTTCTCACACACACTCCCAGAACCATCTTTCAGAGGCCATGGAAATAAATAATGATGCACATCTAATTTAAACTCAGTCCCAGCCTGTCAGAGGAGCCGGAAAAGTACTGAGTATGAGGAACAGCAAGTGTTGGGATAGCCAGAGAGAGGGAGAGAGGGAGAGAGAGAGAGAGAGAGAGAGAGGGAGAGAGGGAGACAGAGAGAGGGAGAGAGAGAGAGAGAGAGAGAGAGAGAGAGGGAGAGGGAGAGAAGGAGAAAGGGAGGGAGACATAGGGACAGACAAACAGACACAGAGAGACAGGGAGAGAGACAGACAAACAGAGACACAGAGAGACAGGGAGAGAGACAAACACAGAGAGACAGAAAGAGCAGCTCAAAGGAGCGAGTTACACTGAGGTCCCAGCTGTGTGTGTGTCAGTGCGGCAGACCAGGCCGAACACCAGCGGGGCGCCATCACCCAGGGCTCGTGATCCGCGTCCCGAGCGCAGCACAAGGGGCTCACAGACGGGCACAACGGGCCTCTGTAGAGCCACCACCAGCTGCAGCCGCGGGCCACACACACACACACACACACACACAACCAACCATATCTCACGAGGACACAAAGGCACAGTGTGCGCGTGGACAGAGGGGACACCTGAAGCCGATCTGGTTGATGTGGTCGGTTTCCAGAAGCATCTTCCACAGCAGGCAGAGGAACAGGGGCGGGGAGCCCTGCAGGGAGAAGTGCGTGATGATGTCGTTCTCGTTGGTCATGGACTTCCATTTCCTGTACTCCTCCTCCACGTTCTTCTTCAGGTTGAAGCGGCTCTCCTGAGGCACGTTGTTCTGCTTAAAGAAGGCCTGACGCGCATATGAGGGGGGTTGGGGGCCGAAGGAAGGAGAAAACACAGAGGGAGAAGAAAAGAGACGATACATGAGACCCAACTGCGCACCCAAGGACCTGAGAGCAATGCCTCGGGAGGGAACTTTCCGGAAGACTGTAACAATCGCTAAAATGGAGTAAAAGTGGAACTTAATGGCATGGGGGCGGATTGGTTCTTATATCGGTGGAAAGGTCTGGGATTAGTCACCAGGCAGAAGGGGTCAGTCCTCTTTAGCTGCCTCCACCAGGAAGGGTGTGGGGACCAGTTAGGGAGTGGGGGGAGATGGATGGTGCGTTTGGGCACTATGCCGAGGTGCACGACAGTCACCCACCGATCTGCTACTTCCCTTCCAAATCCCAAAGGCTCCCAAATTCATTTGCATTTTTCTAGAAATAATTAGCAAGCAAATGAATTCAGCCGCATGGAACAGAGCCGCGCGTCTTGACATTTGCGACGGCCAAACACTAGACCTTCCACTAAGCGTCACGCAGGCACTGGTGTGTGTGTGTGTGTGTGGATGGGCCCGTGGGATCCCACTAGTGCAGCGTTCAAACGTCGGGAGGCGAGCTCTGGCTGCAGTCGATAGGCAGGCGTTCGGAAAGTCGACGTTCTGCCGGGACGAAGCCAGTCAACGGATCCTTTTATCGGCGCTATGCGGCAGACGCGCGGGCGCACGAGAACGCCACTCTCGTCGTTCGCCAGATAACTGGATAAAGACGACCGAACCGTCCTCGTCGAAAGCGGCAGAACCGGCAGACCGCGTGTGAACGCACAGCAACCGGAGCCTTCTTGAACCTCTGACTGCAGCCGAATGGCAATAAATGATTCAAAACCGTCCTCACACTGCGCCTCTGCCAAGAAATATAGTATAGCAAGCAAGATATATCGCCAGACACTTCTACAATTCTCCGGGAGACGCATTTCTAGTACTGCAGAACATCTGAAGCGATTCTGACTCTGCGCAGTATAATAATGATCTACAGAACTAGAACCGTTTGTAACCACTGCTCACTGGGAATCACAGCAACACAGATACATTGCACTACGGTAACACGTATTACACAACTCGATCGTCTGGAGCGGCCATCGTGTGCCTCGGTCTTCATGGCGTGCACGTGGGCCGCGTGAGCCTGCCTGTACGGGCGTGCACGTGGGCCGCATGAGCCTGACTGTATGGGCGTGCACGTGGGCCGCGTGAGCCTGCGTGTACGGGCGTGCACGTGGGCCGCGTGAGCCTGCACGTGGGCCGCGTGAGCCTGCACGTGGGCCGCGTGAGCCTACCTGGAGCGGAGCTGGGAAGCAGCTGAGCGTGTGCGAGGCCCAGTTATGAGGCGTGAAGCTCATGATGGTCTGCAGAATGTCTTTACACCACGTGCCCTGGATGGAGTCCGAGCCCGTGAAGAAATCTGGAGCAGGAGGAAACAGCATCAGGGTTGAGCCGCGTGTGCCAGTGTGTGTGTGTGTGCGTGCGTGCGTGCGTGTGTGTACAGTACCGGTGATGTGTGTGGCACGGGCGAGGGTGAGGATGAGAGCACGGTTCAGCTCCTCAGACTCCGCAGACAACACGGTTTTCGGGTCACTGAGGAAACGTGTAAACTGGGGCTGGACCTCAGAACTACCCAGAGCTGTGATTAACCGCAGAGCAGTGCTCTCCACGCTGAAGACGGAGAGAGAGAGAGAGAGAGAGACATCATAAATATTTGCCTGCATGTTCATGCGCATATGCACTTTTAATTTTTACAGTTACTGTTATGATTTGAAAACCTCTGCACATGTGACTTCCATGTGCTCAGGCACATTCACCAGGATGATGGTGCCCTTCCTCGTGGTCTGTGCATGATTCATCTCCCCCATGTGTCTCTCTCTCACACACACACACACACACACACACACACACACATTCCCATATGTTCTCATGCATCATCTCTTCCATCCATCGACTCTCATACACACTTCAGTTCATCACTTCCATCGTCTTATTGCTTCATCTGCTCAACCATCCACCCAAACTCCCATCATTCCTCACGGTGTCATCCAGTGTGTCAGTGTGTGTGTGAGTGCATGTGTGTATGCCTGTGTGCAATTAAATATGTGTATAACTGTCTGTAATTATATATGTATGTAACTGTAATATATATATGCCTGTGCCGCATGTGTATGCGAGTGCATGTGCGCGCAAGTGTGAGTGAGCGTGTGCACGTATGTGTGTGTGTATGCGTGTGTATGAGAGCCTGTGTGAGTGTGTGAGCGCGTGTGTGTGAGTGCGTGTGAGCACGTGTGTGAGCGAGTGTATGTGGGCCCGTGTGAGCCTGTGTGAGTGCGTGTGTGTGTGTGAGGGCCCTGACCAGAGGTGCAGCTGGTTCTGGTTGGTCTGTGGTACGGCGGGATCGAGTGCAGGTGTGTGTGTGTGTGTGTGTGTGTGTGTGAGCATGTGTGTGAGGGCCCTGACCAGAGGTGCAGCTGGTTCTGGTTGGTCTGTGGTACGGCGGGAAGCGAGTGCAGGTGTGTGTGTGTGTGTGTGTGGGGGCCCTGACCAGAGGTGCAGCTGGTTCTGGTTGGTCTGTGGTACGGCGGGATCGAGTGCAGGGTGTGTGTGTGTGTGTGTGTGTGTGAGCATGTGTGTGAGGGCCCTGACCAGAGGTGCAGCTGGTTCTGGTTGGTCTGTGGTACGGCGGGAAGCGAGTGCAGGTGTGTGTGTGTGTGTGTGTGTGTGTGTGTGTGTGTGTGTGTGTGTGTGTGTGTGGGGGCCCTGACCAGAGGTGCAGCTGGTTCTGGTTGGTCTGTGGTACGGCGGCGAGCGAGTGCAGGTGTGTGTGTGTGTGTGTGTGTGTGTGTGTGTGTGTGTGTGTGTGAGGGCCCTGACCAGAGGTGCAGCTGGTTCTGGTTGGTCTGTGGTACGGCGGCGAGCGAGTGCAGGTGTGAGAGCAGCTGCACGCGGTAGTGGGGCTGGATGTGGTGCATGCGGTAGCTGAACATCTCCAGCAGCGTGTGCAGGATCCCCCAGGCGTGGGACTTGAAGACGTTGGGCAAGAGCTGACCTGCACACACACACACACACCTTATTTTGCTACCTGGCTTACAGAGCAACACCCCCCCCCCTTCTGACCAGCGCGGCTAATCCGGCTCCTCGCGGACGCAGACGGATCCGCGCGCCCCACTTACTGATGAAGCCTTTGATGCCGAGAGACTCGATCTCCATGTAGACCAGCAGGCGGCTGTAGGTCTCCACCAGGGCGGGGGCCAGGGCGATGCTGGACTTGGCGTGGGCCAGTTTAATGACCCGCGTGGCGATGCTGTGGATGAGACTGGCAGGCAGGGGTGGGTCAGCACGTTCAGGCTTCTGCTCTCTCCCCCCGCAATAAAAACACGTAAGGAACGAAAACGTACGCAATAAAAGCGGACCGTATCGGTAAATTCGGATCGCAGCGGGTCTCGCGGAAACGCTGACTTAACCACCTCCTTTCCACCTTCCCGAGACGCCGCCGTTAACGTTTACGGCCGACTTGGATACGGAGCGGGTGCTGCTCACGGAGTCTGTTAAAGGCCAAATGCCTTTTCACAAATGTCAGCTTTGCATTTACTGTCCTCTGTCAACAGAGGATTAAATCACTCTCAACCTGTAGTCAAGTAAATAAATAACCTAAACAAGGTAAATAAATTGCCGGCCTAACATGAAAAGGGCCTTGGAAGGGGAAGATTCATTTTCACATTTAATTCAATTTTCTTTTAGCACCAGGACTGAGAGGGCACATACGACTCAGCTGTTCTGATGTGGCAAATTAATTCTCACACATAGATTGACACAAACACAAACTCTCGCATGGATACAGAGAGAGAGAGAGAGAGAGAGAGAGAGAGAGAGAGAGAGAGAGAGAGAGACTAGTTTGAACACAGCATGTTACATAATTTTTTCAGTGCACTTATGGTGCCTCTACACTACACAATTAAACACTGGACTTATGACTAAGCACCATCTCAATTTTCCAATTTAGCCTAATCCTAAAAAGTTATCTTATTTACATTTTACATAAGCAATGTTATGAAATTAAAGAAATAAACTCATTTACTAAATGATTTACAAAAGGTCGTCCAGTTTTGTGATCATGTCACTAAACCCAGATCGCTGAGTGACGGGAGCGCTGGGATGCCGAGACACCGACGTGAATGCGGCGGGCATTTGCATAATATGAATATGCAAATGAGAAACACTGCTTTCATCTACGCTCTTGAGCAAAGCCACCTTAATCCAGCGCAGCAAGACCACAGCACTGTTTCAGAAGAACATCAGGAGATCTCAGCACTGCGCCTGAACTTCGCAGAATTCGCAGCCGCCCCGTAACCCCCGGCTGGCGGGAGAGCTCCCTCCTTCCTGCAGCGCCGAGAAGCATCGAGAAGCAGCCCGACCGGGTTTGAGACTCTTTTGAAGCTCCGTGGTTGAAATACGCAGGGACCTGGACCAGCTGGGAAGGCCCTGGAGAAGAGGACCCTCCAGCCAACTCGGGTAACGCCAATGAGGACAAACGCTTCCAGCAAACCCCACCCCTCCGGAGGGCTGAAAAAAAAAACGGCACCCGAGGTCTGATGTTTACGTGACGCAACGCATCACGCCCCGCAATTATACTGCCGGCGGCATACAGCAAGAGGAACGCGTTAACAACCCTGCCGAACCCGGGATGTGGTATGATTAAAGACCGCAATATTGACACTGAAATCATCTTCATCTGTGGGATCAAACAAATGTAACGACTCACCAGAAACACTCACAAAACACTCGAAAACACGAAACGTCTGCAATTTAGCAGGGGACTAATTTCCATATTCCAACCTACAGAAATATCAATATTGCAAATGCCAGTACTGCGATCGCACAGGATGATGTACTGCACCACTTTATGTGCCCTTTCTCTCAACATTTGGGCTACGTTTCCTGCAGGTATTTGTTCCTGGTGTCCAGCTCTGCTCAGTGCTCACCTCATCTTGGCGTGGACGGTGAGGGAGTCGAGCAGGTTCATGGGGAGAGGTGTGGTGGAGCCTGACGCCATGCAGTTGGTGCCGGGCAGGGAGATGCGGGCGGTGCCGTTGCCGTAGATGGTCTCCACCAGCACACCCATCGGTAAGGTGAAGCACTCAGAGTTGGTGGAGTAGGCGTTACACAGCAGCGCTATCTTGTAGTCCGTCATCGGCAGGCTCTTACTGCGCAGGCTCTGTTGCAAAAACCTGACACACAGCAAGAACCACCACCTTTAAACACACTTCGTAAACCAACATTTTAGCAGCTCTTTCTCTTAGGAGCTTAAAACAAACTGACAACATTTCTGAAACGACAGAATGTGTCCACCAGGGGTGCTAGTACTTATCACCAGACATTACTCATTCATATTTTACACATCAGAAAATAATGTCTGTTCAGCCTTTGTTCAGCTTGGCTTTGGATTTATAATTACTGGCCCAGAGATACAGCACCACCTGCTGGACAAAGGAGTGCTGCACAGCCTTAATTCGTGGTAATACAAACATACTGTACTCTTAGGGGCAGTCATGGTCTGGTGGTTAGGGAACCAGTCTTGTGACCGGAGGGTCGTGGGTTCGATTCCCAGGCCTGAGGCCATGACTGAGGTGCCCTTGAGCAAGGCGCCTAACCCCAACTGCTCCCCGGGCGCCGGGCTAGGGCTGCCCACCGCTCTGGGCACGTGTGCACCACAGCCCCTAGTTATCACTAGTGTGTGTGTGTTCTGACTGCACAGATGGGTAAATGCGGAGGACAAATTTCGATTGGGGTGAAAATCACAATTGACAATGTGGCTTGACTTAAATACTGCAGAAAACTGAAATGGTGTTATAACTGGGCTGCGATCCCCCAGACTTTGTGACATCTACAGAAAAATACTTTATGGAATCTACTGTACGTTACTGTACTGTGTGTTCGTTCCACAGTTGCCTGTTACTCATGGGCATCTGAAGTGTGGCATGGAGATCTGTGGTTTGGAGGGGGTGTGTGTTCTGCACAAGGTCATGATGCAGGTTGAGTGAGTGTGCAATAACTAAGGTATCTGTACTTTGGAGGCATGTGTGTTAGGCACACACACATTTATGGTGCAGTTTTAGCGAGTGCGGAATGGGGATCTGCTATTTGGAGGTGTGTGTGTGTGTGTGTGTGTGTGTGTGTGTGTGTGTGTGTGTGTGTGTGTGTTCTATGCAAGGCTCTTACTCATGGTGCAGTTTCAGCGAGTGCGGAATGGGGATCTGCAGTTTGGAGTTGTCGTTCTGGGCTTTGCGGTTCAGATGGATCCAGATGCAGGTCATGGCGAAGGCGTGAGTTGACTGGGGCTTGTTGATATCTGGAACAGGAATACACTGCAGAGCGAGAGAGAGAAAGTGAGACGGGGACAGAGAGAGACAGGGATAGGGACAGGGACAGGGACAGAGAGAGAGACAGGGATAGGGACAGAGACAGAGACAGAGACAGGGACAGAGACAGACAGGACAGAGAGAGAGACAGGGATAGGGACAGGGACAGAGAGAGAGACAGGGACAGAGACAGAGACAGGGACAGGGACAGAGAGACAGGGACAGGGACAGGGACAGAGAGAGAGACAGGGACAGGGACAGGGAGAGAGAGAGAGAGACAGGGACAGAGACAGGGACAGGGACAGTGAGTAATAAATAAATGAATAAATCTCCAGAATCAAGCAGTTGTGACCTCTGCCCAAAACCTTCTAAACACCACCACAGTAACAACAACTAAGGATTTTTGCCCTGATTGCCCTGATACAACAGCACCCGTCAAGAGGTGGGGTGAGTTCGGCATCAAGGAAATCCGTGATCGGCAAGATGACCGGGACAACCCATCTCCAGAACGGCACGTCCTGTGGGGTGTTTCTGGAATGCAGTGGTTACTACCTAGCAACGGTGGTGAAAGAAGGACCACTGGTGAACTGATGTCAGGGTCATGGTCACCCTGAGGATCGTTGATGGGAAGGTTGTTGAGTGATGGCTAACTTGGCTAGTCCAACCCCATAAATGTACTATAGCTCAATCTGCTGAAGAAGTTGGTGCTGGCTACGATAGAAAGGTTACACTACAGCTTGCTGTCAGAATCAGAATGTCCATGCTGAGACAGAATGTCCATGCTGAGACCAGTCCACTGCCAAAAGATCATACGATGAGCGTGTGATCTTCAGAACTGGCAGAGCAATGGAGCAGAAGATGATCAACTACATTTTCCCTTACGTGGCCAGATATGTCTGCACGTTGCCTGGGGAATAGACGGAACCAGGATGCACCATGGGAAGTATGGGGCAGGGTAAGTGGGGCGGAGGGAGTAGGGGTGTTTAGGGTTAGGGATGTTGGGACATTCCGGTACCTCTTTCTCTGGGTAGAGCAGGTCGAACAGCTTCATGACGGGAAGAAAGTCGGCAAGCGCGTTCTTCTGAATGCTTCCGGAAATGAACTGCAGCAGGACCCACATCAGGTGATCCCGCCCCTTAATCAGACCCCGCCCAGCCAGCTGGGATGGGGGGGGGGCAGAGAGGAGAAAAAAAAATGCATGGCGATTGGCTAAAAGCGCTCTGCGTCTGTGACCAACATAGACACAAGCGTGGGTGCTCTGTTAGCATGCACACATGTGTCTGTGACCTTCCGTGACCCCCCCCCGGTGAAGCACCTTCTGATGCAGGGACAGCACCATGTGTGGGAAGCTGGCGAACTGGAAGAGGACGAAGAAGATGAGCTGGCTGGAGAGATGCTGCCACAGCAGCTGGCTGGTCCCGCCGTCGTCGAACTGCTCCTCCGTCTCCGAGCGCTCCATCGCGTACACCACCAGGTCCACCAGCTGCTCCTCCAGGACGGGACATCGCTGCTTGTGCTACAACCCCGCGCACAGGGAGCAGGGCCAGAGACAGCCCACGCACACGCGCACACACACACAGAAAGAGAGAGGGAGGGAGAGAGAGTGGGAGAGAGAGATGAGGGGAGAGAGGAGAGAGAGAGAGAGAGAGAGAGAGCCAAACACAGATACACTTATGCACAGGCACTGTCCCATGTCCACATACACCAACACAAACATTCTAGATTAACACTCATTTGTTTTATGTCTCATGACAAACCCTTGTATACAATATTCTTAAGCTAAAATGGCTACAGAGGAGTGTGCCTCGTTTTCTACAACCCCCCCCCTCACTTGACCCCTTGACCCTCTCCACAGGTGCTCCTCACTAATGCTAGAACTACCTCATCCTCGTGTACACCAGCATTTCACATTTATGGCTATCTTACAAGCAGTGTTAAAGACACCGCTTCACTGACAGCTATGTTATAACTGTTACAAACCGTTACTTCAGAATAAGAGTCTCTGGTATATGGCCAGTAAATGATTTGCTGAGTTAACCTGACCAGAGAGGCCTTCATTCAGGAGCCAGAGCATATATTACACAGCCACACATGAATGTGGAAGCAAGCACACACACACACACACATGCGCGCGCACGCGGCAGGGCAAGACGACAGCACAGATGCACACAGAAGCCCTGATATTAGGGAAAGCTGCAACATATCAAAAATACCCACATCTCATCTCAGGTTCTCCCTCTTTAACCTCAAACTGGAGGGTTTCAGTGGACATATCCATTTACTGCCCCCTAGTGGTAAACATTACACAGCGGTAAACACAGCAACATGGAGATTGAAGCTATGCTTTATTTTTTTACTTTTTTTTTTTTTTTACATCCAAATTACGTCCATTCACAAACTAAATCTGATCTTCCCACCTGAGGATTGGCCTAACGTGTGTAGTGAAAGCCAGCAACGAAAGGGACATTAGTAAATGCCCCTGGTGTGAACCCTCTTTTCCCCTTGGATACACTGCAGCTTCCCCCTCTGAGGTGGCATGCAGGGATTGGTTGCGGTGACATTGCAGGGCATGCCATTGGCTGAGGTGTTTGGGAAAGAGTATTACGCCACAGGCGGAGTCTATAGTATTTTTGCAGTCTTCTGTGCAGTTTATATCATATAAAAATCGACAGCTTTTGAAATACTAACCACCTTCAGGAGAAGCCTAGCAACTGTGAGAGACCTAGCAACAGTGAGCTGACCTGTGTTTGACACGTGGGACACCGCTGGACGACCATGGCCCAGGTCTGATCGCAGAACAGAGAAAAACCGACCTCCGAACCTGAGGTCCTCCATCTAGACATTCAAGAGCCGAACCTGCATCTAGAGATCCTAGAACCAAAGTTCCATCTAGACAGTCTAGAAATGAACCTCATCGTTACCAGCAGGCAATGGGATGCCACCACAGGCAGAGACCCAAAACACACACACACTCACAGGGTTACACGCACCTCATATGCACACACACGCGCACACATGGGGTTACATGCATGCATGTACATGCATGCAGTTAGACACACACATATGCACACGCCAACACACACACACACATGGTCGCACACACTCTACACGTAAGCATGCAGGGTTCACACACACACACACACACACACACACACACACACACGGGTGCCAGCTATGGGCTTAATACACACACAAACATACACACATACATAGGCTCTCTCACACATACACTACACACAGTACTCGCGCTCTCTCTCTCTCCCTCCCTCTCACTCACACACACACACACACGTCGGCCAGGGCTTTTAGTTAACACAATATCCTCTCTCAGGTGCACCTTCTTGTCTTACGAGCAAAGACAGAACTTCTGGTAGGAACTATAGGTTCCAAATGTAACGCCGGTTCCCTGAGAGTGTGAAGGTGGATCTGCCCCTCTGCGTGGTCCTCAGAAGCCCAAATTTCAACACACCCCACAGTCGGGACGTGAGCATCGGGGAGGGGACGCCATATTTAAAGACCATCCCTCTGGTCGTGCGGAATGAGCACACCCATGCTTCACGTCACACAAGGCGAGGGGTCGGTGAGATAGCTCACTCTGGGTTACATCACCTCTCACCGTAACAACTCCCGTACCGGCAGACAAGCTCACTTAGACAACCCATCACATGACTGGGGACAAAGGATTAACCACTAAATCCCGCTGTCCTGTTTATGTAAATGTACACACGGGACAGAGGACGCCACCCGATACGTCACGGGTCAGAGCCAAAGAGCAAAGCACTCCTGATGGGGGTGAAAGAGTTCCTTGGACAGTGTCGGGGGCATTAAGGACAGTGCTGGAGTAAAGCAGTGTACCCACAAGCCCAACGAGCAGAGCATCCAGCCCTCTCAGTGCCTCCTGGTCCTTCAAAGAAAAGATCAGGGAACAAGGAGCTGATCTACGATCCCTGATGTTCTCCATGTTCTCTCTCACAAAATGGTCTCAGACCATTTATATGTGCTAACACACCAATGTTGTCCTATCCAAACAAGAACGTGATGGCCCTCCAGGAGAGGACAAAAATGTTTCGGACCTAAGAAAACTGTTAGGAGTTCCAGGGTATATGTAGGCATAAAGCTCCACACCCCATTAACTGCCCAGCCTTTGTTGGGGCTCACCCCAGCCCTTCTTCACTAGGACGGTGCCTGTTGTGGTCATTTAAAGACCTCACACTGTGAAGCGAGAGAAAGAATATTTATCACCACCTCGATCTACATTGGCACAGAAAGAGCTGAGTCAAACGTGCACTGTGATTAATACTTTTTCAACCAACAGACGCGAGGATGTGGTCCTGGGTAGGTATACATCAGCTGACCTTTTAAAATCCTGTTCTGTGGTTGACTATCTTGCTTAGAGGACCTTTCTGAACAGAGGAAGGTGAACAGACATGGGTGAACACATTGTCTAAAAAAGGTCTCAGACAACCGGCTACACGTTTCTAAGAAAAGCAAGCTGCAACTTTCCACCACACTGCTCATCAGAACTCGCCTCACCAGAAAAACTGTCCGTTTCCACAGAAACGCCAAAAAACTCAGGGGCTCATCAAAGACCAAATTGGAGAGCAAGACTGTTGTAGGTCACGACCTGAAAGACAAATCGCAAGAAGCCTTCTGGGAGAGAGGTAAATGGAGAAAATGGAGTGCCTTGTCAGACCACAGAGATCCAAGATGGGTCTAAAGCCTCTTCCCTTTTTTGGACCCAGAAAATATCATAAGAAACTGCACAGGTTCTCCTCGGGAAATACTATTCATATTGCCCCATTTTCTTTCTTCACGGGAACAGTATCCTCCTGAACTGAGGAGGCGCAACAGTGAACCAGAGTGTGTTACCCCCACACAGTCGGACGTATTGCATCACATTGCTTTGACCCTTAGTGGGAGTTTGGCTGGGCAGCCCCCCTGGGTCAAGACCCTGGAGGCTCAAGGCTTCTTAGCCCAGTCAGCTGTAGCATCAGGCAGAGGCAGTGCTGGGGACACTGGGAAAGTGAAGGTGGATGGCCTGCAGGTCTGCTGGGAGAACTGGGAACCGTCTTTCTGGGAAGACTCATCTGCTGGCTTTGCCCCCTTTTCTCTTCTACTCAAAACGCTGTTGCTTGGCCATCTCCGCAGAACTGAAAGGACCCTTAGGGTCCAACGGAACATCCGCGGGTTGGGCCTTTCGATTCACCTCTCTTCAGAGAGGCTGAATAGGTTGAGGCAGCGAGCCGTCTCCGGTCTCATAAAACCCGTGCATCTCTGTGCAGCCGAAGGTAGAGCCCAATCCCATTCCCCGACGGCCGAGGTTCTGCTTGGACGTCATCTCCTCCTCCAGTTCAGCCTTTAATGCCATGACCATGGATGAGATACCGTGGGATCTGACAGTCATAACCACAGAATGGATTTTCAGTCACAGAAGACAGGAAATTATTGGACTTATTGGGGAGGATGGTACATGGGACAATCCTTCTCCTTGGTACTGGAATGGTCCACTTCCACCACCGAGAGATACGAAAGGAAATTGGTGTGCAAACCTTTAGCAAGGGAAGCACCTACCAAGACGCCAGATAACTAGCAGCTAGTTGACTAGCGTCAGCTAGAGGAAGACGGGTCCCCCCCCCCCCTCCTTTGAGTACTGGTTCCTGTAGAGGGTTCTTTCTCATGCTCGAAGACTTTGGGGTCTAGGAGGCCGGATGGCTCTGCTGTTTAGGGACAGCTGAACTCTTGCTAGCTTCAAGTCCCAATACAAGGTAAACGAAAGAGGAGAGCGCCACCGCACATGCTGAAGAACAACTCCGAACGACGTTGCGTCAGCCGCTAATCGTGGACATCTGGTGGCCCCTCTCCGATGTTCACATCTTGGCTTGCTAGTAGGGGCAAACTGAACAAAGGGGCTTCTGAGGTACTACTGCAGAGGGGTTGACCCATAATGAGATACCAAAACATGCTTGAACAAGAACAAGGGTTTCAGCGCCACCATGTGGTAACAGAGCTGGAGCCAGTCAGCCGGGGCAGCGCAGGTCAGCCAGCACCAACACGCCCAGCTCAAGCAGCAAAGAGGCCTGGGAAAGGCCCTTAAAGCAGAAGCAGGCGTGGGGTTCCTGAACACAGGTCTGGCACAAACACCAGCCGTTAACACTATTCCCAGTCAACCCCTTCCTACTGGTTGAGCTGTTTTGACCTTTTTCGTCTTATTACTTATTTTATTCTTGTTTTGCTGTTCAGAGTCAACTAGAGGAGGATGAGTTAACCCACCACACCCCTTTCTTGAGTTTTGGTTGCCGTGGAGGTTTGTTTCGCATGCTAAAAGAGTTTTACTTACTTTGGTAGCCTCTGGCTTACTCTCTGGGGGCTTGGACCCAGATATTTATAAAGCTACTTTGTGACGAAGTCTCTTGTAAAAAGCACTATACAAAAATGTTTTTGATACACTACAAACCATCCCACTTCTAGGGGAATTCTTTGAGGATGATGTGAAGGGTATTTTAGTCAAGCTAAAAAAAAAACTGGCTAGACAATTTGCGAAGGAAAAAAAAAAAGAGTTTCAGTTTAAAATTAGAATCAGGACTTAATTAGCATAGTGTTTAAGTTTAAAACTATATGGGTGAAGGTCTGGCTGCACTAAAGCAATGGGCTGGGGGTGTAGAGGTCAACATGAAGCATCGTTATATGGTCTGTTCTCTTTGTAGGCCGGATTTAGAAGCAAACGTAAGTTCAAGCCCAAAGCCTTTCGTTCTTTACTCCTCGTGTTTCGGCATGTGCGGCGTACACATGTGTGTCTGTGCAAGTGTGTGCGTCTTTTGGCGTAATTAGATGGAATCAGTTTGTCTGACTATGGAGAAGCTTCCAGAGTCTGGTTAGTCACAGTACAACAGTAAGATTGTGAACATACCTGAGCAATGTTCAGGGTCTAGAGAGCATTGGAGCGAGGTGGGCGGGGTAAGACAGGACAGAACAAAAATAAAGGAAGAAAAAAAAGAAGACAAATACAGTGACTAGGAGGCCAGCTCCAAGTACCCCCGTCAGTCAAGCCAAAACCACACCCCCCCCACCCACCCCTCCCTCCCCTAAAAACAAGACATGAGTCAGAGAGACAGGCGGGGCTATACTCCCTGAGACAGCAGAGCAAAGGCATGCCATTGGCCGAAAAAGGACAGACAGACAGCAAAAGGACCCGCCCACCCCCACCCAGAGAGAGTTTAGCAGGCAAGCACAGGAGGCGGTTTGGAAGTGCACTGGCGTGGCAGGGAGTATACTGGAGGCTGGCCTTGCAAAAGAACAAAGCAATGCATAACCGCCATCATTCACCGTCATTACGCCGTCGCCTGCACGGCTGGGTGTACCACCGTTCCCACAGAACACGAGAGCTACTGCGTTCTGTTCGGTTTTGCCCCTCCAACCCCTCCCCACCGCACCCTAACCACCCGACTTCAGCATGTTCTGCCTCAACTACGGAACCTCACAGAAAACAAGAGGGAGAGAATGAAAGGATGAGCAGATTTGGGAGGGGGGGGGGGGTGAAGAGATGGGGAGATGGGGGGAGAGAGGGAGAGGGAGAGAGAGAGAGAGGAAAGGCAGAGAGAGGAGTACCTGTTTGTTGAGGCCAAGCATGTTACAGACCATGTCTCTGGAGTAGGGCTGCTCCAGCACATACCTCAGCAGGCCCGTCTGGGGATCAAACAGGTCCTGTAGTTGAGAGAAACCTCATCTTCAGATCAGACCTCAACCCTCAGCAGATCTCCACCCTGACACCACAAACAGCCATTACCTAGAACAGCCCCCTCCCTGTATCCATGTTACCTAGAACAGCCCCCTCCCTGTATCCATGTTACCTAGAACAGCCAGCCTCGTTACCTAGAACAGCCCCCGACCCTGTAACCACGTTACTTAGAACAGTCCCCTCCCTGTATCCACGTTACTTAGAACAGCCCCGACCCTGTATCCACGTTACCTAGCACCTCCTCCCCCTGAGACCTGCGTACTTCATTTCCATCTTCATGTTTGTGTTCACGTTATAATGACAACATATGAATTCTTATTCTGATATCCACCAACGGTAATCATGCCTGCCCAAATGTTTTTTTATACTGTACAGATTATTTTTTACATTTCAGTTTTCATTTTTACCAATTAGAACTGCAGTAGCATTTTCAATCATGACACAGCAGGACATAAATTAACTGTATAGCAAAAATTATAGCTACATCCCCCCCCCCTTCCATCACAAGTATGTATGCAATCGTGACCGAACCAGCAGAGGACTCGCATCGTTGCCATAGTGTAATCGGCCTTCGCTGTTCCCACAGCAACCCCGTGAAGCTTACCCGCCCACTCCTTTATTCTGTCCCCAAACTTTCACATCACCGCTAACAGCATTTCTCACAGCCCTCTAGTGTGTGTGTGTGTGTGTGTGTGTGTGTGTGAGGAGGGGGCAGTACCTTATCATAGGGCAGCATGCCTTTCAGAGGAAAACGCAAAGTAGCAGGATCCAGTTTCCATGAGTTACAGATGGCTCCAGAGTTATTCACCACAGGAAGGAGACTACAGCGACCTGACCAACACACACACACACACACACACACACACACACACCCTTCAAAACAACTGAAAACAGACGCCCTGTTCCCCGTGAGGCTTCACGAGGAGCGTGCGGGAGATCGCAGGTCCTCACTCACCACAGATGGAGTTCAGCCTGGCGGTGGGACGGAAGCTGTCCACAAAGTCGGAGATCAGGCTCCCCAGGAGCTGCAGGAGAGCCAGGAGATGGGACAGTGGCGGTTACAGCGGCCTCGTAGGAGCGACGCCACTAAACACGCGCATGCGGAAACGCGGTGTGTGTGTGTGTGTGTGCGGTTTCCGCCGTTGAAAGGCGGTTTGAAGTGCGGCGATGTGTCACTATTACCCAGTGCGAGAGCTGTCCCTCCGGGTAGAGCTTCCGGATTTCGTTCACAGCGAAATAAGCAGGCAGGAGACACGCGTTCCTGTCCAGGATATACTCCACCACCTTCGCACGATCAATAACCCACAGCATTAGCAAAACCTCCCAATCGCCAGCAATTACAAGTACTTCCAAAGCAATTAATCAGGGACAGTTCAGTGCTTAACACACCACCACCCAGTAATAACACAATAGCACTTAATTCAAATCATTAGAAATAAACCAGTATACACTATAGAGCGTTGCCTATACAACTTACTACTAATAATTCAATGTTTCCCAGGATAAACCATCAGGCACCTCCGAGCCAGGCTTCTATAGTTAGCTAAACAGATCCCTGTGTTTGCGTGTGGTACGTTAACCTTTGGGTACGTTTTCTGTACACGTACTTTAGTCTTGGACTGAACTGCAGTGCTTAGTCTTAGCATCCACCATGACCATCACAGGACAATGTACATTTTTAATTGTTGTTCACACTTCGTAGGAACGGAATCCGGCTCGATCTGGAACGGAACTTGGGGGCTGCTGGTGTGAACGCGGCTGGGAAGACCTCGTACCTCTCGCGCGGGCAGCAGGTGCTGCACTATGGCCGAGCTGACCAGGGTGGGGATGGTCTGCACCTTGTCCAGCATGGCCTTCAGCAGGTCTCTCACGCCCTGTGTCGGCACACGCAGGGTTAAACACAGGAAGCGCGGTTCTCCGCAGCTCTACGACATCTTTCCAGAAAAAAAACCCCTTCAAATTTATTTAGCGTGCCATTGTCACCTTTTTTTTTTTTTAATGCCCCACTAAGTTCCGTAATGGATTGCTAACCACAAAGAGCTTTTAGTCAAGTAAACATTTACTTAAGAACAAAATATCTATGACCTTTTTTATACTCCTCTCTCATACCCACTAATCCACAGGTAATAGTATCAGATCAGCCCAGATTAAGGCCCAGACCAGTGTGAGGTGTATCTGATGCTTCTGTAATCTACCTTGTAATCAACTCCGCCGATAATCTTGCGGATGAGTCTGAAGGTCAGGGCCCACAGCTGTGTGCGCTCCCATTCCAGCGCGTCAGAGCTGACCAGTGCCTGGCACACCATCCTACACAAGTGCACACAGACACACATCGTACGCACACACGCATATCTTTACTTTCATTACTTTTTATGAGTGTACTTTTCCTACAGTCATCTTATGTTTTTTTTTTTTTTTGCTGTTGTGTTTGAATAATCCTTTGTACTACAGAATGGCTTAAGCAGCACCTTACGTGTAATATACTATGGTAGGCTATCGCCCCGAAACCGTTTCAGGGTTCACGCTGTGTTCACACACACACACACTTCACACTGATGTGTGAGCCTATGTCACAGCCGGGTGGATGAGGGATCACCTGGGGGGCAGGAGGCTGGTCTCCACTGCCATGGCCAAACAGTCGTAGAGGAAGGAGATGCGTTTAGGGCTGTGCTGGCTGTGGATGAACCTCACGGTCCACTGCACACACTGCTCATGGGACTCCTGTGGGAGGCGAGAGAAGAGATGCAGGCAGCATAAGTCTTAACCAAATTACCTGCCGTCTGGTTTGTCACACTCATGCATTCATGTAAAAGTGCCTTGTATTTACACACACACACACACACACACACACACACACACACACACACACACACACCTCCCAGTTGGATCTGCGTCAGCACTCACCTGAGGAAGAGTGTCCCAGTACTGCCGGAAAGCCCCCAAGCAGCTGATCAGTTTGGTCCTTTCGTCTTCTGGGGTATCCATGAACATCCTGCATGTGTGGAAACACGTTTCAGAGCACCGAGCTGCATGTATAGACAACACCTTAATGACTTGGGTCATTGGCCATTCACATAACTGCACTTAATTGCTAACGAACTGAATGAATGATCCCAGGCCTGCGGCAGCTCAGTGGTTAAGGTACTGGACTGGACCCTGAGAAAGTCCCTTAACCCTGAAGTGCTGGAAATGTATCCGGTCATAACTGTAAAAGCGTCAGCTAAAAATACCGCAAATCCCCGTGAAGTTACTCTTTCCCACCAACTCACCCAGCAAACGCCTCCTCGATGACTTCCGTTTTCTAATAAAATAAAAGGAAAGAAAAAACAAAAACACATGACGCGATTTTACAAATCAGCGTGTTTGACTGCAGCACGCATCTGTGTAAGGCGACTTAACCCGCTCAGCTACAACGATGTTAAGTTGACGCGAGCGTAGGCCTTTATAGTATTGACTGGCTTGCTAGCTAGTTTAATATCCATGTATTTAGGCAATGGATGTTTTATAACTGACCGTTTTCATTTACCTACGCTAGCAGGAAACTAAATAGGAAGCTAGGTAGGTAAACGAACAGTATAAACAAGTAAGCTAGCTAGCTAGCTAAGTCTAAACAATGCATGTTTTGTCTGCAAAATGCATCGCTTTATTTATTGGACTCCAACATTAACCAGCCATTGGGAACGCTAAAACCTCAGTGCGATCACACACAGCCAACTAGCCAGACAGCTAAAGAATCACCAATTTGAAAATATATGTTGAATGTTCCGAATTCCTAAAGAAGCTAACGCTAACTAGCGATAGCATGTTGGTCCTGCAGTGGCAAAGCCCTGCAGTTTAGTATGAGATTAAACGAGACGAACACATACCACCACATCCTCGAATATGCTCTGAAGCTGAGTTTCCATTGGTACCGCCATGGTTTGATACTTGCAATCGAAATGGTCTTATAAAATTACATTTGCACGCTTAATTACTATTCATTTCAATCATCCAGCAGCAGTCGTCATGCTCAACCGGATGTTTGAGCACCTTTCAAAACAAACCGTGATTATACATCCGTTTGAAACGATGGTTCCGGACCATCAGACGCACCAAAGAAACTGAATGTTGTGGGAAGTTAATTTGGTTTGCAGTCGTCTAGACTCGTTGTGACTACGTCGTTCGCGAATTTTTACGTAAATCCTGGCATTACTAGTTAGCAATTACACAAAATCTAGACAGTCTGTTACTTAATTGCAGCCCGTAATTCAGAACAACTTTGCCTGTAACTCACCTGCAATCTTCTTCAGTTTTTATATTCTGCCTCTTGAACATCACGAGAACAAAATTCAGAATTACATTGAGTGGGCAGAAGACGCACCTTAGCATTTAAGGAATTCATATTCCCCTCTAAACGTTCAGTCATTTGTGATGTTTTTTATATTACATTTGACAGATTTACATCTGAAGTTTCTATGTGATATTTTATATCTGTTTCTGTGCCTTGTGTCTTTCTCAAGTTAGACATCGAGTTCAGAAGGTGATAATCGTTTCGCTGCAGATCTGGATATAATGAACATGGGCTAGTAAACATTGAGAATCTGAAGATCAATTTAGTCTCCTGACAATATTGATTAGTCTCTTGACTATACTGATGAATAAAGTCTCTTGGCTATATTGATAATATAGTCTCTGACTATACTCATTTGTGCTGCTGCTGAAGTTTGTAGATTTTGTGTATATATGACCATTATGGTCACTTTCGACTTTCTAGACCTTTCCTTTTGGATTTACGCAATGTTTTATAGTCATCTTATAGTCATCTTCCCAGGCCCGAGGCCATGACTGAGGTGCCCTTGAGCAAGGCACCTTACCCCAACTGCTCCCCGGGCGCCGGGCTAGGGCTGCCCACCGCTCTGGGCACGTGTGCACCACAGCCCTCTAGTTATCACTAGTGTGTGTGTGTGTTCTGACTGCACAGATGGGTAAATGCGGAGGACAAATTTCGATTGGGGTGAAAATCACAATTGACAATGTGGCTTGAGATGTGAGTGCAACAGATCACATGTCTTTCCCATAGCTGCACAGCTGCAGTTAGTGCTGTACCTCACAGCATTACATAATCCGCTTTATGACTTAATTCACTTTATGATGTACCTCTCTACATTACGTAATACTGTATAGTTTATGCTGTACCTCCCTTCTTTACATAATCCACTATAGGGCTCCCTAGATGAAGTCCTTGCTCAACACAACACACAACACAAAATGTCCTAATTATGTGATTAAAATATGTTGGACGTTCAATTGCATGGCTTACTCTTCTGAGGGCGGTTATGATCTCCATTAAAGTGTCATCTAAACACATGCAACAAGGTTTCATAGATTTCTTCAGCTCTGCTCCTGTTGGAATTCAGTCAGTTTCAGTCAAAAGTGAGCACTTAGAAACATTAAAAAAACATGTGTGTTGAATGAAGGCCATCATGGCATTTGGGTGGTGAATGCTTGCCTCAGTGCATGCAGGCTGATGCTTTTGGCATTGCTCATCCATTTAAGTCATTTGTTATTTTCTTTGTCTCAGCACACCTAGGATATAAATATAGCCAAGGCCAAAGAGTAGTCAAAGACCTGAGCTTTGGCTCCGCTTATCTCGACAGACCTTCTCTTCTGTAAACATGCAGGTAGTAAAAGGTGCTAATGTCACACCTGCACAGTTCCCTTTTAAACTAATCTTTTTGAGGAAAGAAAAGAATCACTCCTTTGTTATTGTGTCAGAATGACCATCTTTAAAAGTCCTGGTTTGAGGAAGCAGTGTGGTTAAATATTTGAAAAGGCTTAAATGGACCGTTGTTGGTGCGGGAAAACAAAGACCCCTTCAGCACATGCAGTAGCTGGGAACTGAATCAAAGTGTCCACACCATCGTTAAGGTGCAAAATCGTTATGGTACAAACACTTTCACTAGAAAACCAAATAATGGGAAAGAATCAACCTGGAATGAATGTGGTGCTAGTTTGCAGTAGTGAGGCTGAATCTCCAGTATCTGAGAAGGAAAACTGGGTACATAAATAGACGAGGGGCAGCAGGTTTACACGAGGACGTGATGGACACGTTGTGTATACAAAGAGACGAGGGGCAGCAGGTTTACACGAGGACGTGAAAGACACGTTTACACGAAGAGACAAGGGGCACCAGGTCTACACGAGGATGTGAAAGACACTTTTACACAAAGAGACAAGGGGCAGCAGGTCTACACGAGGACGTGAAAGACACGTTTACACGAAGAGACAAGGGGCACCAGGTCTACACGAGGATGTGAAAGACACTTTTACACAAAGAGACAAGGGGCAGCAGGTCTACACGAGGACGTGAAAGACACGTTTACACGAAGAGACAAGGGGCACCAGGTCTACACGAGGATGTGAAAGACACTTTTACACAAAGAGACAAGGGGCAGCAGGTCTACACGAGGATGTGAAAGACACGTTTACACAATGAGACAAGGCGCAGCAGGTCTACACGATGGACACGTTTACACTAAGAGTTGAGACAAGAGGTTTATGTGGAAAGGCGAAGGACAGATTGTTGACACATACTTCACATGCCTTCAGTTTTTGAGAGGCATGCTCCATCAATCACTTCTGCACCATACAGAGCACAAGGATGTAGCTGTATGCCAGTGGCCCTGCGCGTCCGCATGCCTGTGCACATTTTTCCCCTGCACACCCTTCATCTTCATTATTTGTAAGTGCCGGGTAGCACGTTAAAGCAATACAAAGATTTTGTGATTTAGGTTATTTGTTCAGGGGATTTTCCTTTATCCCAGTATGCAACATGCAGCATATATATATGACAAATGATTGTTAGTACAAGTCATTCTCTGTGTAGGCACAGGCTACACTTTAGTTACTGTTTACAGCATAGCAAATGTTTCATGATTAAGTAAACAAACATGATTAACTAAACAACATTCTTATTGCAAACATCTAGTATGTGTTCTCCACATATTAAATCGCATTTCTTTTTCTACTAAAATTAAAGGAGCAGACGTATCATGTGAACGGGAAGTGGTTTTATTGTTGTTAATTTTGTCGTCGTCTTTTCTATTACAAAGAGATATTCTGAAACCTACCGAAAAAAGAAATTCAGTACACCGGTTGGAGTCTCTAGGAAACTCCTCCTTTCGCCTACCCACACGTAATGTTGCTATAGTACCATACACATCCGCGCATTTGACGCTCAACATGAGATTTGGGCTGTTGACGACCAGATGTATCCTCTGTGATCACAGCTGAAAGTGGACACCAAAGAGGAATTTTACCACGAATCATACAGCATTTTCTTTTTTGTGACAACGGAGAGAGAAGGGTCAGACAGTCCAACATAATGTCCATGATCGCGCGTGGACTTTCACTTTAGCGATGATATCTACAATTATAGTGACGGCTGTCTGTCTGCTTCTGCCACCTGCTTCAGGTTCGTTCGTCTCAATCAATTATTATTTTTAAAAATACGTTTTCTTTTTACATAACGTTTAAAACAATGTCTTATAAGTTGACTGTAGCACGTGACCGCATTCTCAAAAATATGCCACTTTGTAAATGAGTAACTTGATTAATTATCAGCACACACGCCTGCATGATTTTGTTTGCGAGGATAGGTGAAACTGTTCTTTAATCTAGACGTGTGAACAAGATTCATGACTCCCACGCCTAAAAAGCTGTTCACGTTTTTACATCTAGACCAAATCTCTCACGCACTCACACACACACACACACACACCGGCGCAGAAATGTGGGCTGTTTCACTCAGTTTAATCACAAAAAACTGTAGTCCATTTTAAACCTCAGTCTTATTATTCTTACTAATAATATACAGCTGCTAAACGGATGTGGTACAATAACAAATTAAAACTGAAGCGAAGATCACCGCAACCAGTTGTATTTCACTCTGCCGTACAGAGCGTTAAACCACGGAAACACAGGAAGCCAAAATCATATCACTGGGTGTCATGCACGGATCTTATTGCGGTCTCGAGTAATCTGGGTTCTGCACAATGTGTTGATTTTCAGATTTCTACTTTAATTGTGAACTGAGCGAGAATTAATGAATGAAAGCAGAAATATGTTACTGTAATATAATTATTTTGTAGGAATCAGTTCGAAGCGAAGGTCCAAATCACTAAAACTAAAACAGCAGTATTTTGACTTTTATATGAAAAGTGAAACTTATATGTGTAACCTAAAGGAATAATGTAACCTTTCCTTGACCGCGCGAGTAGATTTGTTTCTGTGTTAACTATGTGAAGTGTCGATGTACAACTGCGCTTAATTTTACTTACTTACCAAAGGTTCAAATTTATTGTGTTTTTCTTTCACTTATGAAACTTAAAATGTGCACAATTTATGAACTCACGGATGTAACAAATTACACAAAGTGTACAATGTACAAGGGTTCAGTAGTGGAGGGATACTGGTACTGATAAGTGTACAATGTACAAGGGTTCAGTAGTGGAGGGATACTGGTACTGATACTTCATCACTTTTTACATTTCACATTTACTGCCCATTGTTTTAGGATGTAACATGATACATGACAAACACTAATACAACAACTACTACTATTACTACTACTACTACTACTACACTACTACTAATAATACTACTACTAAACTACACTACTACAGTTCTACTATTACTACTACTACTACTACTACTACTACTACTACTAATAATAATAATAATAATGCATAACATAAAACTACTTTTATTATCTAATTAAGTGACTTTTATTTTGCCTGTACATCCTGCAGTGTGGGCTGAAGGTCCTGTGGTAGCTGCACCCCGCGCTGTTCATTTCCACTCTGTGAACCTCAGGAACAGGCTGCGCTGGGCTCGCGGACAGGGGCCTGTCTCTCAGAACACCACTTACACCATCGAGTATGCAATGTGAGTCCACTGACCCCAGAAAGGGTTCAGGCCGTGAGGAGATACACCCAGGTCCAGATCACTCCAGATCACTCCAGATCAGCCCAGATCAGCCCAGATCAGTAGCATATCCCAGGCAGAGAGCTCACTTCACTTCAAGAACAGTTTTTTCCACACTGCAGCCTAACCCTAGGATTAAAGAGGATTTTCAAACAACAAACCCCAGTGCCAGTTAGATGAAATAAACCAGGACGGAGGGAACAAGGAGAGCACAGGAACTGAAAGCCATTTTTGGTCGCCATCCCCCACTGTGTGTAACTGAACTGAACGCTGAACTTGAGTGGTGTTTTAAAAACCATTCCTAGAAGGATGTTTTCAAAGTGTAGTCCAAAGTTTGTGTTCATTACACAGACGCCACCGGATTCGTGATCTCTCGGCTTTTTTTTAACGTTAATGCATGCGAGATATACTGAACCTGGTATCAAGATATGTAGTGTTGAGTAAATCTCTTAGACGTTTGATCATGACCTGTTACCAGTACCAGTTATGTCAGTTATGTTGATTGTTCATGTTCATATATTAATATGTTTATATGTTTATATATTAATATGTTTACATATTTACCGAGTTTGCAAGTGCATGAAAAGCTCAGCCGTTTTTACCTCGATCTACGTCTTTTCTGACTCGCTGTGTGGTTGCCATAGATATGGAGATGCGTTGGAGGTGGGGCACATCAAGGAGGTGACCTGGTATGCGGTGAAGCAGTGCACTGACACCACCCTGTTGGAGTGTGACCTGACGGAGCAGACCCATGACATGGAGGAGGAGTACTACGCCAGAGTGAGGGTCAGCGGGCCGATCGGTTCCTCGGACTGGACCGAGACCCGTGGCCGGTTCAGGCCCATGTCTGATAGTGAGTTCAGTCTGAGGATGGATAGATGGATGACTTCACCTGTCTTTTAGCTGTACTTTATATGTGTACAATTACTGACCGATACCAGTTTTTTCTGTGAACACAGTGTCAGCCACTCCAGTCTCACCTCAATCTCACCTCAGTCTCACCTCAGTCTCACCCAGTCTCACCTCAGTCTCACCCCTGTCTGACTCCTGTCTCACCTCAGTCTCACCTCAGTCTCACCTCAGTCTCACCCAGTCTCACCTCAGTCTCACCCCTGTCTGACTCCTGTCTCACCTCAGTCTCACCCTAGTCTGGGTCCAGTCTCACTTCAATCTCACTTTATTGTAATTTTTAAAAGTAGCCTAGAGTTCCTAATCATTATCTGTCATTTTGCCTTTGTACTGCAGGATAATAATAACAATAATCGTAATAACAGTAGCAATAATAATAAGATTATTATTTTTCTTCTTATTATTATTATTTAGGGTATTTGTTCTTTTCCTCCAAGGTGTGTTCTGTATCCATTACCCAGCTTTCCTGTTTCCTTGGTTGGCTGAGATTCTTTAGACTCCGTGTTGTACTGTAATATCAGCAGTTCGTAAGCGTAGATGAACATGTGTGCACCAGAGAAGACCAATGAAACCCCATCCACTACAGCAGAGCCATGAACCTTGGCCCTCAGTAGCCAGGAGACTTACAGGAGGCAATACAGCCCTTGAGATTAGTAAACCTACCAGTGGAGAAAATCCCCAAGCAGAATTACTTGTGTCTTAACATTTTGAATTAATTGGATGTTACCAAACTAAAAAACCTGGATTATTGTTCTGTTGTTAGCAATTCTAATTCACATATCTTGCTTGTTCTTGTTAAAACAGTTTTTTTACAGTGTTTCGTATTCAGGAACTGTGCAAACTAGCTAACAAAAGGAAGAGCACGTAAAGTTGTGTAATATCTCAACGACAACCTGTTCCACTTAAAGACATGACCATTCCTTTAAAACCCAGTTTTGTTCCTCTTTTGATTATGTCCAATAGCAACAATAGGACCTCCACAGATGGAAGTGACCCTGACAGAAAACTACTTGCAAGTCTTACTGAAGGGTCCATTCCGGTGGAGGAGTGACAGAATGAAGGGACGTCAGTCTCTCTGGCAGGTCTTCCCTCACATGGTCTACAATGTCTCTGTGTACAACAACAGGAGCAAACTCACGGTGCGTGTCCAATTACCGGTGCTCGATTCACGCTTAAAAGACAAAGACTTTCACATGCGGCGGCTAGCACAGGAGGTACTTGTATAATGTGTCTCAGGGTAGAGATGCACATCTAGGGTCAGATTTTATGGATGAGAACACAGGTTTCAAAGTTGTGGGAAAACTAATATGGGTGTGACAATAATGGGGAAAAAAGTGGCTTTTGGGGTCATGGCAACATTTAGCTGTTTTTAAGCCAGACTGGCAATGAAAATGTCATCCATTTGGAAATAAAGGAAATGAATGATTACTTACATGTTAATTACTCTGTGTAAAGATCTGCAATTGTAGGCTAAGTGTTTAATTTATGAAGTGTAAAGATTATTCATTATTATTGACGTGATCTGAAAGGAACAACTTCCAGGGTCCTGTTTTAGATTGTGGCTGCAATGATGTACAGTGTTGACCTTTATGTGGGCTTTACTGCAGCCTTGCCACACTAATTGTTCGGAAGTGGAACAGAGGAGCTCTGCTCGTGGGTTCTTCTGTCTCATTGTGGGTCCTTCTGTCTCATCACGGGTTCTACTGTCTCATCATGGGTTCTTCTGTCTCATCACGGGTTCTACTGTCTCATCATGGGTTCTTCTGTCTCATCACGGGTTCTACTGTCTCATCATGGGTTCTTCTGTAACATCATGGGTTCTACTGTCTCATCATGGGTTCTTCTGTCTCATCACGGGTTCTTCTGTCTCATCACAGGTTCTACTGTCTCATCATGGGTTCTTCTGTCTCATCATGGGTTCTACTGTCTCCTCATGGGTTCTACTGTCATTGTGGGTTCTTCTGTCTCATCATGGGTTCTACTGTCTCATCATGGGTTCTTCTGTCTCATCACAGGTTCTACTGTCTCATCATGGGTTCTTCTGTCTCATCACGAGTTCTTTTGTCTCATTTGCACTGGTTTCTTTCAGCAATCCTACCTCTTGGCTAACGGTTCCTGGAGGCTGGGTTCACTGGATTACGACTCGGAGTACTGTGTGATGGCGGAGTCGCACTCTCTGTCCCTCCCTCTGGAGAGCCAGACCACCCCGCTGACCTGCATCAAGACACCCAGAGGTAACACCCAGAGTGAACCTCTTGAAAGGAGGAAGAGAATTTCACAAGCTCATAGCTTTTGACCACAGTTGGGACACCATTCGGATTAGTTTCTGAAATTCTACATTATCGCAGTAAAAAATATGCGCAAATATTAAGATCGAAAGCACTAGACAGGGTCATAACTTGTTCTGTCAGTCTATGGTTCATACAGCATTGCATCCAACTGGTCTGGTTTGGAATGCTGGAGTTTTTCGTCTTACATATTTGTGGTATTGTGAAGTCGTGCAACAGGTTTAGGTGAGAATGACATAATCTTTGATGATAAACTCCATCTGTGAACACACCTACAATGCAGGACTCCACTTCAAAATTCTATGAATAATTGCATAGATACAGTGTAGGAGTCCACCTCATCATTCTGTGAATAATTACATAGGCAGGGCACAAGGAATTACCTTCATGTGCATTTAAGATATGTGCTTCCTACAACAGCACTACATTGTTCTCAAGTTCAACCTGTGTGTATGTAATTATTTATTACAGTGTAATACCACACACACACACACAAATGCAAATAGTCACAACACACATATCACACACTCACAAACACACACACATCCGCGATCTCACACACACACACACACACACACAAATGCAAATAGTCACAACACACACATATCACACACTCACAAACACACACACATCCGCAATCTCACACACACACGCACACACACACACACTCACTACCAGCTGTGCTCTCCCCTTGTCCAGATCCGTTCACCACTCACATGATGGTGATGATGCTGGGGGGACTGGTTCCCACTGCTGTCTGCATATTTGTCCTGGCTTTGGCTGGAGGCCTCACTTACCACTACATCCATGGCCCCCCCCAGAAGCCCCCGCGGAGCACGGTGAGCCTGCCCAGGGACTGCTGCCCATGTCACACCACACAGCCTCAGCCACCTCCGTGAAGCAGTGTTGTTTTAAAGGGCTTTTTTCTCCACATCTCACTTCTTCACTGTTCGTGAACGACTCTCGTTCACAAGGGTCAAGTTGCTTTTCACCATGTGAAATCACCAGTTGAACACACCGACCAGAACGAAGACGTCATGGTGTGTGTCACATTTTGCGAGCAAATGATAATTGTGCCTTAATAGTGCCACACCTGCAGATGAACACCTCTGCCTTTCAGACTTCAGATCCAGGACCAGAATTGGTGTGTAGTCTTTGGAAAGAAACTCTTAGCCACCCACTTGAATAGTTTGAGCCCAAATCAACCACACCCTACGCTAGAGTTTAAATTCTTCTTAATGTCTCGACTGGCTGGTTGGGTGGGTAAGACAGCAGGTGTAACGTAACCTCTGTTAGAGGCTCAGACATTCCATCTTTGATGGCAAAGTTATCTCTGTCCTGCTGCCAGTCAAAGGAATAGGGGTTCTTTCTTCATCAGCTCACGTTGCACTCGGATGTGGCACAACAGCTCCGTGTTTGCTTTGTACTGATATTTTCTTCCCCCTCATGTTCCTGGTTCCAGGACATGGTTCACATCAATGAAAAATGGCAGATGTTCCAGCCAGAGAAGCCTCTGATTATCAACCTTAACCTGGTCACCTCCAGCCTGAGCCCAGAGGATCCCAAGATGGAATTCTCGCCTCAACATGGCACCGCGGAGATGGAATGCCTGCTGCCGGTCAAGGCCCGCCCACTCCCTGCCATCGCACCGCCACCGGGGGCCAGCGAGACGGGGCAGCCGCGCGAGGGTCCCTACGCAGCACAGAACATGGCCCGAGCGGAAGGGCCTGAGACGGCCCCCGAGAGCGCATCCCAGACCTCCTCCAACGCTGCCTCGGGTTCATGGTGTGACGGCACATTTCCGGATGACAGCTATGGGCTGGTCTTGCACATGCCGTTGCAGCGGGACGACCAGCAGGACGCGAGCGGCCCGACAGACACAAGGGTGGAGCAGGTCTCAGAGAACGAGGTCAACATTTACAGGTCACAGAGCAGAAAGTCAGATGCAAGAGAAGAGAGGCATGAGGAGATGGATGTGGAGGAGAAGGAGGAGGAGAAAGAGGAGGAGAAAGAGGAGGAGGATGGAGGGCTAAATTTAGATTGGAATCCACAGACTGGGGTGCTGAAAATCCCTCTGGTGTGCCCGTTTGGCTTCGAGGAGCGTGACAGATCCGCCATGGAGCCGGGGGTGGAGAAGAGAATGGATACGGATGTGGATGAACTGCTCCAGCGCAAACCCGTCCTGAGGAGTGTGGTGGTGAGGCAGTGTTCAGACGAGTGCCGAGAGGAAGATGTCTTCACTACAATGGAGAAAATTTGGGGGCTGCAGATCCAAAGCAGTCTTGAGTAAATGCAGAAAGACTGAGGGCTGTAAACTCCACAGCAGTCCGGGATGAATGCAGGAGTTGGGGCTCTAGTGTCTAGAGCAGTCCGAGAGTAATGCAGGAGCTGGGGCTCTAGAAGCTAGAGCAGTCCAGGATTAATGCAGGAGTTGGGGTTCTAGAGTCTAGAGCAGTCCAGGATTAATGCGGAGTTGGGGTTCTAGAGTCTAGAGCAGTCCGGGATTAATGCGGGAGTTGGGGTTCTAGAGTCTAGAGCAGTCCGGGATTAATGCGGGAGTTGGGGTTCTAGAGTCTAGAGCAGTCCAGGATTAATGCGGGAGTTGGGGTTCTAGAGTCTAGAGCAGTCCGGGAGTTGGGGTTCTAGAGTCTAGAGCAGTCCAGGATTAATGCGGGAGTTGGGGTTCTAGAGTCTAGAGCAGTCCAGGATTAATGCGGGAGTTGGGGTTCTAGAGTCTAGAGCAGTCCGGGATTAATGCGGGAGTTGGGGTTCTAGAGTCTAGAGCAGTCCAGGATAAATGGAGGATGGTGGTCTGTGAATCACTGGAATTTGAAAGACACACAACTGTCTCCATGCTGCTCTTTTTGACGGTTCCGGGTGATGAATTTTTCTGAAGGATTTATATAATCACTGAATGTGAAGAAAAAAAAACAAATCTTGAATGTGAAAACTCATGAAATATTCTAAGCAATTATGTGTAATGCTATAACTGAATATAGCTGCCTAAGAGCCTTTTGGTTGTATCTGTGGCTTGGATTTTATTAAATGAAGGATTTGTGTGATAGAAGTAATTGTTTATACGTTATTTTTCATGAAACAAAATCCAAATCCAACATTTGCTATTATGAGTTATTAAATATTTGACCTGTATGTCTGTTTAAAAAGTGTAAATGAAGTATAAGGGTAAAGTACATATATATTAGGCTACATTTTATACTAAAGCACATTATCTGGGCACATGCTGAATATTACGTTTACTGATAAATCTTTGTAATCTCAGTTTGCGTGATTCAGGTGTTTATAAAATTTGAAAGATATCCAGTTGCGTTTTCTACGCGCCATATTGCCAACGGACAGAGTGTCTCGCGCGGCTGCTCTCAGTACTGCCACAGAACCGCTTTGCTTTCACCTCTCCATGGCAACCCTGCGACTACCGGCACAACTTGGTCCACAAGCAGCTGCGCGTTTCGGGCGGTATAATCCGCAAAGTTGTCGCTCCCAAACACCATATACGATAATTGCGACATGTCTCGAGTACAAGCTGAAAGTGTAATTAAAAATATAATTCGCGAGATCGCACAACAATGTGCAAGTAAAGGACAGGCGGTGTCTGAAACACTCGTTGCTTTTATGGTAAGAGCTTCCATTTACCTCCATTTAATTTTTGCCTGGGTCTCTCTCTCTCTCTCTCCCTCTCTCTCTCTCTCTGTTTTTTTCCAATTCAAGGTAGAGTAAGGCTAGTTTGCCAAAGCACAGAGTCTAAACTTGCTCTGTAGAAATAACATTTGAGTCTCATACCAGACTCCTGTAGACTGGTGGCTTAAAGTTAACGTTAGGCCTACATCTGTTATTCTGAATGTCTGAAACTCAGCGCTATGTATATGTATGTTTTGTGTGGTGTTCTTTAAACAATAAAAAGGAATAACAATTATGAAAAAATGAAATGCTGTTCGGAATGGGTATTTTTGCTTTAAGACCTTGGACTCCTTAAAACTGCACTGGTCACACCATTTATAACTCTCTAGAATCGCCACTGATCTGTACATGAAGTAGCCGGCATGAATATGTTGATGTTTTACTATACTGAAATATATTATTTTTCTAAACACTTTTTTGTTACGTGTAACCATTTAGCTTGACTGCACGCCACTGGTAAAATTGTACAGACATAACCCATTTCAAGCCAGAAAGTAAGATGTTCTGCAAAGACTTAATCTAACCCTCCCTTAATCTAACCCTCCCTTAAACTAATCCTCCCTTAATCTAACCCTCCCTTAAACTAACCCTCCATTAAGCTAACCCTCCCTTTCTCCTTTCTCAGGTGAAAGCTGTTGTTTTAGACCCGAGCAATCTTTTTAACGTTGACAGGACCCTTACCAAGCAAGATATTCAAAAACTTATTGAGGTAATTGCTTTATAGAGTAGAAAACCTTTTCACGCCAGTCATATTTACCTCGTCTTTAATCGAGTATATTACAGAGACACAGGTTAAATTAAGAGAAATGCTAACAGCTGTATTCTTATTCTTCACAGCATCAGTCAATGTAACAGGATTTAGAACGTGATCCACTGGGCCCTCTTGTATGAGGCCTTATTCATAACATCTGGATTTTCATGCATGAGCAGATCTGTTCACAGATGGTGTTTTTTTGCTCTTAGCTGTGTGTAGACAGGCTGTTGGATCAGAAGAGCCCTGCTTTGGATACCATTAAAATGCAGGTTTACTTTGACATGAATTACACGTCTCGACGTAAGTGGGATTGAACGACACCGCAATCAGCACTGCACCGTCTGGTTGTATTCATGACATGCACCAGTTAGTAGACTTGAGGTCGTTCTTCAATCCAGTCCACTCACGCTCTTCATCCAGTCCACAGTTCTTTCCCGACTTCTAATACACGAGACCCAGGTAGTCAAGATTAGGCTGTGCTTCATTACACCTCAGCCAGCATTGTACAGTCTTTGATTAGCTGGATCAGGGATCTGGTGGAGATGAGAAATACACAAAGCACTTGTGCTGTATCTGGAGCATCTTAGCTATATATACTAGGAGTATATGTGCAAGGTGTCAGAGCTAATGTAGAGGGCTGATCTTAGAGACTGGGCAGTGAGATTTAAACACATACAGCTCTTGTTCTCCAACAGTAATGAATACGCAAAGAATTGGTAACCTGTATGATTTTAGTGAGTTATTACACATTCATCAGGACACCAGATCAAATGTAATTGTTATAGATATTCAGAAAAGTCAGATTAACATAATTCATAACAACATAACATAATTACTTAGGAATCCTATTTATTCAATAGTTGGTAATTAAGAACATTTAATGTAATCTGGTAATTAAAGTGGTGCTCATTACTCCATAATTAGGGTAGTCCAAACTCAAAGGACGAGGGTGTGTAGTTGCGTCCCTAAAGCACAGGTACTGTCAAGGATCTTTTCTAAAAGATGTTTGGTTAGATCTTTAAATGACCATAGACTTCCATAGACTTCCATAGGCCTCCATTCTATTGGCAGGCGAGTTTGTGGAGGAACACCAGAGGGCGCTAAAGATTCGCCTGCTGCCCGTGTGCCGCGAGGTAACGGACAGCAGGGCCAAGACCCGGGAAGACATGGAGGACCTCTACCGCAAAGTGGTCAGCTACGTGCTCCTGCACTCCGGCGTCGGCCCTGCCTCTGACATACGCAATGTCCGAGAGGCCACAGGTTAGTGCGCGCAGAACGCAACAGCGCCCCCTGTGGCTTGGCAGGGCAGCGCGTGGTCATGTCATGCACCTGGTTCCATGCCTAAATCTGTCTTCCTGTACATGTCTTGAAACAATTAATGTTTTGCATTCATATACGTTTAGAAATTCTTACAGTAAAATCAGAAGAATACAAAGAATCTTGATGATGTCCTGGTGTCCAAAATGTCCTGATGAAGAACCATATTTGTTCTGAAACATGGAATCTTACAATCGGTTCAATTCATCTACATTCATAGTCTGTTAATCTTTTTTTCAACAAACACGTGTGTGTGTGTCTGTTTGTGTGTGTGTACACACATGTGTGTGTTGGGGGTGTTGTGTGTGTGTGTACACATGTGTGTGTTGTGTGTGTGTATCTGTGTTTGTGTGTGTGTTGTGTGTCTGTGTGTGTGTGTGTGTACACATGTGTGTATGTGTGTGTCTGTGTTTGTGTGTGTGTACACACATGTGTGTGTGTGTGTGTGTGTGTGTGTGTGTGTGTACACATGTGTGTGTGTGTGTGTGTGTGTGTGTGTACACATGTGTGTGTGTGTGTGTGTGTGTGTGTGTGTGTGTGTGTGTGTGTGTACACATGTGTGTGTGTGTGTGTGTACACATGTGTGGGTGTGTGTGTGTTGTGCAGCTGCAGTACAGAGTGTGTTCCCGCAGTCTGAGCTGGCCATCTTCATGTCTCTGCTCAAAAGGGACAAAGAGCAGCAGCTGAATGAGCTCAGTGCTGTCGCCACTGGCATCCGCCTCTTTAACAAGGACACCGGCAAAGGAGGAGAGGGCATTGAGGACCGTGAGTGACTCTGAGGGGCCGTGAGTGACTCTGAGGGGTGGTGTGTGACTCTGAGGGGCCGTGTGTGACTCTGAGGGGCCGTGTGTGACTCTGAGGGGCGGTATGTGACTCTGAGGGGCCGTGAGTGACTCTGAGGGACCGTGAGTGACTATGAGGGGCCGTGAGTGACTCTGAGGGGCCGTGAGTGACTCTGGGGGACCGTGAGTGACTCTGAGGGACCGTGAGTGACTCTGAGGGGCCATGAGTGATTCTGAGGGGCCGTGAGTGACTCTGAGGGGTGTTGTGTGACTCTGAGGGGCGGTATGTGACTTTGAGGGACCGAGAGTGACTCTCAGGGGCTGTGATTGACTCTGAGGGGTCGTGTGTTACTCTGAGGGGTCGTTAGTGACTCTGAGGGACCGAGAGTGACTCTCAGGGGCTGTGATTGACTCTGAGGGGTCGTGTGTTACTCTGAGGGGTCGTTAGTGACTCTGAGGGACCGAGAGTGACTCTCAGGGGCTGTGATTGACTCTGAGGGACCGAGAGTGACTCTCAGGGGCTGTGATTGACTCTGAGGGGTCGTGTGTTACTCTGAGGGGTCGTTAGTGACTCTGAGGGGCTGTGAGTGACTCTGAGGGGTGGTGTGTGACTCTGAGGGGCGGTATGTGACTCTGAGGGACTGTGAGTGACTCTGAGGGGTGGTGTGTGACTCTCAGGGGCGGTATGTGACTCTGAGGGGTCGTGTGTTACTCTGAGGGGTCGTGAGTGACTCTGAGCGGTCGTGTGTTACTCTGAGGGGTCGTTAGTGACTCTGAGGGGCTGTGAGTGACTCTGAGGGGTGGTGTGTGACTCTGAGGGGCGGTATGTGACTCTGAGGGACCGAGAGTGACTCTCAGGGGCTGTGAGTGACTCCGAGGGGTCGTGTGTTACTCTGAGGGGTCGTTAGTGACTCTGAGGGGCCGTGTGTGACTCTGAGGGACCGTGAGTGACTCTGAGGGACCGTGAGTGACTCTGAGGGGCCATGAGTGATTCTGAGGGGCCGTGAGTGACTCCCATTCACTCCTCCAGCTTTAGCCTAGGAAGTGTTACCTGGATAGAAATACGCGTGTGGAAGGGTTTGCCATTGTTATAATGAAATGAGTGGTGCCTTCCCCCAACTGAATGGCAGTTGCTCACTTGCACCACCTGAACAAAATGTCAATGTGGTGGCTCACGCGTTTGGTGCAGCATAGCACAGTATGGTCATTCCCGATCTCAAACACACCAATACAACCCGATAGTTTAATGAACTTGAGAGTTCATTAAAGAGTTAGCTGGAAAATCACAGAAGAACCAGAACATTGATCATTGGCCATCTGTGCACATGTTTTTGCTTGCGACACCACAAAAACGGTGAAGCCTATTTGAAGTCCATCACCTAAAACATCTTCCCAATAACCCCTGCGTGCAGTGCCTGCTGTGCTGAACGAGGCTCTCCACGCAGTCAGCAGAGACATAGAGGTGGAACTGGAAGGGACCCAGCAGTTAGCCTGGCAGTACACCGCCCTCCTGGAGCACCAGACTGGAGCCCAGGCGGACCGTGTGGTTCGGCCCGACCTGCTCAGACAAGCCCTCTACAATGTACGGCAGCACGAAGCCTTCCTCAAACTCCTACTGGTGAGTCACAGACCAACACACCATCAGCAAACGCACATGGATGAAAACACAACATGGATACACACACAACACAACATGCATAATATAATATTTGCAAATAGCCTCATTCATGCACAGAGGTGACATGAGGTGCTAATACCTTAATTGGCCCAGTCGAATGGAATTCACACTTATATAGCACCTGTTAACATACTCTGGGTCACTTTACAGTTCAATAAAAAACCTTTTTACATCCATAAAATCCAGTTGCACCAAGAACATACCAGAAGTCTCAGGAGAGGGGACAACACCCAGGACAGAGCCCCACCCAACAGAGCCCCACCCAACACTGACACACAATCGTTCACACACACAGGGGCAGCCAATTGACATAACCTCCTTGTGTTTGGGCTGTGTTGGAAGAAACCAAATACCCCAAAGGAAACCCATACAAACAACACAGAAACGTAGAGATAAGGACCTGAACCCAATACCCCAGTGCTGAGAGGCTAACGTGCTAACCACCAAGCCGGTGGTAATGCAATTGTTGTTGCTATGGCCTGTTGCTATGGCCTGGTTGCAAGCTGTATTTGGCCGACTCGTGCGTGATTTCTTCTCTGTGTCTCTCCGCCAGGCTGATGTGGTCCTGTGCGCGAAGCAGGTGGAGATTTTACAGACGGAGCTCGCAGCGAGGATGAGGATGCTGAGGGCCAGCGTCCACTCCAAGACGGCTGTGCCCACTTCCCAAGTGTTCGTGAGTCTCGCTGTCCCCTCCTGACTGCCTTTCAGAACTCATTGGTCATATCCGTTCGGCCATTTTCTGTCACTGAGCAAAAAAGAGAAAACGCTAATTGAATATGTCACATTTCCTCTGGTGTAGAAATGTTCAAAATTGTGCAATTTTGACTGTGTTGGTTAAGTTATATTAACTTATATTAGTTATTATTAAGTTATATTAATTTTCTTTTTTAAAGTCAGTTTCTAAAACACTTATCTGCCCCTGTCACCTTTCTCAACAGCCTCATTTCACCGCCCTGGCCGAGCTGTGGGCGGGGCTACAGGATGAGAAGCTCTTACTGAGCATGCTCAGCACTATGGTGACAAGCCTGAGGCCTTTCCTGTCGGCGCAGTCCCAGCTGCTGGGAGCCGGTGACCTGGAGCAGCTCCTGCAGGGGGTCACCGTCAAAACAGACCTGGAAAGAGTGGCTGAGAGTGCAGGTAGGGCCTGTGCGCTGGCCCCTAGTCCTGGAGCTAAGCTAAGCTAAGCTAAGCTAATTACTCCAGTACACCTGAGCCAGCTCACAAAGCATGTTGTAATTAGTAAATCAGCAACGTAGCCAGCAGCATTTAGATTTTGGAAAGTGCGAACACAAGGCAATTTTGTGAATTTTTGTAAGGTCCACAGTGACCTCTAGTGTGTATTTCAGGCATTACAATCACAAAGTTCCCAGTTTTGGCATTTGTAAAAGAAGTAGGCGTCGTTATGAAGAAAGACTGAGAATGGTTCTGTCCTGTGATTTCCTCATTGCACAGACAAATCATTTGCAATTAATTTTCAAAAGTCTTTAAACAGTTTTCCTTTTGTCTGTCTGTCTGTCAGGGGAGCAGGTGGATCCAGACGAGATGAAGTCCTGCGAGTGGCTTTTGCCTGAGACCACGGCAAACTTCGACAAGCTCCCCCTACAATACAGGGGTGTGTGTGGCTACGCCCTCATAGCACGGGATAGCCTTCTCCTGCCAGGTTAGAGTAATTATGCTCCCCATTACACTGACAGAACTGGAAGATACAAAAACCTTTTCAATTTATTCTAACTAAAACAACAAAATCCTCTTAAGTTTGCTATAACTAAAATATTTTAATTTGAGAGAGATGCACTTAAATATTCCACAGATACACAGGGCCGTAACAGAGAGCAGACGTGTGTGTTTCTGAGGGCCGTAACAGAGAGCAGACATGTGTGTGTGTGTTTCTGAGGGCCGTAACAGAGAACAGACGTGTGTGTTTCTGAGGGCCGTAACAGAGAGCAGACATGTGTGTGTGTGTTTCTGAGGGCTGTAACACAGAGCAGACGTGTGTGTTTCTGAGGGCTGTAACAGAGAGCAGACATGTGTGTGTGTGTTTCTGAGGGCTGTAACACAGAGCAGACGTGTGTGTTTCTGAGGGCTGTAACAGAGAGCAGACATGTGTGTGTGTGTTTCTGAGGGCTGTAACACAGAGCAGACGTGTGTGTTTCTGAGGGCCGTAACAGAGACGTGTGTGTTTCTGAGGGCCGTAACAGAGACGTGTGTGTTTTTGAGGGCCGTAACAGAGACGTGTGTGTTTCTGAGGGCCGTAACAGAGCAGACGTGTGTGTTTCTGAGGGCTGTAACAGAGAGCAGGTGTGTGTGTGTGTGTTTCTGAGGGCTGTAACACAGAGCAGGCGTGTGTGTGTGTGTGTGTGTGTGTGTTTCTGAGGGCTGTAACAGAGAGCAGACGTGTGTGTGTGTGTTTCTGAGGGCTGTAACAGAGAGCAGGCGTGTGTGTGTGTGTTTCTGAGGGCTGTAACAGAGAGCAGACGTGTGTGTGTGTGTGTGTGTTTCTGTGTTTCTGTAACAGAGAGCAGACATGTGTGTGTGTGTTTCTGAGGGCTGTAACACAGAGCAGACATGTGTGTGTGTGTTTCTGAGGGCTGTAACATAGAGCAGACGTGTGTGTGTGTGTTTCTGAGGGCTGTAACATAGAGCAGACGTGTGTGTGTGTGTTTCTGAGGGCTGTAACAGAGAGCAGACATGTGTGTGTGTGTTTCTGAGGTCTGTAACACAGAGCAGACATGTGTGTGTGTGTTTCTGAGGTCTGTAACACAGAGCAGACATGTGTGTGTGTGTTTCTGAGGGCTGTAACATAGAGCAGACGTGTGTGTGTGTGTGTTTCTGAGGGCTGTAACATAGAGCAGACGTGTGTGTGTGTGTTTCTGAGGGCTGTAACAGAGAGCAGACATGTGTGTGTGTGTTTCTGAGGGCTGTAACAGAGAGCAGACATGTGTGTGTGTGTTTCTGAGGGCTGTAACAGAGAGCAGACATGTGTGTGTGTGTTTCTGAGGTCTGTAACACAGAGCAGACATGTGTGTGTGTGTTTCTGAGGTCTGTCCACTCTTACTCCCCTAAGGCAACCCGGGCATCGGCGTCCTGAAGCACAGGGAGAAGTTCTACTGCTTCAGCTCCAAGCAGGCCGCCTATCAGTTCGCCTCGCGGGCCGACGAGTGCGTGGAGGCGGTGGCCGAGCGGGCGAGGAGATCCCCCGAGCTGATCCAGCTGCTCCAGCTGCACCAGCAGTTCTCCAGCGTCCCTCCGTACTCGCAGGTAACCCGGACGCACGACTGCGACCCGCCCCCTTCCATGCCCCTTCCTCTTCCATGCCCCTCCCCCGCCCGCCCCACCCCCTTCCATGTCCCCTCCCCCGCCCCGCCTCCTCCCCCGCCCTCACTGAACAACCAGCGGCCATTCTCGGCTCAGCGGGCGTCGTCTGCTTCTCAGATGCAGTCTGGGGAGACGTTGCTGGTGAAGCCCATCACCAGGAGCGACAGCTGCACACAGACGGACACACACCTGCTGGAGAGTAACGTGGCGAAGTCGTACGAGTGGAACGAGTGGGAACTGCGCAGACAGGCCATCAAGCTGGTGATCTGCCCCCGTCTGACTGCGCGAACGTGGCAGTGAAGTACACGCCGTCTCCAGAGAAGCACTTGGCTTGCACAGCTGATGAAGGACCTTTGTCCGAGACATCCTGCTTCTCTGGAAACGGTTTTCGCTACTGTTCTGAATATCTCTACATCTCGTACTACAACTCATTGCAGTTTCTTCTTTAGGTTTCGTATGTATATTGATTTTTGTGCACGCTTAAATTTTCAGCAGTTTAGTGAAGAACATTCCCCCCCCCCCAGGCGAACCTGCGCGGTAAAGTGACCCGTTCCATGCAGACCGACCTGAGTCACATGAGGAGACACAACAGCACGCAGACGTACCCCCCCAAGGACGCGGCGGGGCAGACGAAGAGGGAGGGCCAGAGCAACGTCCCCCGACCCCAGATGTACCTGGCGGGGCTGAGGGGGGGTGAGACCACCACCACACGCATGACCCGGGTCAACTTAACCAGAGCCGTGGATCAGTAGCCAACACAGAGGGCATTACACTCAGTCCCGGGGTCCTTCTGTCCCTGGGTTAAATGTAGTAGGCAGTGACAATGCCACATTAAAAATCAGAACTTGGATCAGTATGGTGAGCGATGTCTTTCTTGAGCCAAAGGTAATATTGATATTTGTGTGGTGATTTGAGAGTATTTATATTTGCATTAACACTTTTATGACAACAAATATTGACACCTTTCCATAAAAAAAGTTTCAAGGAAATCCTTCATGGGACAATGTACTGTATTTAGGTTGGTGATCGCAAGAGCTCAGCGCTCGGTGAGACTGATGGCTGACTTGGATGGATGATGGGACAGGGGTTCTTTTATCTTTAATCCGGATGACGTGATTAAATATGGGGTTTCTTTACCTGGTTTACAGAGCGTTATTCAGAAGTGCCTGTGCATTGGCCTTATCGATACATCACGTTGAGTAACAAGGTTTCACTGTGCATGCTTGCTGTGTGACTATAGCAGCACGGAGGAGAGGAGAGGAGAGGGGAGGGGAGGGGAGGGGAGGAGAGGGAGGGGAGGAGAGGAGAGAGGAGAGGAGAGGGGAGGAGAGGGAGGTGAGGGGAGGAGAGGAGAGGAGAGGGGAGGAGAGGGGAGGTGAGGGGAGAGGAGGAGAGGGGAGGAGAGGGAGGGGAGGGGAGGAGGGGGAGGGGAGGGGAGGGGAGGAGAGGAGAGGAGAGGATCTTTATTCTCCATAACTGCTTGATTTGAGCGTACTCGACAAAAATCACAAAATCTGGCAAACGCAGCAGGGAAAGAGTTTGAGAGCAGGTGCGTCAGAACGACATCGTGTAGGTACCTGCGGGCTTAAATAACACGGAGAACAAAAGAGGACAGACAAGCAACAGGTGTGTGCAATAACTAGTAATCTCGGGAACGGGACGGTGTGTGCTGTCTCCTAGGCGACATCCTGATTATTACAACTATTGAGAATACACCAAGTAAAGGAAGTTTAATTAAATGTGTTTCATTAGCCCATAAAGCTGATTCAAAACGCCCCAGACTCCACCCCATTTCACCTTCTTCTTCTTTGGAATTATTACTATAATAATATCACAATTATTGGAATAAAGTTTCCTGATTGGCTTATGGTTCTGCTAATGTGTGTGTTTGTGCGTCACTAATTTTAAGTGTCATTTAGTTTCATTTGTGAATTTTCACTGGAGAGTTTTGTTGTATTTTAAGAGCGTCTGCAGTGGGGGATTTTTTGTACCTTTTGTAAATTATTTTGTGTTTAGAAATAATAAAAATCTCTGAGGTTATTTGATTTTATTGTATAACAGAACAGAAATGCTTTAATGATGATTTAGCAAACTGAAGAATCTGACAGTATTATATTTTGATTAGTCATTTCCTGTTTTCTTTCTTCACTTCGTTTTTTAGCTCCTTTCTAGACATTGAGCACAAAAACCAGAACCAGAAAACTAAAGTTTCATAAACTACTATTTGAAACTATTTAAAAAGCTTTTCTGCCCTTGAAACACATTTCTAATTTCACCTTTTTCCAGTGGCCAACTTCCCAACACATCATTCTTAAATGAGACACGGACTCTGTTCGAAATAGCCTACTACTACTACTGCACTCAGTATATACTGGATCATGCATACTGGTCCTCGTAGTAGTATGCAGTACAGTTTCCAGTATGCGACAAAAGCAAAGCATACTACGGGGTCACGTGAACGTAGCGTTGCATGATGGGATGCAGTACACCACGAAGATAGCTCTGTTCGCGTACTGGAATATTTTGCGGAAGTAGTATGTCATCCGGGGTTGTTTCGCATACTGGAAAAAAATATTTTTATTCGCATACTGCATACTGCATACTGATTTGGGGCCCAAGCAGTACGCCAGTAGTATGTAGTAGGCTATTTCGAACAGAGCCCCTGGCTTATTGGGACGACGTGTAGGAGTGTTCCATTTCTAGACCTTGCAGAGGGGTGTTTCCTGTTTGCGCTTCTACCTGTTCACGAACACCCACGGTCAAAGGAAACAAGAACCCCTGTCTAAATTGTAATACTGTTGTTCATATTTTGAGGACTCATATATGTGTATGGAATCTGGAGTTTCTTGTTCCTGGCTACTATTTTCTTGTCGAGCCGACGCAGATCCTGCTGGAACTTCTGGATCATTTCCTTGGGCGCCTCCTTGCTGAAGTAGACCTCAGGGTAACTCCCGAGGGGATTCTGAAAAAGTACAACACCACACACTTTTCTTATTGCATTTGGCAGTTACTAAGAAGTGCTAATTTAGGTATTACTGCAAAACATTTCAGCTGTGCACTCAGCATTAAGTTTGCGTTGTTGGGGAACTGACGAAGAATATTTCACGTAAGGGCACACGTAAAAGAAACAGTATAATGCGAACGTATTTGCCTCCTCACCTTCAACACTGCGGCAATAAGGAACGTCCTGAACAACACTCTGGCATGTGGTATTTATTTGTGCTCTAAGGTATTTGTAAAAGGTTGCCATTTTCTTGTAAATCATATTTTACCTTTGGGCATTCTACACATTTTGTTATATTTAATGTTATTACACATAAATATGCTATTTGTGTTGTGATGATTTGAGTATAGTGTATTTATATTTGCATTCATTCTTTTGTATTATGAGAGAGAATATGAGCACTTTCCCATGGAAAGGAAGGAATTGAAGGAAACTGGAATAATTTGGAATAATCATTCCATTCCTGTCCATTCCATGATTTTATGTTTGTGCTCGTGTCCTGAGGACGTGTGGACTCACGCGGTCACAGGAGTCGTTACACAGCAGGTAAACGATTGCCATCGTGTTCACTGTGCAGCTGACGCTGGGCAACGCGGCAGTGATGGTGTCCTCCGTGGCGAGTCCTTTATGTCTGGGTGGAGGCAGTTGGAAAGAGCTGGGAAAGTTGGGCATCCAACCTCCGTAGTCGAACTGAAAGCCCAGAGACGGTGTCAGGCTCGGCTACACTGGGCCAAAGGGAGTAAGACCACGTCTGGGCAGAACCTTGCCATACCTGGCCGTTGTTCACAGCAGCATGCTGGGCAGACACTGTGAAGATCACCATAGTGACAAACCTGACCAGCTCTTCCACTGTACTGAAGGACTTTGGGAAACCTGACGGTGGGACGGACGGACGGAGAGGTTTTAGGCGGGAGTGAGAACTTTGAGAAAGAAAAAAGAAAGTCTTGTTGGGGAAGAAAACCATACCAGCCTGTTTGTTTTGCAGGAATCCACTGTGGAATATGTCATTGAGCCAAGCCTGCAGCTCAGTGTCGTCCTTCACATCACAATCAGTGTAGTAATACGACAACACTCCTTTCACAAAACTAATGGACGGGACATTTCAAAAGCTGTGAAAAACGAAACTGAAAAACAATATATTTATTTGACAATGAGCATCAGATGGGCACTAAAGTAGATCCCAGACTTACAGGTTTACAGATATGGCACTAATGGACCTGTAAAGTAGACTTTCCCAGACAGGTTTACAGACATGGCACTAATGGAGCTGTAAAGTTGACTTTCCCAGACAGGTTTACAGACATGGCACTAATGGACCTGTAAAGTAGACTTTCCCAGAGAGGTTTACAGATATGGCTCTAATGGAGCTGTAAAGTTGACTTTCCCAGACAGGTTTACAGACATGGCACTAATGGACCTGTAAAGTAGACTTTCCCAGAGAGGTTTACAGATATGGCTCTAATGGAGCTGTAAAGTTGACTTTCCCAGACAGGTTTACAGACATGGCACTAATGGACCTGTAAAGTAGACTTTCCCAGAGAGGTTTACAGATATGGCTCTAATGGAGCTGTAAAGTTGACTTTCCCAGACAGGTTTACAGATATGGCCCTAATGCCGCTGTAAAGTTAAAGCTGTAAAGTTTAACTTTTTAAAGTAAAGTTAAAACTTTTCCCTGAATACCATACTTGAGAATGATGTCCCAGAGTTCCAGGCCGTCATCCCTGTAGTAGCAGTTGGGAATCTCCTCCAGTCCTCTCTCCTTAATGTCGTCCGGCATGCAGAGGGAGCTGTATGTCAGGGAGACCACGGCTCTTTGCAGGAATTCAGTCATAGAGTCGTTGCCTATGGCAGTGAACTACACACGAACAAGGAATCTGCATTAGCGATGTTGAATTGCACAGAAAGGCAGATTGCACGGATTATTATATATAATATTTGTGTTGATTAATAATATATATGCTAATATCTAATATGTTAATTAAGCCTGAAGCTTTACAAAGCCTGAAGCTTTACAATTTACAAATCTGGAGTTTTGTCACAGCGAGGACGTGTACCTTTGGAAAATAGCCGTATGATGAGATCAGCGTCTTCCTCGCCAAGATGTTGATCTGCAGCGTGAAGCGGGTGTGGGGCAACAGAAGCTGGGAGATGGAGAGAGACAGGGCACCCATGTCATCACCAGGCACCACTGGTCTGATTACCCCCCATTCCTGCCACTGCCAGCAGTCACTGTTTGTTCTCGGTGAAACTAAGTGAGGACGAAATGTATCTGCTCCGTTCTGAGGCTTTGAGGAACCTTCAGCCTACAGCCCTGCTGCCTACAGCCTACAGCCCTGCTGCCTACAGCCTACAGCCTACAACCTTGGTGCCTACAGCCCTGCTGCCTACAGCCTACAGCCTTGGTGCCTACAGCCCTGCTGCCTACAGCCTACAGCCTTGGTGCCTACAGCCCTGCTGCCTACAGCCTACAGCCTACAACCTTGGTGCCTACAGCCTACAGCCCTGCTGCCTACAGCCTACAGCCCTGCTGCCTACAGCCTACAGCCTTGGTGCCTACAGCCTACAGCCTACAGCCTACAGCCTACAGCCTTGGTGCCTACAGCATTGGTGCCTACAGCCTTGGTGCCTACAGCCTACAGCCTTGGTGCCTACAGCCTTGGTGCCTACAGCCTACAGCCTTGGTGCCTACAGCATTGGTGCCTACAGCATTGGTGCCTACAGCATTGGTGCCTACAGCATTGGTGCCTACAGCCTACAGCCTTGGTGCCTACAGCCTTGGTGCCTACAGCATTGGTGCCTACAGCATTGGTGCCTACAGCCTACAGCCTTGGTGCCTACAGCATTGGTGCCTACAACCTGCTGACCTACGCATGGACCATGCATGCTGAAATTTTACACAAACTAAACAAAACTAAACTTCACACATTAATTAACAAGATCTTCCAGAACAATCAGAAGACATAACGTCTTCGAGTCGAAAGTGGAAGGATCCCGACCTTGAAGAGCGGATGGGCCGAAGGCAGGTTGCGCATGGTTGCCACGGCGAAGACCTCAGCCAGCAGGTGAGTGCGCAGCAGGTGGAAGTTCAGCTCGTGCTCGTCAAACTCGGCGTTCCGCACAAACATCTTCGCCAGCAGCCAGTCGTGCTCCGAGTCCGAGGGAAGGAAGATGGGATTCTCCGGCCCCGCCTCCTGGTTCAGCTGCATTGGGGAGTATTTGGTATTAGGCATGGGGTAACTGGATAGGGGTGGCTTCCAGTTTGGCCATTGGGGTGCCGTACCTGGATGGCAATGGGTACCAGTCACAAAATGAAAAATATTCAAATAAAAATACAGTAATAAAACTGTTTAATTCATCCACCTACATCTCCTTCTCCAACGTGCTGCCCAGTGGCAGAGAGCACGACATCATGTCATTCGTGACGGGGAAGTTCTCAGGAAGTCTGGAGCAACGCTTGATCATCATGGGGTTCAGGCCATTCAGGAGCTGGTATCCAAAGAAATCATCCCTCCTCCAGTTCTTCTCCACATATTCTGCAAAACCAAATTGATGACAAAAACCAATGATGACAAATTATGTTTAAGATATAGAGATCTATAGCAATACAAGGATGTTCAGGCACAATGTACCCAAGAGGTCCGTCTTTTTACAGATGAGATTGTCGAGATCCTTGATGCTGCTCCAGGAGAACTTGACAGGATAGCGGAGGCTCATCTTCATAAAACTGTGACAGAAAATATATTTTATGAAAAAAGAAACCATCAGTATGGTGGCCTGACAGTGGAATTACAGCTCCCTGAAACCCTGAAATCCCCGAAGAGGACTTACGCCGTGCCAAGCGAGAACACGAACTCTGTGTCCTTGGTGAAGGAGAACCTGACCTCCGGAGGCAGACTATCATGGAAACTCAGCATGCATGGTGTGAGGTAAACCCTCAGCATATATGTTCCACCTGTACAGGTGCACAAACACACACAGACTGGGGTCACTGGTCTCTGAGCATGCCCAGTATGAGGTAAACCCTCAGCATATATGTTCCACCTGTACAGGTGCACAAACACACACAGACTGGGGTCACTGGTCTCTGAGCATGCCCAGTATGAGGTAAACCCTCAGCATATGTGCTCCACCCACATATTTCCTTCAAGATTGCATAATTCTTTCATAATGCATCTAGAATTTTGCTGCAAATGATGTATCTTTGTACATGGACACTAACAATAACAGCATATTATACCTTGTACCTATATTGGCTGAGAATGAGAGTTAGTTAATCACAGAACTCTACCGTACAAATAGCAAGTACATGTAATTGGCCTCTGTGATCTTCACATGTGCACATTTTGACTGGTCTGGCAGCTCACCAGGTTCCCGATATTAAGCTTCTTGCAGATTTTGATAAACATCTGGAGAAAAATAGATGTAAACTCCTCTGGATTTTCCACACACACCTGAAGGCCTGTCGTTGTCCCTTTACGTACTCCTGCCTGTGGGCGAGGAGCTCAGGACCGGCCTCTTTATGTCGCAGCGTAGCTGCACAGGTCACGTAAATCACACGAATAACAAAATGAGTCAAACATGCAATAAAAATAATGATTAATGTAAACATAATATGCTTTTTCTTAAGTTACGTTTCTTTTATGAAACCAGGTTGGGCACTGCTGAATTCTGATGATTCAGTTAAGAACATTGTTTACGAACCTACTGCATCGCGGAGCAGCACCCTCTCGCTCGGGCTCACCCAACGGTGGCAGGGGAACAGAAGCTCCTCCCCATTGGGCGTGGTTACAATAATTTGGGAGCAGAACCAATCATTAGAACCAATGATACGTCCTTTAGATTCCAGTTCAAACAATAAGAGAGTGCCCAGATTTGCTGAGCAGGATACAGTGAAATTCTGCTTCTGTTGAGACATATAGTTGAGTTAGTTTAGTTATAGGTATCAATAGTTGACTTAAAAACTGGTGGACACGATATAGTTGTAAACACAAATGCAAACAATAAATTGATTTTAGTTTTACTGGGTTATTAATACTTTTATCATAAATCAACAAAAGGAAACCAAACCAACAAACAGAAAACCAAGCCAAGAATAAAATTTGTTGTAGGTCTTCATATGAAGTCCTCAGGTCTGTATCTCAATGTTATTGGCTACAACACGTGTACTAACCCAACTCCGTTGCTGCGTGAATCAGCTTTCGCAAAATGTCATCATGAATCGTAAAAATTCAGTTTCACAGCCGCTCGTTATTTTACGCACGTTTTGAGTGCCTTCCTACTTCCTTCCTAGTTCACAGCTTACCAGATAACTGCTTTCTTCATCTGTTCTATTGTTGCTAACTCTGCTCTCTGGCTGTGACTTAATCATGACAGGAGAGCTTACTCACCGATCCAGGCCAGAACCCGGTGGCTGTTCTCAGGCGGTGTTGTCCACTATTACTCTCCGTGCCAATCAGCTTGATGTAGATTTTATTAAAAATAAAATCTGCCTAAATACGTCACAGAATGCGCAGCCTGGTGCAGCAGGTGGCAGCGGGCCCTCCGCCTTGGAAGTCCTAAATGCTCAAGGCATAATGCTGGAGCAGCATCACCAAGAAATGGGTGAGTTACGTACTTTGATGCAAACGCTGACCACCTGTGTACAATCCTTGTCGCAGCAGGCTAGTCAAACCCCGTCTCAACGGATTGAGGGGGTGAGACTACCCTTGGCGCCCCCAGAGCCATATGATGGAGACCCCGAGAAGTGCGAGGGATTCCTGGCCCAGTGGGGGCTCTATTTTCGCTACCAGGGGCACCTCACGGACCAGGCAAAAATCTCATTCGTGATTTCGAGGCTTAGCGGTAAGGCATTGGCCTGGGGAGCCGCATTAATTACGGGAGAGTCCCCGCTATTATCAGACTTTGAAACATTCCATAATGAACTCAAGGAGGTGTTTCACCACCCACGCCAGGGAAGGGCGTGTGGTCAAACCCTGCTATCCATGCGGCAGGGCCAGAAAACAGCGGCCGCGTTCGCCTAGAATTCCGCACTATCGCAGCTGGAACAGGGTGGAATGACGCGGCGCTAACGGACGCCTTTTTAGCTGCCCTCAGACCCCAACTACTAGCGCCGAGCTGGCGTGCAGGCAGGAGATGGAATCCTTTAATTCGATGGTCCGGATGGCCATCACATATGACCGGCTATTGCAAGAGAGGAATGCTCCCGGAGGACGTGCGAGAGGGGCTCGACTAAGATCGCCGCCGAGAGTGCTGCGAAACTGGAGAGGACCAGAACCGATGCAGCTGGGAGCGACTGAGCCAGGGGAGGAGGATCGCGCTCACCCAAACAGCGAATCAGCCCGGGTGAGTAGATCCATGATGGCTCAATTACTGACCATTAAAGTGACGCTTACTTACCGAGGGGTATGTGTTGGGGTTTATGCCCTAGTGGATTCGGGAGCCTCGGGAAACATGATGGGAGCTGACTTTGCGCGGAGGATGCGGTTGCCCCTGGAGACCTTGGAAAGGCCAAGGAGAGTGCGAGCGCTGGACGGCAGGCCTGTGGGTGGCGGAGTAATGCGCCAACACACCCCCCCCTCACTCTCACGATACAAGGGCACTCCTCCTCACAAGTTTTTTGCGTTCTCCCTGAGCTACAATATGATTTGACACTAGGTCTTCCGTGGTTTAGCCAGTTTCACCCCATTATTAACTGGCACAATGGTCACATATCTCATTGGAGTGCACCTACCCCATGTCCGCAGAGTCACGCCCCCCTGCTTCTGACTTCCACCACCATCGAAAGTCCTAGCGTGGCAAGCACCAAGAAGATTCCTCATAAATATCAGGAGTTGGCCGAAGTGTTCAGTCCCACTAAAGCAACACAGCTCCCTCCGCATCGCCCCTGGGACTGTAAAATAGAACTGAAAGAGGGTAGTGTTCCCCGAGGGCGAGTATATCCTCTGTCCCTAGAAGAGGAGAAAGCCATGCAGCAGTATGTCCAGGAGGCATTAGCGCAGGGCTATATCGTCCCCTCTACCTCGCCTGCCTCAACCAGCGTATTCTTTGTGAAAAAGAAGGACGGTGGTCTGAGGCCGTGCGTGGATTATCGAGGGCTCAATTCCCTCTTGGTGAGTTACGCCTATCCGTTGCCTCTGGTGCCGTCGGCGCTGGAGCAGCTGAGAGAGGCTGTGATTTTCACCAAACTGGATCTACGCAGCGCCTATAACCTCATCCGTGTACGTGAAGGGGATGAGTGGAAGACGGCGTTTAGTACCCGCTCCGGGCACTATGAGTACCGGGTCTTGCCATACGGCTTGGCATCGGCTCCGTCGATCTTCCAGGCGTTCATTAACGAGGTTCTGCGTGAGTACCTGAATAAATGCGTTATCGCTTACATCGATGACATCCTCATTTATTCTTCCTCCGTAGAACAACACATGCATGATGTACGGGCCGTCCTCCGCACACTCCTCCGCAATCGCCTGTATTGCAAATTGGAGAAGTGCGAGTTCCATCTACAGGAGTTAAACTTCCTGGGCTATACCATCAAACCCGGTTCCGTACATATGCAGTCCAGCAAGGTAGAGGCGGTGACCGGTTGGAATCGTCCTCACACACGGCGCGAGCTGCAGCGATTTCTGGGCTTCGCGAACTTCTATAGGAGATTCATCCGCGGATTTAGCTCTATCGCGAAGCCGCTAACGGACTTGCTGCGTGGTGGACTCAAAAGTCTGGCCTGGACAGAGGTGGCTGATAACGCTTTCCACGATCTGAAGCAGGCTTTCGTCACCGCGCCTGTACTTCATCAGCCAGATCCCACGAAGCCTTTCGTTGTAGAGGTGGACGCCTCCGACGTGGGAGTGGGGGCGGTGTTATCGCAGCGGCTCAAGAAAGGTAGCCTTCTAAGGCCCATCGCCTTTTTCTCGCGTAAGTTATCCGGAGCGGAATTATGGAGTGGGCGACAGAGAGCTGCTGGCGATGCGTTTAGCCTTCGAAGAGTGGAGACACTGGCTAGAGGGAGCCAGACATCCTTTCCTGGTTCTAACGGATCATAAGAATCTCGAGTACCTGAGAACCACTCGACGCATGAATGCCCGACAAGCACGCTGGTCCTTGTTTTTCTCCCGTTTCCAATTTCAGGTCACGTATCGTCCAGGGGAGAAAAACACACGTGCCGACGCACTATCACGTTCATTTCCAGGCAGTGCGGACTCGACCAGTGAGGAGCCAGTGTTATCTCCTGAGTGCTTCGTCGGAGCTGTACAATGGGAAATTGATCGGGCCATCGAAGCCGCGAACCCTCATCCCAATTGTCCTCCGCATCGCAGGTATGTGCCCCCCGCGCAGCGCACCGCTCTGATACAGTGGGCACATTCTTCCCTAGGCACAGGACACCCTGGATCCAGCAGAACATCTCAGCTCCTGGGCGCTCGCTATTGGTGGCCCGGGATGCATAGCGGCGTTCTGCGTCACGTGGGATCCTGTGCAGTATGTCTTGGCGCAGCAAGGTGCCGAGGACACCGCCAGCGGGTAAGCTGCTACCCCTGCCCATACCCAAACAGCCATGGACGCACCTAGCGATCGACTTTATCACTGATTTGCCGGTCTCGAGGGGAATAACACCATCCTGGTAGTGGTAGACCGGTTTTCGAAGATGGTGCGCTTCCTACCCCTGCCCGGACTGCCAACTGCCTGGGAGACTGTGGATCTCCTGTTCAGGCACGTGTTTCGGCAGTTCGGCTTGCCCAAGGACATTGTGTCTGACAGGGGCCCGCAGTTTACATCGCGGGTCTGGCATGAGTTCCTGTCAAAACTGAACGTGACCGTCAGTCTCACATCAGGCTACCATCCCCAGGCAAACGGGCAGGTGGAGAGGGTGAATCAAGAGCTTGGACGATTCTTGAGGGCATACTGCAGTGAACATCAGGAGGCGTGGTGTCCACTGCTGGCATGGGCGGAATATGCCCAGAACTCACTCACACAGGCCAGCACGGGTAAGACTCCGTTTGAGTGTGTGTTTGGGAGGCAACCGCCGCTGTACCCATGGAACGTTGCCACTTCCGATCAGCCTCAGATAAAGGACTGGTGTAAGAGGAGTGAGAGCGTGTGGGAGGATACGCATCAGCGTTTACAGACAGCGGTGAGAAGATTTCAGAGAAAGGCTGACCGTAGAAGATCCGACGCGCCGGAGTATAAAGTAGGCGATAAAGTTTAGGTTTCTACGAAGGACAGCAGGCTGGGAGGCCCAGGTAAGCTACAAGCCCGCTATGCAGGACCATATACAATCACCCACTGTATTAACCGTGTAACGTTCAAGGTGGGATTACCCGAAAATCGTCGGGTATCGAGGGCTTTCCATGCTTCCGCTCTTAAGCCGTATACTGAGGGACCGCTGGGAGAAGGAGAGGGACAAACCCCACTGTCTCCAGTGATGTTAGAAGATGGCCCCGCCTACAAGGTAAACAAACTCCTTGACTCCAGGTACCATCAAAGGGGTCTCCAGTACCTGGTAGACTGGGAGGGCTACGGGCCAGAAGAAAGGAGCTGGATTCCGGCAGCACAGGTGTTGGATCCCTCCTTAATCGCCGACTACCACCGCGAGTTTCCAAACCGGCCAGCTCCGCGGCGTCCGGGAAGACCGAGTGTCCGACGTCGGGAGGAATCCTTGAGGGAGGGCTCTGTCACGGTGAGAAGGCGGGATCGCCACCAGAGGGCACCCGCGAGAGCACCTGGCACACGTCACACCCTCACCTGGCGCAGACGCACACCCACACACACCACGTCACTCCCCCCTTCTCATTCTCCCGAATACTAATCACCTGTGCACGGTATTTGGGATCCCTTCTTAAGCCCACAGGTCCTGTCGTTCAGTGCTGCGCATTGGCCTCACTTGGATGGATCACGCTCCGCGGATCTCAAGGAAGACTCGCTGCTCCTGAACGACGCCTTGGAACATTCTAGTCATTATCTTTCTGTTTGTCCTTATACTGGGCATAATCGCCTTTATTTTGATTTAATTCCTGAATGAGCATGGATGAAAATAAACAAGGAAGCTCGCTACCCTCGCCTCCTGCTGTCTGCCTAAATACGTCACACTGGTGTTTGAACTGTCACTGTATACCTACCTGTTGTTCCTGAATGGTTTCTACCAGGAGTGGGGACAGGTATATAAGGAGACCAGTAACCTGGTGGAGGGGGTGGGGTATTTGCTACCTCTCCTTTTTCTTTCCCAGGGGTGAAGGAAACATGTGATATCTGATATCTCATTCCATCAGATATTCTGTCTCATTCCAGAGTGTCACTAAAGACTGTAATGTGATGATCTTTTGCTGATAGATGCCACTGCTATGAAGTCTATGGAATCTGATGAAGTCTATTGAATCTGATAAATAAAATTTCACATTTGCTGGAGTACTTGCCATGTGTCCTACTTCCAACAGAACTGCCTCAGCCACACGACCACACTACCAGTTCTACATTCTAGACAACGGTGAGTCCTGTCTTCTAGATTACATTTTCTCCTATCTTCTAGACTACAGTAAGTGCTATCTTCTAGTTTAAAATGAGGCCTACCTTCTAGTCTATGGTGAGACCTAACTTCTAGACCAGTCATTAACATTCCTTATGAATCTGCTTTGGATCTGTTACGTATATTACTAATGGGTCTGTGCTATGTTACACAAGGATCTTTATTTTTCATACATGAAGTTTGTCTACAGTTAATTAGCAGCTGGTGAACTATACTCACACATGGACCGTGTACCGTTTAATGTCACAATTTTTAAGCTGGAAAGTGGCGACATGTGCAGATTTAATTGAGACTGAAAAACAGAAGAAAAGAAGATAACGTTGCATAATATTGACATGTGCGTATACGTGCGTATATGCTGTACAAAGAAATAATTACACAAGATTCTTAGATAATGCAGAGTTGACCTGTGCCTATGAAAGAGACAGAGTCTGCAATATAACACTGTTATGAATAGACCACACAGAGAGGGATCCAAATGCGGAAACGAGTTCGTCTTTATTTGACCAGACAGTACACTTATACTCGAGGTGTCAGCAGTATAGCGTAATGTGAACTCGTTATCAAAGTCGTTGTCGGGACGGTCAGGGTCAGGCACGGGTAGGCAGATTCCGGGAGGTACCAAATCGCTAGGCAAGAGACGAGGTCTAGGACGTAAGCAGAAGTCAGTACACAGGTAAGCAGGCAGGTAATAATAACGCTCGGTATGCAACATCGGTTGGCAATACTTCGCAACCAGGAAGTGACAGAGGGGTGTATATATATGGGAAGAAAGGGGAGTGGAAAGGAGCAGGTGATCAGAGGGGGGAGGAAGGGGTGTTGATCCTAACAGACACAATACGTGTGTAAAGGTTTAAATATGAAATATAAAAATACCTCGACATACAACAATGATGGACTTCTAAAGGTATGACAAAAGTCAGTCTGTTTTTTTATGTCTTGATTATTTTTCTGGATTTCCCCATGAAACAACAAGGAATGTGTGAGTGCTTTACTTTCCCCTTGCAGCCCAGCAGGTAACATAACAAAAGGATGAGAGGACTAATAGAAAACAAAAAGATTATGAGTTAACCAATTAGCTGTAGTGTTTTCTCCTGTACCTTGCAGACCCGTGCTCTTTATAGACAAACATTTGCAGTAGAACGAGTCGTACTAAAGAGCTTGGTGACTTTAAATGTGGCACTAAAGGATGTCATGTCCACTTTGTGAAACATCTGACCTGATAGATCTGCCCCAGTCAACTATACATGCCCCATGCCAGTGCAGTCACACGGAAGCGTTGAGGGGCAATAAGAGTTCAGCCATAAAGCAACAGGCAGAGTAAACTCCCATAGCAAAGTCACCGAGCGTGTGACTGAAACCTCGCCTGTTCTGTGTTGCATCACTCACTACGCACATCCAAAATGTTTCCTGTCGACAGAGCATTAGTGGGTAACTGCTATCTTACCTGGTTCAAACGTTGCAGTCAAATTCACACTCTTATCACATGTATATATGTTGTTTTTTTATGTTGTAAATTTAAATTTACGCTCTCTGACCTTTGTTTGTGTTTTAATACCTAAATGGAGAAACTAACAACACCAGCATGACAGTAACAGTATTTGTGTTAATTACACACTTTTAGTATCACACATTGTTCAAGCACTGAGCAAGTTCAAATATTGACTAGCTGGCCAACACCTAATTAGATTACTGTCCTGGAAATCCGTCTGCATCCACAGAAGCTGTGCTGATTCTGCTCAGGGACACAATTGTCACTTGCCTCAGTTCACTGGAATTCAGCTCGGATCATCCTCTTCACCAATGTCAGTGCTGCTCTACTGAAAAAGCAGTAGCACAGAAAATAAGTGTGACATGAAAATCAGCTGAAAAACAACATTTTGCTGTCTGCTTTTGGAGAAATCACATTTTAAATAGCTTTTATAGTTTTAATACAGGTGGCACTGACTGACATCGGGTGGCTGCAGTTGATAAAGCATCAAACTGTGCCTGAACACAGGTCAATCGTCACCTTTTGAATTTATTACAGACATCAGTGACTGCTCTTGGCTGGCTGGATCTTTGGCTCATAGTTTCTGAACAGGTTGGAGAATTAGAGAATTTCATTTCGAAAGACATTCCTCTCTATTTTGCAGGCATTCCACCTTAATGTAACCATAAAGTTGTCTTTAAAGTTGCATTACAGACATCAGACATTATATTACATATACATTTACTTCTTTTGTTCTTTGTTCTAACTAGCTGGTTAGAGCGGAACAAACATTTCAAAATTGCCTTGGCAACCATCACAGCAGTAAGAGGTTAGCTGCACGGGCGACAGAGAAGGGAGTCGGTCAGCCAACCTTGTCGACCGGAGTGTGAGTAAAACAGTTAAAGTGGGTTTAAAATGGTCGGTTATATTTAAATTATTGTGCCTACCAGCTGTTTGAAGTGTAGGGACTGCTGTCTGATACAAAGAACGACGCGAAAAAATAATTGCGTTTGGTGTAATACTTTGGTGTAAATGCGAAGCGTTGTTGTTTTGAGTCTGAATAAAATTAAAATCCTGTCAGTAAGACGCTAACTCAGACAACTCATGCAAGCGACACAACACAGAAGCCATGCTGAAGGATTACAGACCACGTTCATTTGTGATTTCATCTGTTCAGTAGGACCCAGCGGGCCCCGCCGGCGGAATGTGACACCGGCTACATGTGATGGTTTCTAGGGCAGGTGAACAGCTCCGGTAACGCTAAACTCCATCTGTTCAAACTCGCAACGGACTTCCCACCTCACCCAGTTTAGCTTATAGTCTATAGCAAAAATTAATCTTAATTACAATACATGAAGAAATCCTAATTTGTGTTTATGTGGCACTTTAAATCCCTTAAAATCTCGTTTTGGTGCATCGTATGTAATACACCAAATTGTATGTATTCAAATTGTATGTAGTATGTATTTACACAGAAAATAATATAACACTGCAAATCTTTTTCAGGTATGCCTCATAGAATCAGGAAACATGAGGTCTAGAATCCTCACAAGCTCGTGCTACTACGTCTCCAAGCTAGAGTGAGGAATATGTTATTTAGGCCTGTTTTTGAACCTGGTGTTGGTGTTAGGGATTGTCAAAAACCATAGTCACAGTGTAAGATCTGTCTGTTTGGAACAGGAACAGCTTCTTTATGAACAGCAGGAAGCAGAGGGCATCACACAACCACTGCTGGACACAGAGAATGGGTTCATCAAGGTGTGTGTGTGTGTGTGTGAGAGAGAGAGAGAGAGAGAGAGAGAGTAAACTGTAATCACAAATCTCTACAGGTCAGACATTACTTCTCACATGTGTAGCCATCAGACACATTATTAGAATCACCTGGCGTACACCTGCACTATGGCTTCATTACGTCTGGCCCACTTATTGCCATATATATAAATATAATAAATATTCCAGTACCTGTGTGGTGGTTAGCACTGTCGCCTCACAGCAAGGCGGTCTGGGTTCGATTCTCGGTCTGGGCTGCTCTGTGTGGAGTTTGCATGTTCTCCCTGTGCCTGCGTGGGTTTTCCCGGGTACTCGGTTTCCTCCCACAGTCCAAAGACATGCATCCTAGGTTGATTGGTCACTCTAGATTGCCCGTAGGTGTGAGTGTGTGTGTGCGTGTTGGCCATGTGGTGGACTGGCGAACTGCCCATGGTGTACCCTGCCTTCGCCCGGAGATGCTGGGATTGGCTCCAGGCCCCCCGTGACCCCGACTAGCGGGAATAAGCGGTACGGATAATGAATGAATGAATGAATGAATGACCAGACATCATGCAATGGTGGCAAAAAATCTTTCACAAGTGGGCAGAACCTTCATATGTTCATGTGACCTTGTAATATGGGTTGAGGTTGACACATACTGAATAGTATACTCTGGGGACCAGTATGCAGCATATACTGAGTGCATGCAGTATACAGTATGCAGTAAACTGTAGTAGGCAGTATGTAGTAGGCTGTAGTAGGCTGGTGCGTTCTGCTCCCCATAAACATTGTACTCCCAGCAGGCCTGTGTTCAGAAACGGACCACTGATGGGGGATGGTCCAAGCACTCTGTGTGTGGCTGGAGTCTAGGGCTGGTCTATAGTCTCCTGGATCAGCCTCTTTCAACCAGCTGTCCCTGTGTTCAGGAAGACATGGTATGCAATAGCTGATCCAGGAACAGCACTGATGCTGTCTCTGGGTGTAGGACCTGGAGCTCTTCCTGGCCCACAGCGACACACTGGCCTTGAGGAGGCGTGAGCTGCTGCACAGGTGCTGGATGGAGTGTGTGTGGCGGCCGATACAGCGGAGCGTCACACGCCGCAGCTGTGAGGGGGCGGAGCCAATGAGGATGATGCTCAGGAACTACATCACCTACTGCAATGCCAAGGTGAGCTGCAGGGTCCAGCTGATCATGCGCATCTCTGACGCTTCACCTGACTTGTAGGATGGAGGTGCCCCACACATCCCGGTTGTGGTGGGGAGAAGGAACCTAGTGTAGATCAACTGTAGCTGCTTCAGTGCTGTTTTAGGACAGAATTTATAAATGTAAAATTATGTTTGTAAGCCACAAATACTGAGGCCTGGACTATCAGTGACTGTTTTCTCCTGTGCAGTATCTATCATGCAGGCTTTGTAAGAAGAACACGGCGTTAGTCACGGTCATTACCGACACTGACAAGACTCCTCGTCCGTCACATTCTGACATCAAATGACGTTCTCGCCTTTTTGCAGGGTTTTGTGTTTTTGGAGGACTATGACCCTCGGGAGTATGAACCTTTCCTGCTGCAGATCAGCAGGCCACACTGTTTTCAGGTCAGCCAGAAATCAAATTGAACACCTTTGGTACGCTGGAAGATCCACCAAGTGAAATGGAATCACAGTCAAAGGTTCACAACCCAATTAGTACAGTGGCAAATTATTTGATTAAAGGAAACATGAATGAGCCAATCACGTTCTAGGTCAGCACCCCTCCCCTGAAGGACCCACTCCTCCTCCAATCACGTGCCAGAACAAGAGAAAAGACGGATGTCCTTCGCTGCCAAACAGGTTACAAAAGGGTCTTGCTTACAGAGCTCACACATTCCATTAGCTCTGCCTTCACAGAACACACACACCAACACAACACCCACTTTATCAGAAACATGAATTAATTACAAACACCTTGCACACACAGCTTGACATAGTGGGCTAACAGTCCTGCATTAGCCTTTGTGTTTGTGAATGGTTCAGGAACTCATGCGTGTAAAATGGCACCAGCATGACGACTAACCTGTGTATGGCAGGTTCTGCGTATGAGGGTGTGCAGGGGAAAACGACAATGAAAGGCAGTAGGGAGAAGGGCTCCAGGTAAGGACATGAAGCCAAACCACATGGAACAGACCACAGCACAATACTCAAAATCCTCTCTTCTGTGCTTTCTGTCATACTGGAGTGGAGGCACTGTCCGGCTACAGCAGAGGGGCGGAGCTTCTAGCACGAAAGCTGGTCCTCCATTGGTTCATCAAGACATCGTTTAGCTTGAGCTCTTTTACAAACTGTTGGCATGGCATCCATTGTCTTTGTCATGTGACCTTACAAGGCTTCTATTTCAAACTGTGGTTCCTTCTGTCCTGGGAAATTAAATAATGAAAACATGCAAAATGTCTGTGTTTGTGTAGCCGAGCACTGGACTACAGTCACCTGTCTGGGATAAAAGGTGGTTTGGACATTTGGTGTTTCTGCTTGAGTCTGAGTGAGACTATTTCTGTCATTGATCAGTAAATAGTTGTGTGTGTTTACAGTGCTTTACACATTTCCTGAAAGCATGGCTTATTTTGTTCAGACTCAGAACCACTGGAGAATCTATAACAAAGAACGAGTTTGTAACTTTATTGGTACAGTTTTATTGGTCCTGGATCTAACCCCAACAGAAGCTCCATCAATAGCTGCTAGTTGATAAATTTTCTTTAAAGGTTCCAATTCCAACTTCAAATCCTTGACGGTTTGGGAATGTATAAAATTGCCTTCAGCACTAGAGTCGATCAATGCTGAGAACACAGAAAAGTACACAGCATATGTGAGGATTACTGGGATTGTCGTAGACCTGGTCACCAATCCAAGATTAACCTAGACAGGTTAGCAAAGATAAAGGCTATGCAGGGAGCTTTCTTCGTCACTAATCTTTACTAGCATGAGCAAAAGAGCTCCACCCATCCTCCTCTGTTACCCGGTAGAGTTCAGAAGTGGAGCTCGCTTCTGTTTTTCAGTAAAGCCCGTTTCTCTGTCCTTGTGAACTCCTGCAGTTCTGCTGCTGCTCCACCAGATGGCGCGCTTGCTTCAGTCTGCGAAGTGTGGTGCTCCCCACTGAGCCCTAAACGTCGCCTGGCTTCTCTTCAACTCATGATATGAACCAACATCACTATGAAAAAATGTATACGTCCAGAATTTTGTAAACAGTGTGTGCAGTTCTGCAGTTTATTACGCAGAATTATCCATTTGGTCCTGTTCCAGTCTTTATTCCAATCCTGCACTTAGTCTTTATTCACAGGTGCTGGCCTGCTGACAGTTTCTCAAAACAGAAAAATGACAGCAATTGGCTGAGGACAATCAAATCAGTCACATCGGCCAATCAGACACACAAACACAGTAGCTCCTCATTCTGGATACTTCGATACTGTGGATCATAACATCCTCTTGCATCGACTCCACACTACAGCTGGACTCTGTGGGACCATCCTCCAGTGTTTCCATTCATACCTCACTGGCAGAGCTGAGTACATGGTCCAGGAGGAGGCGGGTTCAACTCCCCACACTGTCACTTATGGGGTCCCTCACACATCGCTGTCTCCATGGAAACACCCTACTCTATCTCAAAGAGCTCCTTACCTCGCATAAAACTTCGACATCTTTGCTCAATCAACACTTACTGCATTCAACAGCCCCGGATCACACGCCGCACTTTGAGAGACTGGGTTTTTCAAGCTGTTGCCCCATGTCTGTGAAATTCCCTCCCAGACTCTCTGAGGGCACCACAGAGTGTGGAGTCTTTAAAAAAAACTTTAAAAACTTTTAAAAACTTTCTTATTCAAAAGCCCAACTAGGACATTGTATGTACCTTTTCTGTTTGTGTGTAGTTGTTAGTATTCTATTGTTTTTATCTACTTGTTTCTTAATGTTTGTTTCTGATTTTACTTTTTATTATTATGCTGTAGCATTTCTTTCTTTGAAATCTAAAGTGCATTACAAATAAAATGTACTGCCCGACTGAAAGCAACACATATTAGGGCACCGTGGCTTTGAACTCCAGCTTCTCAACAGTATGAAACGGCACCATTTCTTCAACCAAACAGCGAGTCACACTGTCAGTAAGCGCTCGCCACTGCTTGCTGTCACGCTGGTACTTCGCTCCTCTCACAAAGGCCTCGGAGAGTCGCTGCTGACCTGAGGTTGCACCTCCTCCTGACGCAGGTGTGCTGCTGCCAAGTTCGGCAAACCACAGAGGGATGGTTAATTGTAAGATGTGATCTTAGATTGGTCGTATTTCCTCTTGAGACAGATACTTATTTTTTTTGCATCATCCAACACCGCCGCCGATCCCTTGTCATGTGGCTCAAAGCCAAAATGTGCCCAAGTTGGTGACACAGTATTTGGCTTGGAGGCTAGTTTTGTAGCCATTGTTGAATTGAGTAACATGGGCTCAACAGTCATCTGCATGGATACTACCATGTAAATCAGGGGTGTCAAACTCATTTTCACCGCGGGCCACATTAGCATAATCGTTGCCCACAGAGGGCAATATGTAACTTATAAATGTAACTACTCCTTAATGTTAAATAACTCTGAATTCATTACTTATTCAAGTTACTGTCACGGTCTGCCCCGCCCCCTCCTGTCATTCTCGTGCCTGTGTTGTTTTTGTAGCCATGTGTGTTCTTAGCCCCGCCTTGTGTTTTGTATTCCCTGCCCCTCGTTAACTATTTCAGGTGTCTCATGTTTGTTCTGTTCTATTTATATCCCCTGTTTGGTTCATTCCTTTGCTGGTTATTTTGTCTACAGCCTTTGTCGCCACTCTGTCGTTATACGTTGTCTAAGGCCTCTGTATTGTTTCTGTAACTACTGGCGTTTAATCTCTCGTTGTGTTCTCGTTGTGTATGTTTAAAGTTCCCTTTTGTGCTCCGTTCTCTAGTGTCCCCCTGTTTAATTATGTCGTTACGTGTAGGTTATGTCTCGTGCTCTGGTATGTCTTCCTATAAATTTCGCTGTCCGCCCTTTAAACGCACGCCGCGCACGGCGTTACAGTTACAAATGTTACATATATATTTTAATTTGTTAGGTTATGAAACCCACATTACTCCGTCAATCAACGATCAGTATCCAAGTGAATAAAGAAAAATAACATAAAAATATCACATTTACTTTGTTCTAAACTTGTAATATCAAATAAATGGAAGATAGCAATTATGCGTCAAAAACGCTCCCTCCGAAACACTTGGCGATGGGCTATTTCTTCAGCCACAACATTGCTAGCTTTTACTGCCGCATTGTTTGCGGTTGGGAACACATTCTGTTCAGATTACGTTTTTTGACATATACGACTCTCTGTTTTTGTCCTTCAAACCCATATCTACGCCTTCTTAATAAACATCAACCTGTTTCTGCAAACATCTGCACTCCCTGTCAGGTCCATCACATCACAGAACCCGAGTACATTTTGCTGAGATTATAGAATGTACAAATGAAACCTTAATATCTTCAATAATCATGTCACTAATTATTATTGAGGAACCCTGTAACTTTAATCATATGTGAACAGACTTAACAAAACCAAGTGTGTTGTATTTGATATCTGATACTCCATTTTTAAACTGCATAAGGAGACATTGGAGTTATAGGAATTTGGAAGTAGGAATGTGAAACTCTTTATGAGACGCTGTAATAGGCAGCTTCATGGATCACTGCAGAACAGTTCAATATGGAAGAGATTAAGAGAGAAACGTTTTTCACCATTTAATGCTGTATAACTTTAAAGAGTAAAATAAAGGACCCAAACCGATGAGAAAGTGATGCTGACTCTTCTAATGTGGTACATGTAAATGGTACATGTGATATGACTAACGGTTATACAGTTATAACAGTCATACAGTTATGATTAAAGAGGAAATGAGTCAGTGCAGCTAGCAACTAGAAATTGTTGCGCTTGTTCTCCTTCTATCTAGCGCAGCGTGTTCTTTGATGCAAAAGAAAATAGTCACCAGTCTAACTGCCTTTTAAATATTTATTAAAATGAACATAAAAATACAGAGATCTCTGGAGAGCACACAATAAGAGTGGAAAGCCTAAGCTGTTCTCACTGCTCAGTGGGTAGCTCTGAGAGACAATACAATAAAGGCCTGAACTAAATAGGAGAAGTGAGTGTAGCCCCCACCCTTGCTGACCTTCGCTGGAAACCACCTGTAGCTGTCTGCCTGCAGGGGTGCAACTACATACTTTCTCGTGCCTTGTGTTGTTTTTGTAGCCATGTGTGTTCTTAGCCCCGCCTTGTGTTTTGTATTCCCTGCCCCTCATTAACTATTTCAGGTGTCTCATGTTTGTTCTGTTCTATTTATATCCCCTGTTTGGTTCATTCCTTTGCTGGTTATTTTGTCTACAGCCCTTGTCGTCTCTCTGTCGTTGTCCATTGTATAAAAGCTCTTTCTTGTTCATGTACTTGGCGTTTAGTCTATGTCTTTATCCTGTTTCAGCTTCGTGTTAGTTTAAAGTTTCCCTTTCGGTTTCAGTGATAGTTTGCTAGTGTATTCTTTGTTTCAATATGAATGACTACCTGGATGAATTGACCAATGCCTGCCTTTTCGACCCTGACTTTGGAATGCCCTTTTATAATAAATCTCGCTTTTCTCAGCAATTGTGTCCGCCTCAAAGATCCGCGCCGCACCCGGCGTTACAATTGCTAGCTTTTACTGCCGCATTGTTTGCGGTTGGGAACACATTCTGTTCAGATTACGTTTTTTGATATATGTCCTTCAAACCCATATCTACGCCTTCTTAATAAACATCAACCTGTTTCTGCAAACATCTGCACTCCCTGTCAGGCCCATCACATCACAGAACCCGAGTACATTTTGCTGTGATTATAGAATGTACAAATGAAACCTTAATATCTTCAATAATCATGTCACTAATTATTATTGAGGAACCCTGTAACTTTAATCATATGTGAACAGACTTAACAAAACCAAGTGTGTTGTATTTGATATCTGATACTCCATTTTTAAACTGCATAAGGAGACATTGGAGTTATAGGAATTTGGAAGTAGGAATGTGAAACTCTTTATGAGACGCTGTAATAGGCAGCTTCATTGATCACTGCAGAACAGTTCAATATGGAAGAGATTAAGAGAGAAAAGTTTTTCACCATTTAATGCTGTATAACTTTAAAGACTAAAATAAAGGACCCAAACCGATGAGAAAGTGATGCTGACTCTTCTAATGTGGTACATGTAAATGGTACATGTGATATGACTAACAGTTATACAGTTATGATTAAAGAGGAAATGAGTCAGTGCAGCTAGCAACTAGAAATTGTTGCACTTGTTCTCCTTCTACCTAGCGCAGCGTGTTCTTTGATGCAAAAGAAAATAGTCACCAGTCTAATTGCCTTTTAAATATTTATTAAAATGAACATAAAAATACAGAGATCTCTGGAGAGCACACAATAAGAGTGGAAAGCCTAAGCTGTTCTCACTGCTCAGTGGGTAGCTCTGAAAAACAATACAATAAAGGCCTGAACTAAATAGGAGAAGTGAGTGTAGCCCCCACCCTTGCTGACCTTCGCTGGAAACCACCTGTAGCTGTCTGCCTGTTCGTCTTGCACCGAGTGAACTCCTCCTGTTCTTATCAAAAGTACGAAAAACGTTTGGACGGTTTCCCAGACCTCCACTTCAAAGGGCTACGGCCATTTCCCATGTTTTATTACTTCCCAATAACTGAGTTCATTATACCTTCTCCTAACCACTATAGCAGTTAATCAGCTTTCAAGGCTACAGATGCTTTCCTCCTCAAACAGTATCTCACCGTGGGATTACACAAGAGTTACAGATATCAAACACACACACACACACTTTGGAGAATATGCTTGTCAGACACTTTGAGAATATGTTTGTCAGACACTCCGAGAATATGTTTGTTTAATAATGTAATAGTAAAATATAATGCCTAATACTACGCAATTGATTAGTAATGTAATATAATGCTAGCCAAATATAAAGGATTAAAATATCATTCCCAACAAAATCAATATCATCTAGTGAAAACACCCCAGTGTGAACAACAGCTGGAAGTATTTGATTCAACGGCCTCATAGGGGAAATGCACTGGGGCATTTAGGGCATTATTTCTGGATGGCTGCTGGACCCCCATCAGAGACCTTAATTGCCTGTAGCTGTTCCATAACACTGTCATACTGTTTCTGCCACACATCTTTTGACAGTGACGATGGATCAATCTCCAGGAAGGCATAGGCGTCCTTGGACTGTATTCTGAATATCTGAGCACCTTTCATACAGGAACCACCAAAATCTGACCATATCTGTAAAAGAGATACAAAATCATTCAGACCTAAATCAGTTCATATTTATATAATGAACAAGAATGGATTCAGAATGTTTTCAAATTTTACTGTAATCTGCAAATTGTTTTTGAATTCTATAATGTAATTGACTTCATAATGTAATTTTAAATGACTGTCATAGTTTCATAAATCAGTTACCTGTGAAGCACACTGGATTGAATTCACAAATTGATCTTTAAAATCAGGTTCATCAATGAGACTTTCATTAACAAAGGTCTTTTGCTGCATGTTCTTCAATATGCTATGCACATTTCCCCAGAGGTTTTTAAGTTGAATCAGAATTTGCTGAATTTTCGACAGATAACGCTGGACCTCACCGAGGTGGACAGGGCTGGGTACAGCGCCTGGAACAAACGCAAACACACAGAAACACAGAGTACATAGTTTACAAGTAACCAAACCAGTGAGTGCAGTGTGTTGATATGTAAGTGTCTGCAGGGGTCTGTGTTTTTGTAATCCTACTAAAAGACTGTGTAGGGACACATTTACTAATGTACCTGTCTGGACATGTATTGATTTGGTCACACTATACTACATTACTACATCCCAAAGCTGAGTGTCTATGGAAACAGCAAGCAAACACACACACACACACACACACACACACACACATACACATTCATAACCAAAACATTCACCCAAAGACACTCACCCATGTCAATTTGTAGCTTGGCCAATTTTAAATGGTGGTCCATTTGCTGGACCTGAATGTTCCACTGCTTTTGCTCCAAAGATGTTTTTTCAGAGACGAGCTGTTCCACCTGAGTTTCAAGATCTTTTGTTTTCTCAGCAACACCAGGGGCTGTTATGGCATCGTAAATGCTCTTAATGATTGGCCCGATGAAAGGCACAACAGCCGCAAGGATGCCCAGGCCTGAACTTTTGCTTGTTACATCTTTTATGTGACTCTGCAGCTCCTGATTTTTGGTGTTTATCAACGTTTGGGTTTTCTCAAGATCTTCCCTGACTTTAGAAAGCTCTTCAGCAAGTTTTTTTATAATTTCCTCCATTGCTTGAAGTTCCTTGGAAAGCTGGACACTCTTCTTCGCCGTGTCTGACTTTTCACTGATGATGTCACTGGTAGTTGTTGCCACATTTTCACTGTGTTCAACGTAGCTGAATATTAAAAATAGTCATCAGTCAATAAGCATTCACTTTGTGTCTATAGGTTGAGAACTATTTAGAATTTGCTTTTAATGTTTAAAAAAAACAACAAAGTAACATTACTAAGGAAAGAAAATCTGTTAAAATATTGTCCGCTATTACTAATTCATACGTCTGCTGTATTATTACAACAAGTTAGATAATCCTCATCCTTATTCTCATTACTGCAGGAGTTCAAATGCTCTCCTTCAATATGAACATGATTGTAATCATCAGATAAATCCACTCTGGATTATGGAAGGCATCACAACCCATGTTACAAAACAATAAAAACGTTCTTCTGCAAAAGGATGCAATTACATATTTTCACCAGAGAGGTCGTCAATCTACAAACGTACATAGTGCTGCTTTAAAATACAGCTATATCAATCTTCACATCAGCACAAGACAATTAAAGGAACAGGCCCTAGAGGAAAACTAGGAAACTGAAGAATTCTAAACCTACTGACACACATTACCAACAACAGCTCTGCATAACACCATTTCTATATGTCATGGTAATCGAGGCCGCAAACAAATAAATGTTGTTACCTCTTCACCATCCCATCCACATCTGTAATGATATCAAGGATCCAGGTTCTTGCTTTTTCCAGGAACTTTATAGCCAGTGTTGGTTTATTTCTTTCAATAGCAAGTATCAGCATTGGAAACAGTGATGTAACCAGATTCTGACTGGTGCCCACACACTGCGTTGGAAGAAATAACAAAAAAAATATAGAATATATAACAACATTTAAGAAATCCCACATTGTGAATTTGAACCTCACTGCTGCTGTTCATCCATGTGCTGTAAGATTTGGCTACAATCCAGTTACTGGGCTGATTAAGGAGTCAGAGACATTGTTGTGGTTTATGGTGACTTTACTATTAACATCTTGACTTCCTCCCTTCCAGACTGGTGCTCTGCTACTTGAGCATGTCTGATTACTGAAGATCTTTGTGGTTTCAGTGCTGGAGTGTCAGTTACTGAGGCAGTACAGTTGCAGTTTGTGTTACATCTCTCTGGTAAAATCCTTTTAACTTGAGAAAGACCGCGTGAAGCATTAAGACGCATAGTTTTTGAAAGTGGTGAAATAATTTGATTACACTGATTGGTTACACAATTGTCCTTAATGTACTATTATTCCCCCTAGTCCTCTGTGATACACAATAACTTTCTTCCGAGTGGACTGAAACAAACGTATCTCAGCATACAATGACATCATACCTTCAGTAGGAGAGCTTCAGAAGATCCAAAGAGCATTTGGGTTTCTACAGCGCTCTTCCTGAGGAGCCTCTCCGAGTTTGGGAATTTAGCCAGACACAGGTAGGAGATGTGGTACAGCAGAGAGACCTGTTTTGAGACTGGGAGAAGCTTCTCCGTGAATCCTGGATTCCATTCAGAGATTTGCAAAAGTTCTGTGATTCAATTAAAATATATTTGAATTAAACAGATGATCTCACAACCTTGCTTGTATGAACCTTCTCACGCCCTACAGAATTTGAAAAAGTAGAATTATAATAATGTCACTCTAAAAAACAAATGAAAACTTGCCTTTGCTGTTGGCCATTGTCTGTAACTGTATACACGGATACACTGTTGTCCTATAATTCAATAAAGAGGTTAGAATGGCATCAACAAACTTAGCAAAAACTGTAGTACGTGTGATTCTTAAACCTTAAATACCTACCTGCAAAGCTTTGTGCTTCTTGGTGGTGCAGAGTGTGAGATGCTCACTGGAGATGCTCACTGGAGCATACGTTTATATCATGCTCCGCCTCTAAAAGGTAAAAAAAGGTTGATTTCCTGTCCACATTCTGAAGAAAACCAAGGCATACTGCTTGGCTTGGAAAAGGAGTTGAGTAAGCAATTTAATAATTAATAATTTAGTGCTTAGTAATTTAAGCACTAATTTTCTTTAATACATTATTTACTTTGGTGTTGCAGCACATCATACAGTAGCATATGAGTGCGAGCATGAGCACCTGAACCAGAGAGGTAGACATCATTGTTGGAAATTATATTTTACTAGCAGTATTCTACTAGCATTTTATTATTTATCAACTGCTTAGCATTTAAGAGTCTCTTAGAGACAAATAAAGTGTTAACAGGTATATTATAGTGCGTCCAGAGAAGCAGCTACTGAGTGTAGGATGTAAGAGAGACCACAGGATGTCTGAAAGACCGTGTAAGAGCAGAGGTGACAAGGTGACAGCGAGAGTGAGCTTTCTCGGTGCAAGATGTAACTGTTTTTTAGACGAACAGGCAGTCATTTAAAGAGGAACGTGTGGATTCCGACGGACAGCAACAAGGGTGGGGACCACACTCAGCTATATATAGAAGAGACTTTTAGTCCTATACGAACCTCCGCGTATACTTCGATCACAAGGTGCAGGCTTCTTATCAGTCCCTAAAATTATGAAGACTAGAACAGGGGCCAGGTCATTTTCTTACACAGCCCCTCAGCTATGGAATAAACTTCCATCCAGTGTTAGGGACTCAGATTCAGTCACTGTGTTTAAATCTAGATTAAAAACACATTTGTTTAGTCAGGCATACTGTTAAGAGCATTCACCCACCACTCTGTGTTCCTTCTTGTCTCCCCTACTTCATAGAGACAAGGACCACTCCAGGGTACCAGGAGGCACGACGGTTCCTAATTCCGGACCTGCTCCACCCTTGGCACCCCCGGACTAAATTACTACACCCACTACACTTACCACTGGTTAACCCCAACACCACTATCTCAGTCTGTATTTGTAAGGGGGTTGTTCCGTGTCCGGCTGACTCGCGGAGTGACGTGAGTCCTCCGAACCCCGAGAACCCGTGGGATTTTAATGATTGGACCCAAGTGCAATAAACAAACTAGGGAACTGAGACCTCCGTAAAAATAGCACGGGAAAAGCTGAGAAAAGAAAATGTAAAATACGAAATGGAAATAAACAAAAGGCACGGAGCAAAACTCTACGTGAAGGTAAGTAATAAGAGAACTCAAAAAGCACACGGACAAGGTCAACGTGGCGGATCAGGTAAATAACCAACAGAAAACAATCTCTATGAAAATAACAAAATGATAGGAAGCAAACAGAGAAAGGAAAACTTGAGAATGGCCAGGGATGGCGCATGAGTTAAACACTCGAAAAGAATAGCGTAGGTGACACAACACCAAGAGATAACACATTAGAGAGGCTGGCTGCAAGGGCAAGGCAACAAACAACTCAGCGTTGAATCACCGCAACTGTCACCCTTTAGTAAGGGGAAAGACAGCTGCGGATCCTCAACGCTGATTACGAGGAATGTGGGAGTGAGAACTCCCTCTAGTGGCCACAGAGGGAGTCGCGCTGGAGCCATTCCTGACAGTATTCCCAAAAGAGGATGGGTTTCCTGACGACTGCATGCAAGCACCTACAAGCACCTGGGAGATGGTCTGGCTTGCCGGTGGATGTGCTGATGCCGGGGTTGGACTTGCCGTTGCCGCGGGAGGACGTGCTGGTGCTGGCTCCTGCCTGGGGCTCATCATCTGCACCGAGGGGACTGTGACTACTGGGCCGGTGAACAAGAACCTTATGCCACAACTGTAAAACCACCTTTTGTCCACAAATACGGACTGGTGCTAACGGGCCGCCCAATGGAGGATGGGTTCCCTTTTGAGTCTTGGTCCTCCCAAGGTTTCTTCCTATTTCCCCGCCATCTTAGGGAGTTTTTCCTTGCCACTGTCGCCTTTGGCTTGATCATTAGGGATCTGGACCCATGCAATTTGTAAAGCTGCTTTGTGACAACATGTGTTGTAAAAAGCGCTATATAAATAAATAAATGAAAAATGAAATGAAGAGGCAGAAGTTGTACAGAACAGAAAGGACAAGTAGGTTGAGTTTGCAACGTGTGAATACCAGCTGTTGTTTTTACATTCCTGACCATCATGATCATGATATTCCTCAGGGAATATCAGTCTACCCTGTACGCTACAGAGTGTCCTAATCCTATAGCCACAGGACCGAAGTTGAGTAGGCAACTTCAGTTGAGTAATCTAAGCACTAATTTTCTTTAATACATTATTTACTTTGGTGTTGCAGCACATCATACAGTAGCATATGAGTGTGAGCATGAGCACCTGAACCAGAGAGGTAGACATCATTGTTGGAAATTATATTTTACTAGCAGTATTCTACTAGCATTTTATTATTTATCAACTGCTTAGCATTTAAGAGTCTCTTAGAGACAAATAAAGTGTTAACAGGTATATTATAGTGCGTCCAGAGAAGCAGCTACTCGAGTGTAGGATGTAAGAGAGACCACAGGATGTCTGAAAGACCGTGTAAGAGCAGAGGTGACAAGGTGACAGCGAGAGTGAGCTTTCTCGGTGCAAGATGTAACTGTTTTTTAGACGAACAGGCAGTCATTTAAAGAGGAACGTGTGGATTCCGATGGACAGCAACAAGGGTGGGGACCACACTCAGCTATATATAGAAGAGGCAGAAGTTGTCTGTCTCTCAGAGCTCCACACGAAGCTGCACAGATAACTCAGAGTAGTTTAGTTCAGGCTTTTGCTGTGTACTCTCCGGACATGTCTGTATTTAACCGGCTTCAATAAAAGGTCAATTGACATAAGACTGGTGACATATTCTTTTGCATCAATGAACATGCTGCGCTATGTAGAAGGAGAACAAGCGCAACATCATACAAGTCAATGTCAGTTTTATTTATAACATAACAATCTAAAGTGCATTACAAATAAAATGTGTTGCTTTCAGTCGGGCAGTACATATTAGGGCACCGTGGCTTTGAACTCCAGCTTCTCAACAGTATGAAACGGCACCATTTCTTCAACCAAACAGTGAGTCACACTGTCAGTAAGCGCTCGCCACTGCTTGCTGTCACGCTGGTACTTCGCTCCTCTCACAAAGGCCTGCAATCTCTCCATGTCTTTATCTGATTCATTGATAACTGATAGTCTTCCTAAGGCTCAGACACACCACATCAATTTTTAGTTATTAAGTCCCATTACCCTTTGTTCTGACCACGTTAGAGTAAAGCAGCTGAGCTCATTAACATACAGCCACGCTGCTCTACTGTTTGAAGTCGTCGCCATTTCAGTTGCTTTGTTCTCCATAGGAGAACTGAGATTACAAACCCGCCTCCTCACGCCCACACAAGCGTGCGCACAAATACACATTTACTCTCCTCCCCCTTTGTACACACTAAGTAAATGGCCCTGAGTACCAGGTATGTAGTCTTGATACCACCTAAAATGTCCCCCCAGAACGAGATAATGTGTTTATGTTCAAATGGATCCAGGAGAGGGGGGACAAATTCAAATAAATTTAACGGCTTAGCGTACCCGATGCTGATTTTAGTAAATCGCACCCAATGGGCTCAAATATTATCAACCAGGGTTAAGGGCACACAGAGATGCACAGAACAGAAAGGACAAGTAGGTTGAGTTTGCAACGTGTGAATACCAGGTGTTGTTTTTACATTCCTGACCATCATGATCATGATATTCCTCAGGGAATATCAGTCTACCCTGTACGCTACAGAGTGTCCTAATCCTATAGCCACAGGACCGAAGTTGGGTAAGCAACTTCAGTTGAGTAATTTAAGCACTAATTTTCTTTAATACATTATTTACTTTGGTGTTGCAGCACATCATACAGTAGCATATGAGTGCGAGCATGAGCACCTGAACCAGAGAGGTAGACATCATACAAGTCAATCCCTTAGCATAAAGAAGTTTATTCAAGTGTACAATGAGTATACTTATTTTTTTACTAAAACTGAGGAAGTATACTTGAAGGTGACTTTTTATAAACTATAATTTAGATATATATAAGAATAGTATAGTGAAGTATACTTGGCTTATACTGAAAAGTATAAACAGAAGTCTAAGACTAAGTACATTAATACCAAGACTTACACTTGTATTTTAAAACTAAAACTTATACTTATACTTTAGTACACTTTTTACATCTTTCTGCCACAAAGTATTAATACTTACTATATCTTGCTCCAAGTGCATAATAAGGTCAAGTCAATGACTCATGCTTAACATTGCATGTACCTTAAAAATCACACACACACAAAAAAACTTTTGACTTAATATATATAACTAGTACAATGGCAGTATATTGATAAGTGTACTTGTGGTATACTTTAAGAATACAAAAGGGATATACCAAGTACATTGATAGCATACAGATGAGTATACTAGTTTTATACTATAAAGTGTACTTTTGAAAACTTAAAATGAACTTTAAAGTATACATTTATAAACTAGAAATGTTCCAATTTAGTAAAAAAAGAATTAAATTGGTATACTTTCTAGTACACTTAAAGTATATGGTCTGTAGTATACTTGCTATACTTATACTTATACTGAAGTATACTTAATAAAATGAACTTTAAGTATACTACTTTTTGCTAAGGGATGTCAATGCCAGTTTTATTTATAACATAACAAATGTTGACCAAAGTACTATCCATTAGTAACCCATTCCAAAGTTTAAGGGCAATAACTGCAAAAGCACGATCACCCTTATGCTTCAGCCAAGATTTAGGAACCACCAAAAGAAGGTAACTAGCAGATATTAATGGCCTTACTGAAACATATGGCTTCAAAAGCTCAGAAATATGTATTGATTGGAGCTAAACCCTTCATTGATTTATACACAAAATTTTAAAAACATTCCTCAAATGAACAGATTAGCCAGTGCAGGGAAGCCAAAATTGGTGAGATATGTTCTTGTTTATGTGTCCAAGTTAATCGTAACTGGGAGATGGAGGCCTGTCCAACCACAGCATAAAGCCCGTTAAAGCCTGGAAGATATAAAAGCATGAATAACCCTCTCAAAATCCTTAAAAGATAAAAATGGCTTGACCTTAGTAAGCAACCTGAACTGAAATAAACTAGATTTAATTACAGAATTTATCTGTTTACATATCAGACATCAACATACATACACATACCATAAACTTAGCTTCCACGGAGGGCAAGGGAAGGGTGTAAAGTTGTGTGTAACAAGAAAAGGGTGTAACAAGAAGGGAAAAGGAAATAACTGCCAAAGAGTGTATTTGTGAAGATGAATTCCTGAAATATTTATACAAATGCGAGAGGGTGTGAGACGTCAGAGACCGACCTGGCCCAAAATAAAAACCAAAATGGAAGATGCCTTACCTAAGACAAAAGTAATACAACATAAAGAACACAAACCTGCCCTAACTACCTACGGGGAAACCAAAATACACGGAGCAATCTCAACGTGACGGGTAATAAACGGGAGAACCAAAATACCTCAGACCAAAAACCTTCCTAAAATAACAAAGGGATAGGAAGGGAAATAGTGTGAGGAAAACTTGAGATAGGCCAGGGATGGCGCAGGAGTAAGAATACTCGAAGAGAACAGAGCTGGTGATAAAACACCGAGACTTGCAATAGCATACAGTGAAGGCTGACTGCATGAGCGGGTTAGGCGGCAAACAACTCAGCAATGTGACTCTGCAACTGTTTCCCTTTAGTAGGGAGGAAGACAGCTGCAGGTCATCATTGCTGATTGCGAAGTCTTCTGAGACTGGCTCGCGAGCCCCCTCCTGTGGCGGCAGGTGAGGTAGCGCTGGAGCCAGTATATATATATATATACACACACAAACACACACACAATATTGCCAAAAGTTTTCACTCACCATCCAAAGTATTGGAATCAGGTGTTCCAATCACTTCCACGGCCACAAGTGTATAAAATTAAGCACCTAGGCACGCAAACTGTTTTTACATACATTTGTGAAAGAATGTGTCGCTCTCAGGAACTCCTAAATATTCCACAGTCAACTGTCAGCTGTATTATAAGAAAATGTTTGGGAAAGTGTTTGGGAACGACCGCAGCTCAGCCACGAAGTGGGAGGCCACGCAAACTGACGGAGCGGGTTCAGGAATGGGTTTCCATGGTCGAGCAGCTGATCCAAGCCATACATCACCAAGTGCAATGCAAAGCGTCGGATGCAGTGGTGTAAAGCACGCCGCCACTGGACTCTAGAGCAGTGGAGGCACGTTTTCTGGAGTGACGAATCGCACTTCTCCATCTCACCTCACAAATGCACTTCTGGAATGGTCAAAAATCTCCATAGACACACTCCTTTGAGGACAGCCTTCCCAGAAGAGTTTAAGCTGTTCTAGCTGCAAAGGCAGGACCAACATCATAGTGAACCCTATGGATTAAGAATGGGATGTCACTTAAGTGATGTCATATGTGAGTCAAGGAAGGTGAGCGAATACTCTTGGCAATATAGTGTATGTCTCCGTCTCCTGCCCAGTTCCCTTCTTTGAACGTGTCTTCTTCTTCTTCAACCTCCTCTTGTCCATGTTCACAAAGTTTTCACAGCAGAGCAGAGTTTACCTCAGGTCTGTTTGTAGTGGTAAGTCTAGTGATTAGAGTGTTCTGTCAGCAAAACATCTGGTGGCGACATCAGTCACAGTAGGCCTGGGGCTAATGTGTGTCATTAATGTGTAGTGTGTGTGAGCTAACGTGTGTGTGTGTGTGTATGCGTCTGTGTAATGCGTCATGCAATATTTGTCCTTATTTAAAAACAAACCATCTGTTAGGGCTTTTGATTTAATGACATTGTTTTTAATTTAACTTCCAAAGATGATTACAGGCTTCCCAATGAAATGTTCCGACCTACAGGACCTTTGTGATCCAGGCACCGATTAAGTGACCAGCCAAGTGTCCAGCGCAGTCTGTGTCTGTGTTGATGTGTGTCAGTAAAAGTATTATTTCAGAAGGCCAGGACACTAGTGACAAAATATCAGTCCGTTCTTTAAAACAGGTTAATATAGCAAAGGCCTAAATGTATTTTTTTTCAAACAATGAATCTTAGAAAGCAGAAATCAAATCTTGAGAGCTCAGAGATTCGGATGTGGAGAAGGAAGTAAAACACCCTCCAGCTACTTCTCCTTGTGCTCTTTGCAGTTGGGAGTAAATTTTTTGAGTGACCTTTTGACCTTTGCTGACCTATGCTGCAGTTCCATTGCGCATCCGGACCCCGGCAGAGTCTGACCCGAGTCTGACCCGAGTTCGGTGCGGCCCGGGGCTCCACGGCTTCATCCTCCCTGCGCAGGGACCACGAAGACCACCAGCTACACGCGTGTATCGACAGAAACGGCGAATCTGCTCCGTACAGGATCTCTGAGCTCATCAGTGTGTGGACACTTGGAGTCTTGATATACATATTAAATGGTAAATAAATTATTACAAATAAAATGTTCCAGTGAAGACGACATGACAAACAAATGCTGCAGCTGTAGTGTAGAGCACTGATGCTCATGAGGGCTCATGAACGCCAGCTAGAGATCTGTTTCTATCCCATTCATCACACTGTCTTAAAAGCCCTCATCACCACAGTGAAATTATGCCTTTATTTTCACCATGACTATTAAGTACCAGGTTGTTTACAAGTCTGGGGCTCGGTCCATTAACATCTAGAACAAATCTCGAAATTCTAGAGCTGTGTATCGCAGAAAGTCTCTTTGGTCTGGAACCGGCAGACGGACGTGTCTGGGCTGCGTCTGAAGGTCAGAGGAGAAGCGTCTGCTCATAAAGCTGGAGGTCAAGTCGAACTCTGACCTCTCCCGTGGGAACCTCGTGGAGGAGAAGCCGCCGCGTCAACGGCCCCTTTCGCTCCTGTTCCTTTTTTATGGTTGCCACGGGAACCTCTGTGCGACCAAGGAAGTCTGAAAACAGAGCACGCACACTTACTGTAATTAAAACAAAACACTTCACAAGCTCATTGCCTTAATATGTAATGGACTGGCGGTGCCGTTGCCAGGACGACACAGTTCCTCCACTTGCCGTCAGGGGAGAACTGGTCACGTTCGAAGACTGTGATGCACAGGACGTCCTGGTACAGGTCCTTAATGAAGAACTGACAGCTGAAGTTCCATTTGGGGTTGACCGTGTCGCTCTGCGGCCGAGAGGTGTAACACTGCGCTCCCATGGAAACCTCGCAGTAGGGGTTGCTCTTCCCTACGACACAGTCCAACGCCAAACCAGACCATAAGACGTTACGCTCAAAAGAACCGAATTACCTACAGTCAGAGGATTCTGATTGATGGTTAAGTGGGGGAAGAGTGTGTGTGTGTGTGTGTATGAATTTGAGCGCGCTGTTCTTCTAACCGTTGGGCTTGCAGAGTTTCAGCTCGACGGCTTCCTGCACTGTCACTAACAATCGTCCGATGCCGCGTGTTTTCTGTGAGCGAGCTGTAACGCAGAGAAAAAAATCCTGACTTTGGCATTTCCACCTTCACACTGCATGTGTGATGAGAATGAAGGGAAACAGCGCCCCCCTCTGGCCAGACCTTGATATGCTTTCTCCCGCTTCAGCTTCTCAGTCTCGATGAAGCGCTCGGAGGCCGATTTGATTCTCTGGACCCACGTGGTCCTGTCCAATCAGCAAAGGGACAACACAGGAGAACCCTAAGGAACACTTCCTGTCTACAGTGGCAGTGACATGTTTGATATTGTATGGATTCTTTTCATTCGCTGCTGTAGACTGCTTTGGTTAATTGTGTGTGTGTGTGTGTGTGTGTGTGTGCACGCATGCAGCTGCGTACCTCTCACTGATGCTGTCAGCTTTGAGTGTGTAAACACGGTCGATGTGCGAGATGTGGAAGATTGGGTCATCACTGGATGGATCAGATGGCATTTTAACTAACACTTCATTTAGGAACAAAGGCTGGTTGGGGGGGGGGATACAGAGAGAGACAAAGAAAGAGAGTGAGAGAGAAACAGGAAGAGAGGAAAACCATCTCTCTTGCTCTATCATTCCTGCAATGAGAATCCTGCAGGTTGTTATAAGAATCCTGCAGGTTGTAATCAGAATGCTGTGGGTTGAAATCAGAATGCTGCAGGCTGTAATCAGAATGCTGCAGGTTGTAATCAGAATGCTGTGGGTTGGAATCAGAATGCTGTGGGTTGGAATCAGAATGCTGTGGGTTGTAATCAGAATGCTGTAGGTTGTAATCAGAATGCTGCGGGTTGGAATCAGAATGCTGCCGGTTGCTCTCTCTACCGTTTTATACAGCTTGTAGACGGTGTTGGACTTGGGACTGAAGAGCTTGTCCCCACTGGAGGTGAGCTGCTTGGAGGTGTAGGTGAGGAGGAGGAAGTCGCTGAAGAGGAAGGCCCACAGCTCCTTGCTGCTCTTGGTCTTGCAGACACGGCCGCTGTGCAGAAGCTTCCGAGGGCCCAGGCAGTTGGTCAGGGAGTTGAAGACCAGGTGCTAGAAAGGCACAACGGGGCAAAACGCTCGAACCGTGGAAGCGCTAAACACTGCTGTTTAACTCTCACGTAACGTGAGACACTATTTCCCTCACTTAACATCAAACACTTCTGCCTTATTCAAACTCTTTGCCTGCCTTAACACTGCCGTCACACTTACACCAGGCGCCTCACGTCCTGTGGGTGTGCTGTGAGCTTAGAGCAGACAAGCCCATGCAGAACTGTGAAGTTTTGCCACAGACATCCGAGTATTAATTAATTACGCGTCCTACTGACTCTGCGAGCTTGGACAGAGGGGAGGGGCCCTGCGGCTCACCTCGATGACCCCGTCACACTGCACGTGGTTCTGGAGCCACTCCAGCCTGTCCGAGTTCTCCTTCTCCCGCACGCCCTCGTTGACCTGCAAGCACAGCTCCTCGGCTCTCTCTAGCGCCTCCCGCAGGTTGGCCTGGTCTACGTGGCCTGCGGAGGTGTTCTCCAGAATCTACGGCCAAGCGGAGAAGCACAGGCACGCGCAGAGAGACAGAGAGAGAAAGAGAGAGAGAGAGAGAGAAACAGGTACTCAACCAAACAATACTACCATGGCAAAGAGTCGGTAAAGTAGAGAAGTAACATTGTAAGATTTACTAGTCATAGTGACAATGTTACGTGTCAATCCTAGAGCAGTGAGCACACAGACACGTACACACACACACACACACACACACACACACACACACACACACACACACACGCACGCACACGCGCACTCGCACTCGTACACACACACATGTTGTTCCACTGCTAACATAAACCTGACTCACTTTCATAATTATATGGCATATTAGAGCAGCACTAGTCTGGTAGGACATCTAATTACATGTGCAAGAGTACAATCTATGGTTAAATCAATTTATGGTTAAAAAAAAATTTATTTCAGCACATCACCAACATGATGAAGTGTTGACCCCTGTCAGCTAAACAGTAAAGGCTAATTGTTATGTAAATGACTTTGTCAGCATTGGTTCTCTGGAGGGTGAGGGGTGGAGCTGTCATGTTTCTCACGAGGAGAGGGTAATGTGTGAGTATTGTTATGTAAATTAGCTCCTTAGAGAGGCGGAGCTCTCACAGCGTGTGATTGTTCTTATGCAAATTAGCTTGTCTGCATTGGTCATGTGAAGTGAGGGGGCGGAGCTCTCACGTTTCTGATGAGGAGAGGGTAGCGTGTGATCCTCTGCATGGGCTTCAACAGGAAGCTGCTCAGCGGCATCCCTCTGCACCGGTAGTTAGTGGCAATTTTCTACAGGACAGGAGACATGTTAGTTTTCATTTTATATACAAACATTTAAAATCGTCTCATGGTTTCCAGCTTCACTGGAGCTACGAGCAGTGAGTGTGTTTGTTAGTCAACCAATGATTTATTGTTAGGACCAGTACATTTTATTTTGGGTTTGGCCCATTTTCTTTTGTCTAGGAGCGTACATAAAAAGGAACATGGATCTGGAGCGCCCTCTTGTGGTCTCCAGTGGAAATGACATTAAACTTGCAACCAGGATAGCAGGGGGCTGACCAGGCTTGTCCTCCACAGATGACTTCCAGTCACGGATAACTGATCTGGAGTCAGATAATTCAATGTTTTTGGGTGTATTTGAACAGAACAGACCTTTAGGAAGAGTTTGAAGTCGTCAGATGCGTCGGTCTTCCGCTGCAGCAGGGCGGCGCCGTTGAGCTGACAGCTACAGAAGCGGACGTAGGCCTGCATGTGAGCCAGCTCAGACCACAGGACGTCGCCGATCACCTGCACGGCCATCCGCTCGCCTGCCGTCTTCTTACGCACACGCAGGGCCCTGTGACACACACACACACACACGAACATGTACATATACTGTGCATGCTGTTCTACTCCTGGCAGACAGAGGGCAGTGTGATCCTTTCACTCACTTGAGCAGTTTGGTGTTGCACATGATCAGCTCTCTCCAGTTCACAAAGATCATACACATCTCAGCCTCAGTCAACCGGCCGGACTCTGCCATTGGTTTATAGAACACCTGAACACACACACACACACACACGCAAACACCTGAACAGCAGCAATGATTTACTGAACTGGTGGAAAATCTGAATTAAATCTTTGACTCAGCGCTTAGGACCAGCTCTAGGTCCTGTATGTAGGTCTGCTGTGTGTGTGTGTGTGTGTGTGTGTGTGTACCTCCAACACCAGCTCTAGGTCCTGTATGTAGGTCTGCTGTGTGTGTGTGTGTGTGTGTGTGTGTGTGTGTGTGTGTACCTCCAACACCAGCTCTAGGTCCTGTCTGTAGGTCTGCTGTGTGTGTGTGTGTGTGTGTGTGTGTGTACCTCCAACACCAGCTCTAGGTCCTGTACGTAGGTCTGCTGTGTGTGTGTGTGTGTGTGTGTGTGTACCTCCAACACCAGCTCTAGGTCCTGTACGTAGGTCTGCTGTGTGTGTGTGTGTGTGTGTGTGTGTGTGTACCTCCAACACCAGCTCTAGGTCCTGTGTGTGTGTGTGTGTGTGTGTGTGTGTGTGTGTGTGTGTGTGTGTGTGTGTGTGTACCTCCAACACCATCTCTAGGTCCTGTACGTAGGTCTGCTGTGTGTGTGTGTGTGTGTGTGTGTGTGTGTGTGTGTGTGTGTACCTCCAACACCATCTCTAGGTCCTGTACGTAGGTCTGCTGTGTGTGTGTGTGTGTGTGTGTGTGTGTGTGTGTGTGTGTGTGTGTGTGTGTGTGTGTGTGTACCTCCAACACCAGCTCTAGGTCCTGTACGTAGGTCTGCTGTGTGTGTGTGTGTGTGTGTGTGTGTACCTCCAACACCAGTGTGCTGTGTGTGTGTGTGTGTGTGCCTCCAACACCAGCTCTAGGTCCTGCTGTCTGTGTGTGTGTGTGTGTGTGTGTGTGTGTGTACCTCCAACACCAGCTCTAGGTCCTGTACGTAGGTCTGCTGTGTGTGTGTGTGTGTGTGTGTGTGTACCTCCAACACCAGCTCTAGGTCCTGTAGGTAGGTCTGCTGTGTGTGTGTGTGTGTGTGTGTGTGTACCTCCAACACCCTCCAACACCAGCTCTAGGTCCTGTACGTAGGTCTGCTGTGTGTGTGTGTGTGTGTGTGTGTGTGTGTGTGTGTGTACCTCCAACACCAGCTCTAGGTCCTGTACGTAGGTCTGCTGTGTGTGTGTGTGTGTGTGTGTGTACCTCCAACACCAGTGTGTGTGTACCTCCAACACCAGCTCTAGGTCCTGTACGTAGGTCTGCTGTGTGTGTGTGTGTGTGTGTGTGTACCTCCAACACCAGCTCTAGGTCCTGTACGTAGGTCTGCTGTGTGTGTGTGTGTGTGTGTGTACCTCCAACACCTCCAACACCAGTTCTAGGTCCTGTACGTAGGTCTGCTGTGTGTGTGTGTGTGTGTGTGTACCTCCAACACCAGCTCTAGGTCCTGTAGGTCTGCTGTGTGTGTGTGTGTGTGTGTGTGTCTGCTGTGTGTGTGTGTGTGTGTGTGTGTGTACCTCCAACACCAGCTCTAGGTCCTGTACGTAGGTCTGCTGTGTGTGTGTGTGTGTGTGTGTGTGTGTGTACCTCCAACACCAGCTCTAGGTCCTGTACGTAGGTCTGCTGTGTGTGTGTGTGTGTGTGTGTGTGTGTGTGTGTGTGTGTGTACCTCCAACACCAGTGTGTGTGTGTGTGTGTGTGTGTGTGTGTGTGTACCTCCAACACCAGCTCTAGGTCTAGGTCTGCTGTGTGTGTGTGTGTGTGTGTGTACCTCCAACACCAGCTCTAGGTCCCTCTGCTGTGTGTGTGTGTGTGTGTGTGTGTGTGTGTGTGTGTGTACCTCCAACACCAGCTCTAGGTCCTGTACGTAGGTCTGCTCTGTCTGAATGAGCTCATGGATGTAGCCCTGTCTCTTCCTCTCCTCTGGACTCATGGAGTCCAAGCTCAGCAAATCTGCACACCCTACACACACGCACACACATGCATACAAACACACACACACACAAGAACACGCATACAAACACACACACATGCATAGAAACACACATACACCCCATATAAATGTGCACAGACACAGCCGCACATGCAGACATACACACACACGCATGCGTACAAACACACACAAATACACAAACATACATAAATACACACATGTGTGAGCACACATACAGGTGAGCACATTTATGCATGTCCACATTTAAAGATGCATGGATACTATTAATATGTATACACTCTTAACGTTGCCATCAGACAAATGAAGTACATACACACACACACACACACACACACACCACAGATGCACTCGCATACACAAAATCTGCACATCCTCTATGCTGTGAACATACACAGAAAACCTATAAATATGGCCAAATAGCACACTGACTAACACCCTCTACCACGAGACTCACAGTGACGTTGTGGAAGACAAAAACCACAGCACCACACGACCTCTGAGTTGAAAAACTTTATTTAGTTATTCCTCATCAACACTTGTGTCACACCTGTGTCCGGGCAGACTGTCTGTATAAAAGAACTGCAAGGCGGCACTGGGGAA